>KK119541.1:289975-457744 GCA_000611955.2 Stegodyphus mimosarum | reverse complement strand
GGAAGAAAATTTCTTCTTTATATTCTTTTCCCAATATGTAGCATGTTCCTGCAACGTTAAAAAATTCATCAGTTTTCTCCAGCGAAATGATTAACTAAATTTTTAATTCATAAGCAAGAAAAAAACAGTAGGGTAATTTGCATTCATTAATTTGCATTCATATTCGAAATTTTAACACTAATTTATATAGAAAATATGTATACAAATATTTTATATTAAGTAATAATCAGTAATTTTAAAAACAAAAGTGCATTCTGAAATATGAATATGAATTTCAATTGAAATATTTAAACATGATTTATACTTTAGAAAATAAAAAACTATTTATGAGAAAAATATTCCGGGAATAAGGAAAAAATCCGTAGTTGCCATAAACAAATATTCGCAAAATTACCTTCTTAATGCAACAGCTTTGAAGTGCATGAGCAGCTCAAATTCAACAGATAAATTTTTAAAGCGTAAATAAATTTGACATTGAAAATTTATAACGCGCGAAATGTAAATCGATAATTTTTAAGTGTCTCATATTTACTTCAAACTTCTCATTAATAATAATTTGCTATTAACTATTCAGCACTTACTTATCAATGCTCCTGAAGAACGGAAAGAAGAGTTAAGCTTTGAATTTAAACCTTTACGTAAGTTATAATTAAGAGTAATTTAATGTGTACCACGACCTGCCCTCCCCCCCTCAGAATGAAAAGCTTCGTTTCGATCTGCTTATATATTAGAGGTAGCGCTATTTTTATGAATGGCATGTCCTAGAAGGGAAATAATATTCAGATTTTTCATATTCCTTAATGTCTAACCAAGACATTCAAAACTTCATTTCTGTATGTGTGAAATCAAAATTGCATCGCTGTATTATAGTTTCGTGAATATGTAATTTCATTAAGCTTACTAATACGTAAAATCGGAAAAAGAATTAACACCAAAGTAAGAATATCTGAGTAGAAAGTAGGAATAAAAATACAATATTTAAATTCAAAATTGCAGACGTATAATCTAGGTACAAAAAAACTTAATTTATATACGGTAGTTCGAGAAATAAGTGGAAAAAGTAATTTGCTTATTGAAGAATAGGATGACCATTTGTGCGTTAATCATTTTATCCCGGACTGCTGATTTTTTTAGGGATGCCTTCATTAGCAATAAATTTGAAACTTTTTAATGATTTCTTTGCTTTCAGAATTTTATTAAAAAACTAATTACTGTCATCTAAATAAATTAATCATTGTTGCGATTTGTTAAATTTCTTCTTTATGAATGACAGGAGAAATTGATATAGTGGACTCCTTATTAACCGGAGTAATGCTAGTGACGATATCCACGTTTAAACCAAAACTATGGTTAATCAAACCACAGTTAAAAATACAGGAAAAAAAATAACCTATATTATAATTAATACAAAAATAATATTATCATTATTGATAGTATGCTTTTTTTTTATTTTATTATTATAAATATATTTATATCCATATTTATAATAATATTATCATTATTTATACATATATCTAGATATCATTATTTATATTATTTTTTATCGGCATTTTTAAGCAATTTAATTTGGAAAGTAAGTGTATTTGCTTATGTAAATTAAATCATAAATCAAAACAAGACCAACAAATTTCATAACAGAAAAATCTATTTTTATATTTCCCTTGTATTTCGACAGGAGCTAATGGACAAACTGAAGATTAATAGCTGTCCGCTTAATTTATTTTTTCGGTTTAACAAATTATTTTTGAAGAATGAATTAACATTACTTCCATATTTTTTATTATGCACGATTAAATTCTGAAGGTTTGTGGTATAAAAACAGTTCCTAAGTACTGTGACATCTTTTGCTATCCCTGATGTTTCTTCTCAATTTTCTAAGCGCCATGGAAATTTGCTGTATTCTGGTGGTTTGTAATAGCAATTTTTCTATCATTACGCAATAAACAAGCTTAATCATTTTTTAAGCCCAGTTAATTCGCTCCCGATAAATCGGGATGATAACAGTGAGTACACAATAGGAAGCTGTTCAGTGGTTTGCTAATTAAAGTAAACTAATCGAGGACTACCTGCCTGGAAATGTTACTTTCCTCGGAAACTTTCTATTGACTCTTAGTAGTATTGCTCAAGTTTAGGTTAGGTTAAATGATTAAGGCAAAGCAATTCGAAGGCTATCTGCCTATAGGTAGGGATGCTTTCGTGGAGGACGTTTTAAAGGAAACTGGCTGGTATCCACGGTACACATGCGGAAAGCCATGAAAAACAATTATGCAGCCAGCCCGTTCGCCGGGATTCAATCTCAGGCCGAACTAGTAGTGTTCAGCAACTTCAGTTGTGTTCAATCGGCGGCTTGTAGTTCTGCATTGTTCCAGGAAAACTCATAAAATAGCCACATAGACAGTTTTTTCCCTGCCAAGAAATAAATCTGAGATGCAACTATCATTCGTTTTCATTTCGTTCTGTCATTCGTTTTTGGCTGACCCTAGAGATGTGAAAGGAGCCTCAGAAAATATTTATTTATACTTACCTTGCCATATATATGTTTCAATATCATGCTTCGTTAGCCGGATTGGCCCTAATCTTCAAATATTGCAATGTGAGGAAATTAAATTAATTGCCATAATATTAAAATTCCAGATTTTACTTACTGAAGTCTAATTGTTATAAATAATTTGCATTTTATATTGAATTCAAAGCATATCATCCTAACATTCATCTTAACTATTGACTTCCAAGCTGTTGACGTTACACTTCGCATTTTTTGCAGTCTTAGGTATTCAGTTTATTTCCGCATTTTTATAGTGACAGTTTTCCTGAAAAAATATTTATGAAATCTCCTCATTTAGAAATACATATCAGAGGAAAATTCACTTTCTAATATTTTATAGGTGGGTAGTTAAAAATTGTGGAGAACAAGGAGATTTGGCAGTACACGCTATTTGGCTTTTTTCCAACTTTTCAACATGCAGTTTTGATTTACCAAAGAGGTTAGTTTTCCTTCCAAAGAAGATTAATATGTTTGTCCATGTATCGATGACTTTCATTTTTCTTATGACGATAATATACTCTCTTGCTCTTTACGCGAACGAGTTATGAATGGATGTGGTGCTTGCTGTGAAGCGCACAACTTCTGTGTAACGTTTTCATTAGGCGGTATGCAGTTGTTAATTTTGATTGCTATCTAAATTTTGATCATACTGAACGACTTCCTGATTACAACAAAACATGAAATTACTTCTGCACTTATACACCGTGATCTTATTCTGCTTTATTTTCTCAATCGTTAGGCGTACGCATATGCGTCCAATTACAAAAATATTTTAAATGATGGAAACTTGGAATTTTAAAATATTAAAAAAAATCAATTTAATAAAAGTTTCGAAATCGAACTTTTTATACCTTTCCTCAGTCCTTACATTTAGGAAAATGTTACACTTATTATAAAACACGAAATACAAAAAGTTTGACTTTTGTTCGAAAACAAAAGTTTCCGAGATATTTGCATTAAAATTTTGCAATTCTTAAGGACTTTACGGAGTCAGATATTCGAAATTATCGCCTATTCTTGTGAGGCCAGTTAAAAAAATAAATTGAAATGCATTGAAGTTGCTTTTATTTCTGTGTAAAGTCACTGAGTGACATTTTTACTAATGTGCAACAATCTTTCATTTATAATTTTATAATAAGTAACTGTTTGGTGTGGATTTTGAAAGAAAGAAAAACGATGAATGGGTCATTCATTTTTGGTGGTACTTTAATAGGCGAGAAGTACACATAAACTAAATTAAGAATATTAAATGGACCATTGTCTGACTTCTTAGAACATAACGTCTCTCTGAGAGATTTGTCAACAGCGTGTTTTCAGCATGATGGTGCTCTAGCAGATAAATAAGCATGGCGACGTGATTTTTTATGAAATGCATTTGGAATTAATTGTACTGGATATGAGGGTTCAATGGAATGGCCACCGTGATCAACTGTCTTAACCCCCCTAGGGACTTAAACCCTAGGAAGGCGCATTCTGTTGGGAGTTTTGAAAAACAAGGTTGATGAAAGGAAATCAGTAAGCCATGCAGACTTGCTTAATCGTACATTACACTTGATTGCGAGTGTAACAGGAATTATGTTAAAAGAATTCAAGAACACTTTATTTGCTTATGGGCACAACTATGTGTAGCAGCTGAAGGTACACATTTCGAACAAATATTACACTAAAATCGTTCAATTAGTAAAAACCTGTGTTTCGCCTTAGAAATTTTCATTTTTGATTTTCTTTTGAATTATAAAAATGTCTGTTTTTCTTAATATTAGCATAAACTGTGTTTTTCAGTTTCATGAATTATTTATTTATTTTTGGTTAATGTATCGAAAAAGGTAGGTTATTTATCTATTTTCGGTTTTGAGTTGTTGATTCAAGGTTAGGGCATGGCTACTTTCTCAAGATTATTCGTTCTTAAATTTCTAATACTTCTGTGACCTTGTAGAGACATTAGGTATTTTTGAAGCAGGAATATGGGAAAATGAGGAACGCCTTCGCCGGGAATCGAACCACGGACCTCTCGGTTAGGCGTCGAGCGTGCTAATCACTACACCACGAAGGCATGCGAAGCAGGCGGGAGAAATACCTTATAACCTTAGTAATTTGATAGCATATCCATGAAAAAAATGAAAGCTGATGCAATTATGTCCTATATCTAAATATTAAAGCCAGAAATATTTAAAAATGAAATTAATAATTTATATTGTCATGGAAAGTTTAGATGTTGTCGAGAACTTTTGATATCCAACAATCATACTCAATACTTCGTTATAACTATTTCCGAAAAATTCCCCAAACAGGAAAATGACATCAAAAGTAGATGTATTCTATTATTTCCATTGCTTCGTGACTATCAAAAAATTTAGAAAATTTGCATATTTTAGTAAAATAAAAGTTAGATCTTGATTATAAAATTATATGAAGACAGCTTAAACACAAATAAGTGATGCTTGCTTTTTGACTCCTTTCACTTACTATTAACCGACTTATACTACAATAAAAATATCATCTTTATTATTTTCAGTGTAATAAACAACGGATTGATTTTTGATTAAGAGAAAACAATTGCAAATTTCAGTAGTGTTACCTGTTATTTAAAAACTAATTTCAATAGCTCATAAAGGTGATTACCAATTTAGTTCAAGCGATTTTATTGCTTAATTCGTGAAAATTAAGATACATATTTTGAAAATAAATTGTATATATTGTATCGAGCTTTATAATTTTTTTAACTTAAAAAACTTAATTTTATGATCACATTAGGTAAGCTATACATATATATAGAGAGAGAGATCAGGGATGTAAAGCAGTGAAATATACTAATTAGCATAACAATAGCCATATTCGATGAGATAAATAATAGTAGTCTCTGTAATGTGCATTACAACATATAAAAGACACCCAAAAATAACCGTTAATAATAATCCCTTAGGCAAATCATATAAACATAGAATTTTCAATTATTATTTGTTATGGAATTTTCACCATATTGTTTTTCGTTGCAAATGGATTTCATTTTTTTCCTTCAGGATTTTCAAAAATCTTAGTTATAACACAGTAAAAACACATCTTCTCTCGAGATAATTTTGAATCTTTTTAAGCACAAAATGCGGTTTTTACTAGCATTATTAAGGAACTCTAATATAAATAATGCTTTGTTTGTTACTACGATTTTATTTAAGATGGATGTTTTAGTATGACAGTTTTAGGTTAGACATAGTATTAGTATGAAAGAAAAAAAATCACAGATTGATCCAGAAAGTCTTGCGGTATAGCCAACCGAACAGCCCTGTTTGAATAGTACCAAAGGTTTTCAAACCAGAAAATATACGTACATGAAAATGTAAGATGATTGGGGTAACAGATTCTGATAAATTGATAAACATTCAGCTTATCGGGAAGACAAAGTTTTACATATATATTTTTTTCTTTTTGCAGCAGATAACAAATAGATGTCAACTAGTATTATAGGTATAATAAATTTTGATTTTTTTCTGTATGATACCTTTTAATAGTATATTGTAATTATATTATATGAATATTTTATTATAAATATCTATCTTTGTATACACCTTAAGAATTTATTTTAGCTAACATATTTTTATATTAAGTTCTGTCTACGCCTTAGATTCTTTTTTCGTTATCCGTCACTATACAATTAAAGTGAGTTTAAATGCAAAGAGAATTTGTAATTTGGGAAACTGTTGTGGCAATCAACCAGTAATTCTGTTTAGCTTAAGACACCCATCTAGTTTTCCTGTGTGTATGATGAGTTGGAGATCCCCACTTTTGGAATCAAACTGATAGATGAAATTTAACTTTCATGGTTTACTGCTTTAAATAATTGAATTCTTGAAACCCTGCAAAAAACGGCTAAGTAACTGTTAATTTTTTAGTTGCTCTGCAAGACACAGTTTTAATAAACCTTTTTTTTGCCTGTGTTATTGTAGTTTAGTCAGACTTGTGTCTAGTATAAAACCGAATATTTGGCAGATTTCATTACGTTAGGCTATTTGAATAGGGTAAAGTACATGAGGATTATCTGCAGACGGAAAGGGATGCCTTTATGGAGGACTGCCCAAGGAAAACGGGCATTTATTCACATTAAACACGGAAAAACTACGGAAACTAGCTATACAGCCAACCTATTCGCCTGGTTTCGAACCCAGGTCAAACTACCAGCATTCAGCTGTCGGCCACTATAAAACTAGTTAGAGTAAGTTATAACTAAGCAAGTGCTTGATACGGTATGATTAATTTAACACTCTCACCATAGGCAGAGTAAATAAAATCACAGCAAATTTTTAATTTAATTTAAGAATGGTTTTCTCAAGAAAACTTTGTCGATAAGAATTTCCTAACTTTTCCTCAGGTGCAGCATAAGTAAAGGACAAAATCATCTGCAAAGGGTTTTCTAAGAAATAAGATTGCTCTCCACAGCTTTGTTATTGTAAATTACCGCTTACTATGCATTTTTTCAATACTTCTGTTATTTAGTCTTTTTTTAATATTCATTGTATCGTTTACGCTATTTATTACTTGCCTTTAGTCAGAAGAGGTATTAAATTACTTTGAATTTTTCAAGTGATTTATTCATATGTACCCCCTTAATGAATCAATTTAATCTTAAAGAAAGGAAAGCAGTTTCATTCGGTAACGGTTTTGAAGCTTAATAAACTATATGTATTTTAACTTAAAATTAGATAATTTTTTCGTTTTCCATTTCTGCATAAAGACAAATATATTCATTGCAAAAATTTGCTTCGAATGCTAAAATCAATACAAAATTATTTTCTACGTGATTCAGATTCATTAAAGTAATACAGTATTGATATAGCATCTATATCGATGTATGTGGCCCTCAAGATATTTCGTGTATATTCAAGAGTGGTGAAGTTTGAAATTTTGCACCTTCCCTAATTACCCAATTTAGAAAAAACATTTACCAAACGAGCAAATTTTTCTAAGGAAATAACTAGCGTTTTTGTAAATACAGTGACTTCAATAAAGAAAAATTATTAATGTAATTTTTCACCCAAATATGTGTGCAAAGCCCATCATATTTGCAAACTAGACAAAAATATTTCTGAATTGAAATATGAGAATCAGCACGCAAAAGAGCATTTTGAAATATAGATGTCCAGATAAAAACTTTGAAAACAGAGCTTTCAAATATAGAATATTTTGTACCTATTTCATGCGTTTATTTGCTGCTTTCTTTAATACACATACCTTTACCCCCCAAAAAAGGGAAGTTATGACGAAGAACCTGTTTGGCATTACTTATGCTACCACTTTAGCTTCAAATAAATGGTTCCTGAAAAATATTGTTATATAACAAGCAACAACTCATAAGAAATACTGCCCACCACCAACGGACTCGTAAAGTCGCTAAACATTGCCACTTCCGACCTGGGTTCGATTCCAGGCGAACGGGCTGCGGCATGGGTGTTTACGTCTTCTTCTCCATGCTTAACGTGTAAACGAGCCAGTTTTCTTTAGAAAGTCCTCCACGCAGGCATCCATTCCCTCAGACAAATAGCCCTTGGGTGCTTTGTCATAATGAAATAAATGAAACTAAACCACAGGAAATACTTCAGTAAGCTTTACAAAGCATAAGGGGCAGAAATTCTAGTACTGTGAAGACTTTTTTTTAATACCATATTTTGTATTTCGAAAATTGGAATTAATTTGGAAATTCTATCAATGCCTTGCCAAAAAGTTTTGTCTTATTGATGTTTCTTCAGAATTACTTTAAGCTTCGATCTGTTGTTCTTCTAAAAAATGTTATACGGTACCATAAAAAATTCGTTCAATGCTCCACAACATCTGCGTGACATTTGCGTACTGTATGGTGCGACAAAATATATCTCGAATGAATACACGCGAGCTAGTAATCTTTAAGAAATTTTGCTCTTTTGAAGCTATTTTTCTCACTCTAGCTCTTTTTTTTTTTCTTTCTTGGTAGATCATAGTCTAATTTATCAACTCTCATTTTTTAGGCGCAGTGAGCCACTACGGATGTTTTAGTTATACACTTCTTTGGTACATTCTTGTAAATATAAAGTAAGTGTCTTCTTTTGCTGCTTTGTGCATATTTACCTTGTTCACACAGTCAACGTAACTGAAGATATCCTTATATTCCTATTTTTCTCATTTTGAACATTTTACTGCAGTATTTGGTTATGCGTGTATAAACATTCCTATTGACATAGCGGAGGACCGACCACACAGAGATCAGAAAATCGTGCGAGTGGTCCCCGCAAGTCACTGTTTCCAAGCTTTTACGATGTGTCACACTACATGGTTCTGACATCGCAGACGCAATAATTCGTTCCATTTGACAGTACGAGAGTCATTCACGACCAGTGTCAAGAGATTTTAGCGTTCTGCACTGTGTCTGTAGTCAAAGCCTCTTGATTTCAGGAGGGCTGACGACCAATGATCTTGTTTTTCCTCTGATATCGTTGAAGATATAACGAATCAGAGGATATAAAATAAAACTAAAAAAATAAGGAGGTGTGGCTAATTCAGTCTGAAAATTTTTTCCATCGGAACAACACGTCAGAATGCTCTTGACTAAAGAGACCCTCGTTATTTCACTTCAGTAACTTTTCTATGACATCCATGAATTATATATATTTGTAAAGCGCTTCACGAATTTGTAATAAATATGTTTTCAGTTTAAAATGTAATAAGTATTACGCAACCTCACAAATGTATTAATCATTATACGGGATCAGATGCGCTACCTGCCACAGTCACCCACAACATGATACATAAATAACATGCAGACTTTAATAATTCCGAATAAAGGTTGAGCATCAAATTAACTTTCATCTTTAATTAACTTCATCTTCAAATTAACTTTTCATTAATTAACTTTCCTCCAATTCCATTTAGTAATAATTCGAGAATAGCATTTTTTTAAGCAAAAGTCTCATAACTGTCCAGGAACGGTCTTAGTAGTAAGGAAATTACTACTAAGAACAGAAGTTAAGAGAATTGTCATTCTTCCTTATCTTGCTTCTAGCAGTAAAACGTGCGCAGTACAAAAGATAAACGAATACCAGCTCTAAACATTTCGCTTTGTAAAGTTTTTGCATTCTACATTGTTATCTTTCCAGCGCAGCATTACCTTATACACTGTTTTGATTAGTTTTACATTTAATAAGTAAAGTTTATATATTGTTACCACATTTGTCTATTTCAATATGCTTCATCTGTTTATATAGGGCGGCCTTCAAATAAAAATTCTCAATTGAATGATTCAAAAACAGTGTAATAATAATAATAATCTTTACTATTAATTATTAAAGTATTGTTAAAATCTCAGTTTTTCTTACAAGACAGCTTTCATACTGCCTGTAATGCAGTTCCTGTATTTTATATCAACAATGCGTAATTTAGTTTAAACGAAATTAACTCTTATATTAATAAAAAGATTTTTCCCTTGTCGCATTCTAAAAGGTGTAACGAACATATTTACTGCATTTTTAATGTGTCATCTTTTAATTAACATCATTAGGTAATTGTTTGACATGGAAATAAGTAACAGTTTAAATACCAAGTAATGTATTGAGTCTTGTATTTATATATAATTAATATTATTGTTATTAATTTCATATTTACTGCATTTCTAATGTGTCATCTTTTAATTAACATCATTAGGTAATAGTTTGATATGGAAATAAGTAACAGTTTAAATACCAAGTAATGTATTGAGTCTTATTTATGTATAATTAATATTATTGTTATTAATTTAATATTTACTGCATTTCTAATGTGTCATCTTTTAATTAACATCATTAGGTAATAGTTTGACATGGAAATGAGTAACAGTTTAAATACTAAGTAATATATTGAGTCTTGTATTTATATATAATTAATATTATTGTTATTAATTTAATATTTACTGCATTTCTAATGTGTCATCTTTTAATTAACTTCATTAGGTAATAGTTTGACATGGAAATGAGTAACAGTTTAAATACTAAGTAATATATTGAGTCTTGTATTTATATATAATTAATACATTGTATTATTGTTATTAGTTTAATATTTACTGCATTTCTAATGTGTCATAATTAACATCATTAGGTAATAATTTGACATGGAAATAAGTAACAGTTTAAATACCAAGTAATGTATTGAGTCTTGTATTTATATATAATTAATATTATTGTTATTAATTTAATATTGTACTGCTTTGTAATGAAAGCCAAATGCTAAATATATTACCACTGTTGTCAAACTAAAGAATGCGAAGGTTTAAAAATACCCTTAAGATCGTAGTAACTGGAGGAAAACAATTTCGTAGTAAACAAACGAATGCGCATGCGTGAAAGCTGCAGGTTTTACTCATACTTCCTTTTATCCTCGGATGAAAATGTTTCCAGTTTGAACACTTCCCTAGCAGCAAACAAATGGAGTAAAAGAAAAAAAAATCTTCGACACTCAGAAAATAGTGTAAGCTTGTTTGTACACACACACACATACATATATTTATATATAATGTAAGAGAATCGCAGTTTGTTGTACAATTTATTCGTCTCTTGTAACATTAAAAATGAGAATTCTCTCATTTTGATACGCAGTCTTCTTAATAGATTACGAATGCAAAATTTTCTTTCATCAATTTCTCTTTACGTATTAATAAGCCAGAGATCTATATAATGAGTTTTACAATATATTTAACACTTAAGTAGTTATGTATTTTTAAAATATATTAACACTTAAGTAGTATCTTGGCTGAAGTAGCTTTTATTCCAAAAATATGTTGAACAATGTTCATAAATCATCAATGAATTAAAATTTGTCAGAATGAATTCTGTAATGCAGTAGTTTCCATCAAAACAAAATATATAATATTGATTTAGTACTGTAATATTATTTTCAACAGTTCAGTCTACATTTTTTTGTGTTCCGTAGTTCCTTTACCAAGTTTCCATCACTTTCTGAATTCATTGCGTATTTCTCACCACATGCTGCATAAGTGTTTTATCTTCTATTGCTACTAATATGTAGAAGTAAATATCTAGCAATAATAAAAAAGTTACATATAAAAAGTTTTAGCATAGGGTTTAACAGAAGAGGATTAATTTATTGAATAATTTCAAGAAACTGTAATCAAAGATGAAAGCTGTCGAAGGTATTACTAATTCCAACAAAAAGATGTAAAGCCTATAGTCACCATCTGCTGCCTGTGATTTGTAATTTTCATTTCTTTGTGCTGCCTCTGATTGTATAATTTTCATTTCCTTAAACAACAAATTAATTACAACTGATGTAATTTGTCTGTGTTAGAAATTTCACTGCGAAGGATAATACTAAGTTTCTAAAATAGCTATTTCAACTTAATATTAGTAGCAAAGAGCGGATGTTTCTTTACCATGTTTTACAGATCTTGTCCAGAAAAATACCACATTATTTTATAAACACTGTGTATCTCTCTCATAAAGAGTTCCTACTTCAAACTTTGAATTATTGGTAGAGTATAAGTGTATGAAAATATGCGAACTTATTTTTAATTTAACTAAAATTAAGCATACGACAAAGAAACTTAGTTTTAGTCTGTATGCAATTTGTTAAGAAGAACCTGTAAATATTCCTTCATATTGCTCTGAGCAATATTATTGCTTTTGACAAAATTTGCTGAACTCTCAATACTCAAACCAATCCTTTTTAACTTTTAAGTAAATACTCTAAAGCAATGTTAAATTTTCTGATGATACAGAGAGAACATGCTGAGTGTAAAAACGATTTTAATCTTTTTTTTGTTGAAATTTTAGACAGTTTTAATGTATTTTTATGAACAATTTATTTTGGCTTCATTAACTTCATTACTTCTCGAAACTTTAATCAATTTCTTTTCAGAAAATGATTAAACTCCGCAAAATACCCTTCTTTTCAGAAAAATTCAGCGAATTAGAAGTGAAAGCAATATTACTTTGAATCTTAAATTTAATTCATCAATAACTTTTTCCCTCCAATTCTCAAGGAAAGCCATACGCTGTAAGAAGATAAAAGTTCATCTGATAACCAATTTTCACATGATACGCTTATAGGGTTGCTAGTTATAAATTAACTAAGTTCTTAAACCTTACTAAGATTGACAGGCAGGTTCATTCTCTGTCTGAGAAATCGCAACAGAGTCTCAAGGAGACTTTAAATATTTGTATTAGGAGCATTAAATGGAACAAATGCACGATTTGTGCTTACAAATTAAAACTCCGCCCCTTGAGGAACTTAAATAATAAAAATTTGATTTAGATTTTTAATTATTTGATGCAGGATACTGCAGTACAAAACTGTCCTAACTAAGCGTTAGTTTGAATCATTAAGCGCGCGATTTACTTTGGTTAGCAAAATGGTTAAAGCCGGATAACTAATGTATCAAACTTCAGAAAGTAATACGCCCCTGCCAAAAGCTCTTTCTAAAAACTTTGAAAAGCTCCGACTTAAATACTGTTAATTCTAGTGAAAACTAACGGAAAGGAGAAGTGAAAATACAGTTCCAGATCATGTGAAAATGGGTTAATTAACGTAAAATGTAGTCTACAGGCTCTCTTTTTCGTGTCCACGCATTCATTATTACTTCCACTGCAACAAGTGATAATTTAAGTACACTTATTAATATTGAAAAACAACACAATGAAGTGCTGTTGTCCAGCCCTTTAAAAAGTGAATTTATTTATTGCTCTTATTATTTGATTTATTGCTTTCGTTCCTTTCGTTGTTATCAATGTGTCATGCATTTAAAAGTCAGTAATAGTTAAAGCAACAGTTATTGTTTGCAATCGTTTCGATAAATAATAATAAAAACAACGCCCAAAGGGGTGTTTTTTTAACGTTTTCTGTGTTCCTTTTATTTATTAAATATCATGTTCTTCGCACTTAAACGATAAAATTCAATTCAACAGCAATATCACAAAATGATTTTAAAATGAGCATATCTTTAGAATTTCCGATACAGTCTCGCACGCTGGAGATAATTTTTTTTTTCCCGTACAGTGCTGCCATTCCTCGCTTTGAAATTGTTGAGTTTGTTAACCAAAAATTCTTTAATGTTTGACAAAATATAAAATAGATAATAAAACAAATTCCAAATTCCAAATTAGGGCTTCTAGATGCCCATATTCTGTGGATGATTACGTTATTCAAAACTTGATGCTCTAGATATAATCACAAAGCGATTTTTTTTTTATTTTATCACAATGCGAGAAACATACATACATTTATGCAGATTCTTCATTATTTAATTTCTTTAAATATGACAGAGGGCTATAATATTTGGTGGCACCAATTTGAAAAGTGAACCGACATTTATAGTGAGCCAATGTACTAAAATGCCAAAGCGATATTAATAGCCCATCTGGCCTAACGTCGTTTGGGCTAATAAATAATAATATTAACGGTTACGCTTATCGTAAATTACAATAAATCGTGATTTTGAGTTTTCATAATGTGTAATAAGATTATATCTTTATAAATTTTAAACGGTATTATCAATTCAAGCGAGCTTTGAATACATTTCTAATATTCAAGGAGGAAATTGTTTCTTTAGTCAGAAAGCGTTAAATGAACTATTGCAATGTCATACTCAAAACATGGTATTTGCTTGATGTTACGCTAAGATATGCATTTGCTGAGCTTACTATCTGAATTCTGGAATATCCAGTTCCAAAATTCAATTTTTCTGATCTGAATACCTTAGTCACAAACACCGTGGGAAGAGTAATATAAATATAATAACAACATACGGAACCTCTACAAAAAATGCTTAAAAAGAATTCTGCCTAGAGAACAATAATACACATTTCCTTTATTCGCCAACTGCTATATCGCAAAAAATTCCTGTATCCAAAGAAATTACTATGAGAAAGGCTATCTGCAGCAAAATTAGGTAGAAATTTTCTTTTACTGGAGCAGGTCAGGCAGTTACTTTCTTTGCGGTTTTTGATTTTTTTTTTAGAATATTTGCGATTGAATATTTTGAAATGTTCATTTTACTCAACATGATAAACTGAAAACTTTTAAGATGTTTTGCAGCACACTTAAATTTTGAATACTTTTAATATTGTGTGAAGCATAAATTATTTCAAGGAGCATTTCAGAGCATTTAGCGACTATAGTCCATAATTCTCTTCTGTTTCTAGCTAGCACTTTTACATTCACAGTGTCGAGCCATTAATTATTCACTTTGTTTAGATATGATTCAACTTCGTTAGCTTCGATGTAAGTTGTAGTACTTTCATGCCTAAATGTATTTTATTGCTAGTTACCATTCAAAACATAAAGAAAATAATGATAAAATTATTAACATAATGGAAAATTTCTGTGGTATTTGAAAACTGATGAAAAAAAGTAGAGTAAAGTTTCCTTTATGAAAAAAAATGGGCTCGTTTGCCAAATGCACAGTGTTTTTGCTAGATCAAGGTATATTTCATTGTATATCCAAGGCATAGTACGGAGATCAGCGTTCACTGCCAAAAGCTCTCTTCCAAATTCAAGATTTCTTATGTGTGTTAACTAATTTGCAACCTGATGGAAGTCGAAGAAAATAGAAATGACAGTAAAGAAAAAAGAATAAGAAGATAGTGTGTAAATAAACATAAAAGCTTACATTCGCCCTCACCTTAATATAAATAATTCGACAAACATGACCTTCATAGAGAATTTTACAATTCTAAAATTAAGATTGAGTTAAAACTTCTACAACATAATAACATTTGTCTTGCACTTGACAATGATGTGATGCTTCAATGAACATCTATTTGCTGTAAGCAATGATACTCTCTTATTCTGCGTTCCTTCTAAATTCCTCGAAGAAAAACTAGTATGATAAATAAAGCTTTTGATTACAGAGACAGTACATATAAATACGACTTAAGACTTAATTTCAGTCATTTACATTAACCAACTTGCTTCAGTGTACCTTAAACTTATGCCTCGAGCACCATGGCGCCCGCCGATTGTTCAACGTGTGTCCGCCGTTGTGCGATGACAATAAAAATGTTTTAGTTTTCAATAAAATTCTGTGTGAAAGTTTTCTCATTTTTAATGAAATAGAAATTGCGTCCAACACAGATATCAATCAGCACAAAGCGAAATGCGACTGATCTCTTTTTTTTATGTGCGTGCATTATTAACTTGTAGAGGCATTAGGATTTTTTAAGCAGGAGAAGTGAAAGAGTAATGCCCTTGCCGGGACTGAAACCAAGGACCTCTCGAATACTCGACGAGTGTACTGGCCCCTAAATAAGGCGGGAGAAATACCTTATACACTCCCCCTTATTTTACCCCAGTCGGCCGGGGTTTAGGGGACCCAGTCGCCAAATCCTGGTGATGAAGAATCATCATTCACCATTCTTTTTTATTCGGGCACCACTGTAGAGAGGACATTAGGCTATTTCGAAGAAAGCAGCAAGGATGAAAAAGGAGCATTGCCCTCTCCGGGACTCAAACCACGGAAAAGTAGATGGTGCCCGCCGTCAAACAGATAATCTAGAATGCGCGCTTAGGAACAAAATGGTTGGCGACCTTAAAGAATTTTGATCTTCAGTTTTGTACTAAGTGAACTTGCTTGCGCCTTCATGCTGTGGAATGTATAAACAGTTTTTACCTTCTATGCCAACTCTTATATGAATACGCTAGACACGCTAAATCTCAAAGACACTCTTTTTCACAAACTAAGCTAATGTCTTAATTTTAATTTAGTTTAATATCAAAATACAGTGTTATTGGAAAGCCTAGAGCCAATTTCCTATTATCCTTTCATTTAAAATACACTGCCCTCTACCAAAGCTGCATTTTTCGTAATAATACATTTTCCTTTATATTAACAATAAATTTCTACTGTACTTTATTTATAGACAGCAAATTTCAAATATACTTTAAATTCAAATTTCGCGTATATAACATAAACACAAGCATTAAGATGCTATTATTTGCACTATTCCAAAGTTTTCCGCTTATGTACAGTCTTTTTAACAACCGTCACACCGGGACATCTGGGAAGCCCACTTAAAGAAATAAACACATAATTATAAGCATAATTTTTCAAATAAATACGTTTATATTTCTAAAATTAATTACTAACTATAAAACATTTTAAGTCACATTTTATTGAAAACTCGAATACTTTTTATTGTGGTTACAAAACAGCGGGCACACTTAAAACCATCAACGAGCGCAATAGTGCCCGCAGGCATATGGTTGGTGACCCCTGCTCTAGGTATATAAAATAAATTTTGCCCAGGACCGGACGGAGAATTATATCCGTCGCCCGCTGAAAGGCTGCTGGACTGTCCTATCGGAAGGGCAAGCGTAAAAGTGCGTAAGCCTCGATTTCATGATAAAGGCCGTTTTATTGATGTGCCCTCCTACTTGACAGCTATTCGAAGATACCCTCTAGTCACGTCTAACGCTGCCACATACCTCGTAGTTCTTATTTTTCGAAATATTTATTCTATAATGTGCAGTGCATACACAGAGTACTCAGTGATTTTATTTAATTTAATGTAAGTCAACAGGGAAAGCCGATGTCTAAAATTTGTTGCTGAATATTCATTACTCTATCTATATAGGATTTCACAGAACTGGTTTACTCGCTTCATACCGGAATTATAATTTTGTTTCGCAATATTTTTTTTATGTGTTCCTCAATGATTCTTTCTTTAACGCATCATATCTATAAAGTATTGATCTACTATGAACATTTTGTCCTATTTTAGTTTCTTGAATTGTGACATAGGTCATACCAAACGTATCCTTAAATGAATCGGAAAATTCCTCTATGATACAGATTATTTCGTTTTTATCTCTTTTCGCAAGGCATTCATATTTAAAGCTTCGTGCCAACTTACGTGCTGTATCTATAGCATCCATTGTTAGTGTTATCGTGTTTTCTTTAAAAGTTACTTGTGATTTATTTTTTTTTGTAGGAAATCCACCCCCGAAATAAAGTTAATTTATTATGCTTTTAAAACCATAAACATCATCTTCTGACTTGCATTTTTAACTTCTCTAATTAGTGCTAGGCTGCCGAGTACCGAACATTGCCCACCTAGTCAACTATTACTTCAATACTTCACTTTAAACAATATGTACTTTCGGTCATATTAAAAAAAAAGTTTGGCCGATAAAAAATTTCTTTCACTAGCACTATCCAGAATAGCTTTCGTTGTGTATTATTAAGTTCTAGCTGTCAGTAAGGAACTTGTAGTTCAGGATTCTTAAGTACAATAGTGTTCAACACTATCTGAGAAGATTTCTTATTGAGTTGGGATGCTTAACCAAAGAATATGTGTTGTTAAGAATAAAAACTTCTTCGAAACAGAAGTGGCTCCGTCCCAGCGCAGACGGAAACAGCTGCGTATGCGCGAAATATCTGTCGCCAAAGCACCAGAGCTCGAAGCCTGCCTCGAAGTATGAGGGTCAGTTTATCATGAGTTCATAAACCGAACATTGTTTTAAATTTCTTCAAACTTTAAAAGAAAAGAAAATATTTTTTCGCGCATGTAAATTAATTAATGGATTAGTTATTCTGAGCAAAAAAAAAAAAAAAAAAAAAAAGGTAAGAAAATCCAAGTTTAATTTATCGCGAAACTTCAAAAAAGAAACAATTTGTCAAAGAACGTTTCTTAACACGTGTTCCACAATTTCCTGTACACATTGCAGAGGAGGAAATTCTCGCCGCTAGGTTCCGTCGCTAAATCCCTTGGCGAATTTTTCCTCCGCATTGTAGCGGCGTAATAGCAAACTGATTTACATTACGTCTATGGAACCTTTCCTTCTTTACATAGACTTTCTTGGGCTTAACCTCCCTTTCCTGCGCCCCGTTTTCCTTAAAATTTGTACTCTGGCCTTTCTTATCAGTACTATTGTTTTTCGGAATTTGGCTTTTGCGATTTTCTTTCGCCCTTCTACCGAATTCCACCATTTTAATACTTTGGCAGAAATTGCGCGCAAGCCCTATATACATTGTTTCTACGAAAACCAGATTGTGCCTGAAGATATTCGACCTCTATACGCCTACTTTCATATTTAGTTGCCAACAACTTACTATACAGTTTTGTTTTTAACTTAACCCTATTTTTCGCTAGCAGGAGAGCTTTCAACGAAGCTTGTTAGAAAGCTTCATGCGAATAAATCCATGCATTGACAGAGCCTAACAAGGTCTTTCTAATAATACCAGTTCAAAGCTTATCCTTTTAAAACTGATGCGACTATTGCTACCTTTTGCAACTCCGCCACAGCGTACAAAACAAAATGAGTTTAAATTTCTTCTGGGTTCCAACTATTTAGGGAGTATAATTAAAACTTCATTAAGTTGTTACGCCTGATAAGTGCAGTGAATTATCAACGCCAAAATAGCTAATCGTCAAGTAGAGAAATGGTCGAAGAATGGAACCTTGGTGTCAGATGCAAGTTTCTTGTCTCACTGAGGAGAACTTGCTATAAAGAAATAATGCGATCATTTGAACCAGGGGTCCTCAACCTTTTAATCCCTAAGGGCACATTCTGGAATATGTGTTGGATGGCGGTCACCATTTACTTTTCAAGGTGAATTTACAGTTGGGTAGAATTAATAATACATGCATATAAAAAAAGAGTTCGGTCGCATTTCTTTTTGTGCCGGTATCTGTGTTGGACGCAATTTCTATCTCATTAAAAATGAGAAAACTTTCGCATAGAATTTTATTCAAAACTAAAACATTTTTATTGTGATCGCACAGCGGCGGGCACACGTTAAACGATCACAGGGCGCCATGGTGCTCGCGGGCATAGGGTTGAGAACCTCTGATTTGAACCATTCCCGGAGAAGGTTCAACTGTACAGCTTTGTTAATAATTCCTTTATGCTAGACGCGGTCAAACGCTTTGACCACGCCTAGCATAAGGATAGCTACACTAGATTTATTGTGTATTACTCTTCCAATGAATTCTGAAATTGGTACTAATTGGTGAGTTTTTGAGAGGCCTTGCCAGAATCCATGTTTTTCATCTGCGATTTGTGCGATATACGACTTTAGTCTGCTATAGATGATGCGTTCAAGGACCTTTCCCAGCGACATCAGTAGACTAATCAGCGCTAAATTGAGAGATCTTCAGGTGATTTTCCACGCTTGGGAAAAGGAAAATATTTCCCCGTAGTGATGTAAATGAGCACGTAACGACGTTCTGCCAACGGCAAATGGAGCTCATTTGCTCCCCGGTGGCTCCATCTATCACACCTGAATGAGTAGCAATTTGTAATCTTGAAGGTTTTGTTAGGACCCGCGTGGTTTCTGTTATGAGGCAGAGATCTGGTCCCTAGCTCCTGACAAAGTCCTCAAATTCTTGCATTTCCGTTGTAAGATTTTGTGCGTTTCTAATTTTGTGCATAGTACATTTCTAATCCTAGAGCACGAACTGGAAGCTTCTCTACTCATGCTGGTGAGTATGGAGGCCTGACTGCTGTTTCGACAATATTAGAGACTTGTAAGTCCTTAAAAATGGGCAGTACGTTGAGCAGTCACAGCCTTCTGAGAGCTTTTGTTACAGTTCAGCGATTCTCTGCAGAGTCGTTGACGCTTTGCACTTAAAAGCTGTTTAATATAACACTCTCTGAGAACATCCTATTTTCTTGCAGCGGTTATTTAAACCTTGGAAAAGCATTGTATGCATGGTTAGACGGTATAATGTTTAGGGGCGCCTACTCCGGTACCGAAGGGCGCGGGTTCGAACCGGTGAGAAGGCATGGATTTTTATAAATGCATAGTGTCCGCGGGGCATGGGGGCATTCTAAATATGCGGCGAGTCGAAAGTCCTCTCGAGAGATTGGTGGTAGGGGAAGAAGTGGGGTAGACTCTCGGACTAGTTTCCCCTCCGGGGTGCTCTCCATCAAAACTGGAAGCGGAACTGAGAGAAGTCATACTGTCACCTGTATCGTGCTCAAGGCTCTTGCCAACGGCAGGCACAATCTTGCACTCGCTTGCCAAGATGAATTTCGTGAGCTTGTTCGGATGTTACGGTCAGACAAGTAAGATAAGTCACAGCAACAACAATGAAGAAGTTCCCTCAGCTTATATCTAGTCACTATAACATATGGGCTGAAATGCTGTGACATCACTTGTCATGGCTAGCAAGCACCAGATAATAACAATCGATAACTGAAATTCCTCTTTAGTACAATTAGTTGGACAGAAAGGATAAAATCTGAGATTGAAACTGAGAATTAGTCACAACTTGCTTATTATAACATAAAATAAAAATATTCATTACATGTTTCTTACAATAAATATTTAAAATAAACTCAAAATATCCAAGCATTCAAAATAAATCCAAAACACCCAAGCATTCAAAATAAATCCAAAACAATCTGTTGCCACAAAACGATAAATATCTTTTATTTTTAAGTGTTTAGATTTTCCACTTAGTCTGAAATAAAATGCGGAGCTGCATAATTTTTACCTGTCACGGTAATAAAAAACGCAATAAGCAGCGCCATGTAACAAGACTGTTCTTGTTATTAGAAATTCAATTTCGAAATATTTACAATATTAATGTGTCATTTCTTTCTTCATACTGGGGGTTTCCTTTTCAGATACTGAATAATTACAAGCACACAAAACAAGCATAATTAAGTAGATGAGGTTAAGTTAGGTTAATTGATTAAGGCAAAGCAACTCGAAGGCTGTCTGCGTATGGAAAGGAGTGCCTTCGCGGAGGACTTTTTAAGGGACACTGATTCTTATCCACGTTAGCATGGGGAAAAGCACCAGAACTCCCTTAGCAGCCAACCCGTTCACCGGGATTAGGACCCGTTTGAATTATCAGGTGTTCAGTGAATTTACCGCTTAGCTGCTGGCGGGCGCAATTAATTACATGGATATGTAATCCTATATTAATTGTACATTCAGATTATAGATTGTGCTTTTTTTGATGAATTATATAAAAAATCTGATGTGGTCACCTCATGACTTCCTTGTACGGCCTATTAAATTATACGTATTTCTTGCTGTATTTCGTTTAAACTTATTTCAAGTGTAAATACACTAGCTCCTTCTCATTTCTTTGGAGGAGAAACAATTACTGGTCTTTCAGATTTTAGCTGTGTTCCAGGTGAACTCTGCTGATAATAATAATAATAATAAAGCAAGGACTGTTAAAGATATGGCACAGTGAATACCTACAAACCTTGCAATTTAGATCAAAATAGAAAAGGGATTGGCGAATCTGAAAGTTGGTGACATCGTTCCGCAAAAAGGGGAAACTTCTCCGGGTACATGGTTTTGGGAAAGATAGTGGAGATATATCCCGTGCCACATGTTGCCTGTATGGCTAAGTTCAAACTTTTCACGCCGTGTTCCAGCGTAATGGGGCTGCATGGGGGATTTCGTGATTTTCTCCATATGCAACATGAATACAGACCAGTTTCCCTTAAATGCTTTCCTCTGAGGCGGACAGCCGTTGTATGCTTTGCCTCAATCTATTTACCAATTTTCTTATTTCTTCCACCTAATTTCTTACTCTTTCCTACCACTTTTCTTACTTCTTATTGTTATCAATTCATATTGACAAAAAGGAACGTGTCTTCTTGAATGGACGACTTTAAAAGTGTAAACAATCACTAACGTGAAACAGCGAAAATCTCTCGAGAAAAAATATCGAGAGCGCCTAGAATTTGAAACATCCAATGGGACATCACATTGGAAGAGGACTGATTTTTCGATAGAAAAATTGTTTTAATGTTCGCTTGTTTTACCTTAAAACTTGTAAATTTAACTTTAAGAAACACTGAAATACGCTGGGCATCAATATTTATTGGAAGATATGTTTTCATATTTGAGAGGTTAAATGTTAATCAGAAACCTTCACCTGTGTTTCCGAAGTTTTTTTTTCTGTTTTGCTTACATGAATGAATAATTGCCTGTTTTTTTTTTTTGCGTGACATATGGTTTATTTCTTCCCATAAGCTCATCATAATCGTTTAGAAGCATTTATGAGATGCTATTTAACGAAAAATGTCTTGAAAAAAATGACAAAAAGATTCTTAGATTCTGTTTAATTTGGTAACAAAAGTAGTGGAATGTAGATATTGTAACCAAAGTGGAGCTATTGATACATACATGTGGATAATTTGTCCGAAGAATAAATAATTATATAAATAATTATATACATAAAATTAAATAATAACGAAGTGGTCTTTTTTTGCATGAATCCCCCTTTCTTCCTCACTATTATTGCAACATGAAATTATTTTCAATGGATGCATAGAGTTTAAACACAAATTAAAAATACGGAACGAAATTTGTCTCAAAAGAAATTCAAGATAACTTTTTGCTTAGTTAGAAAGCAGCCTACATTTGACAGTCAATTGAATATAGTTGCTCGGTTGAAAGATGCTCAGTGTGAACAAGATAGAAATCCCTCGAACAATTATTCAGATGTGAGGAACTGAAACGTGGAAACGAGTTTACGACCAACACTGTATTTTCATTGATGTCAACGTGACTTCTATTTTCGAATTACAAATGTAAGTCATAAGCTGGAATTTAATCTTCGAAGCACTTATTTTGAACCTGGCGTCCACAGCTTTTAAACATACCCTTTACCAGGAAAAACAGGATTACGCAATAGAACTGGCCAATGAATGTACTTGAATCAACTGTTTATGTATTTAAAGTATTTTCATCATCAAAATATTGGCAAGAGTTCTGGATAATTTCGCAGATATAGATATTAGTAGCACCAGTGGTAGTAACATTGCTGGGATATTTCACAATAAACTAGTCTGCAAGGTTTTATAAAATTATTTGAGATAAATTCAACTAAATATGTTTACTTCCTGATCCTAATTCTCTAGCTGTTTCATCAGTCGACGTAGCAGGCATTTCGCAAAGAAAATTTTGTAAGTTTTGCCTTCAAAACGACGTATAAATGATCTAAAGAAAAGACAGCAGAAAGAGAGAAAATATTAAAATTAATAAAAAACAACAAAAGTAAAGCTAATCTAAAATTAATCTTATATTTTTAATGACAAACTACATTCCACGACGTTCAAGACAACATGTTGCCACATTTTGTGTAAGTTTAGCTAAAACGGTCGATTGTTTTAACCACATTTTTGAAATGTATCTACAGTATTTAATCGTAATAACAATTGAAGGCGTTTTCTCAGTTATCTTCTATCGTGATATATTCAAATAAGTGTCACTAAAGCTAGAGACACAAACTGAAAACATCTTGAAAGGGCATCAAAATAAAGTTACGGTGATTAAAGATAGTTATTTAACAGGAAATTTTCAGATAACGTTTTACTGAAAGTCTTTCAAAACATGCTCATTCCAAAACGAAGATCTTTCTGTTTTCGCATAGAAATCCTTTCTTCAGTTAAAAGGTAATTTTTGAAAGTCTGATGAAATATTAATCATGTCATGCATATCTTTAATTTACGTTAGCAAGCTAAACTTCTCCTATATTACTCACTAGAAGGTATTAAAAGCTTTACTAGCAGAAATGTTCACAAAATAACAGATTCTTATTGAACTAAAGATAATATACTTAAACGTAAAGACCCATGCTTAATACGGCTTTAAGATCAAGTTTACGTTCTCCGTAGCTGATTCTGCAAATCCTTTGCATCAACTGCAAACTTTTGACTAACTAACTTGTCTTGCTGATGAGAGCACTCTCTTCTTGGTGGATCATGTACTCTCATATATATAATAGTAGTTGTTTTTCTAATTTTCGTCACAGTTGACTCTCGAAGTATGCAAGAGCTTGGTGTGCCATTTCAAATTCCCATATCATTTTTGAATCCTCAGAAACCTAACAATAAGTAGCTTATATTTGGCCATAAGCCTTATCGATAATACTTGAAGAATTAATCGTGCGTGTATTTGTATAATACACTCACGAAAATTCAGCTAAAGAAAAGAAATTTTTTCTGACAGAGAAAATCTCTAGAGTAAATACGTTTTTAATATTACGCTATATTCAACCATATAAAACTTAAGGAGCCAATTTACAAAATGAATTGTCTTACCTGTCAGTACTTACATGGATAGTGCTATACTATTTTAAAAATCAATGCAATGTTTTATGTATTATTAGCATTAGACCTCAAAAATGAAAAGATTTATAACAAATGAAAGGTCTGAATGCCTATTAAATAATTAAACTTTTCTCTAAAACATCATAACTTTTCTCTACTTCCTTTAAACAATTTTGTTAGCATAATTAATTGCCCTTTACATGCGGATTATAGTGTTATTTACAGTGTGCTATGTTGCATAAGGTTTGGATAACATGTACTAAACATGAAAATAATTAGCGGAGAATTGCGGAAAATCAGATGTTACTACAACTCAGTTTAACTGAACTGACAAATTATTTAGAAGATGATTAATCATAGGGCACATTTGAAGCTCATACGTTATCTTACAGCACTGGGCATTAATAGCAGAAGGTGGCTGCGGAGTTACCCCAACAGCGTATACATACCACAGTTATTTTTTTATATTTGTTTATATTTAACTTAATGTCAACGGCAACACTTTCAAATCTGCTAATGTTTATATGTTAACTTAGTGGCAAATTCTAACTTATTATAACAAATTGTTTTTATTTTGTAGTAATAAATGATAAAATAGATACACTAGTACATACTTACGTTTTACGCACTGATGACAATTATATTTTTTAACCAAGTACTTTTTTTAAAGTTTAACCATTTAAGATTAAATAATTTGAAAGCTCATTCCCCCTCTCCACATTACTCCACATTTTCAAAATGTTTTCCATTTCATATGTTAAAAAAATAAATTCGAGTAAAAGCGAATCCGTTAATTTTAGTCTCTCGTAATTCGAGAGAAAATTGTGATTACTTATTCTATTTCACGTTATTAATATTTAACGTATCTGTATCATCACGTTATTAATATTTAACATTTCACTACATTTTCATAAGCGCAACATTCAGAAAGATTTCCTCCTTCCGTTAGGGCGTATCCTGAATTTTCATAAAGGGCATGCTGTTGAACACCAAATTTTTAAAATATTATGTTAATGAATGAAAAGTTGAACTACATGTACTCCAAAGTTCGTTGTAATATTTGCGTATCAAATCAGATACGAAATCCGCCATTACATGCAATTACGCTGATGATGAAACAGTACTATACTTTAGTCCTGATGTTGCGATACTTTAAAAACTTTGAAGATGTGTGTAGTAGGTAAAGCATGGAATTTCGAACCCTTTTCTTGCATCGACCCTTTTTAAATGACTGGATTCTATCATCGAAACCACTTACATTTCCTCTTTTTTCATTTCAGTATACAGCATAATCATAATTCAAATAATTTCCGATAAATAACTTAAAGATAACAAATTAAGAATAATAACAAAAGTTTGAAAAAATAGTTTATTTATTTATGTTTTATTATTTATTATATTATTATTATTATTACTAATTTTACAAATATAAGCAGAAATTAGAAACAAAATTTCAGAAGCAAAATTAAAAATTCTGATTGTGCAAAAATTCGATTTGAATTTATATGATGGTTGCGTTTGATGTATTGACTCAATTTTTTAAATATTCCACATAAAATTGTTTAATTCTTAAACCTCCTCATTCAAAAATATTCAGCTTGTATCTTGTTTTTCGTAGTAAATTATTGACAGATCTAAAGCTTGCTTCTAAGAGATAAGAAGTTGGAAAAATCAATAATATTCCTCCGCTAACAATCCTTTTATTTTGGGATATTGCTTTCGGATGATTTTTAAATTCGCAACGTTGCGGTACCCATACGTTTTGAACAACACTTAAGGTTGTACGCCTTCCTTCAATGCAATCAATTCTTTTGCATCATGATAGCAAGATCAAGTATATCGCAGTTCAACGGTTCTATGAACCGCGCACTAGAATATGTCACAGAAAAAGTGTAAAAATTAACTGATAAATCCCCTCCCTCCCGCAAAGATTAGCATTATTTCATCTACCAAAAGAACATAATAATAACTACAACATTTTGAAAAGATTCGTATTACATGCTAATTATAGTTATTATTACGTTCAGTTATCAAATTTGCTGTTCATTAGTTTTCATTTTCGCCATATGCATTTTTGCGCAATAAATTACCTAGCATAAAACTCATTGCTCAGACTTGTCCTTAGAAATGGATATCTTTGTCTAAAACAGTGGTTCCCAAAAAAGTCGGACAGTTTTATATCTCCCGTTCTACTGAGCCGATTGACGAAATTCAACTTGGGTTTTTCATGTCTCGAAAGTGCGATTTAGGATATGTATTAGATATATATATATATAGCATTGATCTAATATAGGTGTTTTGACACAAAATTGGACTTTTTTTTAAAGCACATGACAATTTTTTTCTATGTTTCGATTCTACGACTCAAGTTATGCCAAACTGCCAAGTTTTGAAAAAATCGCACGAGTAGATTTTAAAAAATTAGCTCTCAAAATTTTAGCTCCTCAATGTTAATTGAATTTGATATACATTTATTAACATCTCTATATATTTATTAATATCTGTGTTTATTAAACTTAATTGAAACCTCCTTCCAGAATTCTAAATTTAGGCTTAATCCAAATATAATGCACACAATTTTTATGATTTATTTTTAAAATTTGTATTTTTAAGTATTTTTTATAAATTTTTCGAAATTTTTTTTTATTATAGCCTATAAAATTTTTAACATCATCTTAAAGTAGACGTATTTCTAGGTATACCTGCAAAAAATAGTCTTTTATTCAAAATTTTCTAAGATATACATGAATTTACATACTGGCGTGTTTTGAAATTTGGCATATATGTTATAAGCGATGTTAACGCCAAATGTGGTTTACGCACTTCGTTAAAATTATTTGAAAGTATGAACGATGACTTTTTCCCGCTCGTGTACAATGAAAAAAAAAGGAAAGGAAAATAGGTTGCTATAAATTAAGAAATTCGCCAAGGGAATTTGTCTTGGCGCAATTTTTTCAGTTTGCTCCAAGATAAATTTTTGAATTTCTTAATAGATTTCGTTTCAAATTTTACAAAATTTAATATTTAGGCATAATTTGAGACGTAGAATCTAAATATAAAAAAAAATGGCATGTAATTTCAGAAAAAGTCGGATTTCGTATCAAAATACCTATATTAGAACAATGCTATATATAGATCTAATATTCGAGACATGGAAAGCGCAATTTGAATTGCGTCAATCGGTCCAGTAGAACTGGAGATATAGAGCTGTTCCTTTTTTTTTGCGCAGTATACATATTTACCCTCTTGATGATCAATGGGTTGACTGGAGGTCAACAGCCAATATGCACTGGCAATTGTTCGGCATAATAAAAATTTTATTGATTACAAAAAAAAAAAAAAAAATTAACTTTTAGAAAACCGAAGTCTTCGCTAACCTGTATGCTTAAAATATCGAAATGTCCGTCCCCGTTCCGTTTTCTTCCTTTCCCGTCCATTGACACACAAAGAGGTGTGAAGACTTTAAATGACATCGTTTCTATCTCCTAACAAATATTAGTATTAATATATCTAAAATAACAAGCTTCCATTAGCCTTTTAGAACGCGATGTCTTCAGTAAACTTATACAATGCATTTGGGGAAACTGTACATGCTGCTGCATGCCTTAAAAAGAAAGAAAGCAACAACGCAATCTCAGCGGTTTCGTGCGATTATGTTCATTTGAATGAAAGGCCGTCTCGGCGGTTTCGCCCTGAAAGGGTTAATATTGAAAATGAATAATGAATTGTTTATTGGTATAAAGCTATATCATGCAGCAAGGAAGAAATTATATCAAATAAATATAAAGAAAAAATACACGAAAATGATTTAATGTATTTTAAAAATCATTATTTTTTTTAAGTATTGTATTATATCCTTAAAAATCAGGAGTTAATTTAAATAAAATTTTATTAATACCTAAATTAATATACAGAAAACGATAAACAGAACAAGGAATTACATAAAACAGTTAAAGTTTTAGGCGTGAGTTCAAATAATGTAACACCTCACTTCTGCAGCTCGCGACGAATTGGGTATTTTCTCTTCATCTTCGATAAAAAGCGTTGCTAACGATACTCACTCGTTACAGTCTTCCCCTTGGCTACGAAGACGTCTCGGTGAGCCAGAGGAAGAATTGCGTTGGTTGGTTCTTTTGCGAAGCATTCTTAGAAATGTTCTTTCTTGGTCTTCCTGTTTTCTTAAAAGGATGAACTGGCTCAGCTTCATTGGAGATTTCTTTAAATGGTCGGAGGGTAAACGTATGATACGCTCCAAGAGGCCTGTTTGGATCTTTAATATCAGCTATTTCATAGCTCACAGGAGAATGTCTCTTTAATATTATGCAGGGATAAATAAAAAATTAATAATAACCCTTTAATTCCCATCATCATTCTAAAAATAATAACAGCATTTCTGGACTGAGTCATTCCTAGATTAATCTATGCCACGAAGCCTGCGTAACGCTGATGACGTAGTAATTGGGAGCTAAAACGTTTCTACCTCAAACCAAAACCTTCCTTTTTCGTGTGCTTCCATGTTAGATAATTACGCACTTTAGCTTGTCTCTCTCTATGCTGCGTGAACGTAATTTCGCTATTCTCGCTTCCTGTCGCAACAGTACAAAAAATGCAAATGTTCTTGAATAGGCACGACTAGAGTGCTAAGTGATTGTGGCCACAAATGTCAGTTGAAAATAAAAATGGAATTAAAACCGCCTCGACTGCCAAGTTCTTAGTCTTTACGAATTATACGTTTTAAGTAGTAAATATCTTCGCAATCAGCATTTCCCCGCTTCTACGACTGTGTTCCTACATCAATACTTCTCTGAATTTTGCTGTTATTACATACATAAAGCATACTGCATTAGACAATAAATATTAAATATGAAAATGAATATTAATATATGAAATTTCTGAATTTTATGCTCCAGTACCACAACCTTGGTTAACATCAGTAATTTCTTTTTCCTTAACTATTTGTAATTTTTTTCAACCCGTCTTGTCATCACATTTGGTGGTATACATAGTTATTAACCTACTTCTTTTAATATTTCACAAATTGTCTAAAGAAAATTTAAATAAATAATTAAATGGGTTACAGATCTTGTATATTATACTGTACATGTTGATTGCCTTAAGTTTTGATTGCACGTATTAAAAATTTGAGTGCCTTATGAATTTTATTTTTCATGTATTGGATTCAAGTTCGTACGTTTTAGAAAGTTAACTGTTATGTCCTACCTGTATTTATCAAACTATACACCAAATTGTGCGCCATAGTACTTTGAGCATGGTAAGTGCCTTGTGGAGGCCCCGAGAAATATTCCAAAACTTTTATAGAAGTTATATTTAGTCCACTCGGTTTTAGAATCGGACTATTGATGTATTGGTCATATGATAAGAAGAATACCTAAACACAGCGGTTCCCAAACTGTGCTTCGCGGAGCTTCAAGGGCTCCATGTGCATTTCAGTGGGCACCTCTCCGCTTCAGGAAAATAAAATAAATGGAAATCGAATAAAGTTAAAAAAATAAGAACCAAAAAATAGAATCAATATAATAAATTATTACAAATCACATTCTAAACACAAAACTTCGCCACACTGAATTCCCAGTCTCTTCTAGCACATGATGTCTCGCCATTCCTATAAACTATACATTCGGGAAGCTTCTCTCTCTTTCTCGATCTTTTGAGAATTCCTAGAATCTTCTAAAAACTTCTCGAATAGCCTCATATAAAGACAGATTGGTCAGTCGATTTGAAATCTCTTCACTGTGAACGCTTATAGCGAAAACATTATAATTTCTTAGCGATTCTTCCATGAATTTCCCGTACGTTTGATTCCTCTGTGAGCTGTAGTCACGTAGCTAGTAAATGTTCACTAATAAAGATAATAATAAACTAGTAAACAGTATAAAACCGCCACCTCTTAAATGCAGACATTAGCATACTGCAGTTCTTGTCATCTGTTTGCTATGTCAGACAGATGAAAGAGTTAGAAAAGAAATTATTTCTAGAAAATCTATTATGTAGAGACATTATAAATTTGGACTGTTTTAAGATAGAAAATTTTAAAAAGAATGCTCTTTTTAATAGCTTCCGTTTCATGCTAATAGATTTAATTGCTGTGCTTTTTAAGCGGCTGTATTTGCCCCCTACGTAAAAGAAAGCCTATCAAAATGTGAATCTGCGGCTAAAGCACTTTGTTAGTTAGCCTACAAGATATCTCAGAAAGGAACTGAGACTATCCGCCATCAAATACAGCGGAATATTTGTCCTCATTTCTGAGCTTGTGTTATAGGAATTTTATAAGACTTTTATCAAAGACTTTACACATATAGCAGAACTGCTGTTAAAAAGAAAGAAAACCAGATTTGCTTGGTCTGCCGAAGCTAAAACAGCGTTTGAAAAACTTAAAACACTGCTAATTGAAGCGCCAGTTTTGAAATTTCCTGAAGGCAACGGGAACTTAAAAAACTGATGCAGATGCTTCGATTATGCGGTTGGCACCATGCTGATGCAAAACAGACAGCCTGTAACTCATTCCAGTAAGATAGGTAACCCAGCCAAGGGAAATTGTACGATTGAGGAAAGGGAAACGTTAACAGTTCTTTCAGTGATTCAAAAATTTCGAGTGCATTTTGGGAAGGCACCAGTTAGAAATTATTCAGTTCATGCCACCGTGGATCGGTTGTATTCCATAAAACATCTATCACAAAGATTTATTACATAGACCCTTAAACTTCAAAATACAATTTGATTACTAATAGTCTAGGAAAATAGAATGTCATGGCTGAGGCTGTATCCAGAATAAAATTAGATGATGAGGGGAACGAACTTTATTGTTAAGTTAAAAAATTTTGGATTCTCAGAGACAATTATTTCTGAACTATAAAGAGACTCACGTTTTAAAAATATTATGCTTATTCAAAAGATCCTGACAATTTCAAAAATCAATATATAACGGCTATCAGAAACAGAGCAGAAAATTATGAAATTATTGACAGTCTTTTGCTTTATTCAAAAGCAGCAAATGAAAATAACGAATTGAGATCTAGCGTGCCTAAGTTATTAGGGGATGAATATTGAGGAGATACTGTTGAATATTACCTCTATTAGATCATATGAGTATTTACATACACGAAAAGTTTCATAATATTTTTAAATTTTTTAAAATTATTTATCATGTACATTTTGAAATAACTGCTAGAAAGATTTTCATTAGAATGTGTGATGTGGATATGTGCATGTAACAAAATTTATTAGCTTTAAATGTCTAAGGATTCTTTGATAATATAAGGTTTAGTGTCGACGTCAAGAAAAGTACAGGGACTCTTATGTTAATAAAGGAGTTATTTTTAATTTCAATCTTTACAATAACTTCTCCGTTCCGTGTTTCCCACCACACTGAAAAATATTTAAACTGAGGTTTTCTGGATATGGAAGCGAGAGTTTTTCTGGCATCGCGTGCGCACTACATGGTTAGTTTTCTGCCAATTGTAATAGTTGTAATTATTTTTATTTAGCTTTGAGGTTTTTTGCTGCCGACACTTTAATTGTGACTCTTCGTTAGAGTTAGTGAGCCATCTTCTAGCAGTACTTAAAGATGCAGTCTTTGACTACTCTTAACGTTGTAAGGTTTATCCTAAGTTTATTAACAGTTATTTTAAGTTTTGCTTCTGTCCTATTTATTCTAATTTCAGCTTACAATTTCCTGCCAGAATGTAAATTCAGAAACGCAGCGAATGCAAATGAGTATGAGTACTGTTTAAGTCAATGCTTCACCGACTTCTACAGAAAGAGTTTGATTTCCTGACTAGCGCGCGTTTGCCTTTTGGCTACATTCTCTCTGAGCTACCACGCTCGGCCATACTTTGGGCCCTTGCTTGGCTTCGCCGATTTAATTAATATTTAGGGACCAACTACTTAGATTTCTGATAGCTTTGACTATACCTTTCATGTAGCTTAGGTAAGATAGTTTAGTTTAATTTCATAGTTATTTAAGTTCGAGCCCAAGTGGAGGCTTTGTGTAAGTTCCAAGTAGAAATTGATTCTAAATATTCTGAAAAATAAAGGGTATTCAACCCTTCTTAAGATTTAAGTGTTTATTCACACACTTAAACGATTATTCGCTTGCTAATGTTCGTGAGGTTCTAAGACAGAACTTTGGAATTAGATAAGTAAACCACACAACGTTTAAGTTAAAATGAATAGTTCTATTTATTTTTCACCATGGCATGTTGTATTCATTCTAGCATAAAGACCGTGCATGTTGCAAACTGAAGTGAACTGAAGCTGTGGCGTCAGCTTCAAGAATATATAGGAATCAAAATGTTAGTCTTCAGATGAGTAGGAAGAAACGTAAGGAACGTTTTGAATTTTGTGTTTATCCTTGTGTATTACGTGCTTCAATAAAGTGTTTCATGTCTGCGAAATGACTCTTGTCTTTCCAAAGCTTACAACATCCTCCATCGAGTAGATGCGAACACAAGAAATTATTCTAGATTTCAGTTCTCAACATTGCACTTATGTTCCTCAAGCTATTTAAATAAAAATGTTGTTTTAACCTCCGCAAGACTTTATCATTGTTTCAGACATAGCGATTATTCATTTCAAGTCTATTCGGTTTATACACTCTTAGACAAAAAAAAAAGACGCACCGAGAAGATATAAAGCAAATTGGACACAAATTGATACGCATACAAGTTTCGACAGAAAATGCAAAATTTTACATTTTGGCTGCCAATGAATGAACGGTTGTCGCTACAGCGCATCTGATCTGCGCAACTGGCAGGATATTTAAGAGAAGAAATTACGATTCCAGGTCATAAATTCTTCACGAATTTTATTCCGTGTACTCTGGTAGACAGTAACTATGACTCTCATACAGGTGTGCGAACGATATGCGCAGATGTCAGAATTTGAGAGAGGTCGCGTAGTTGGGCTCAAAGAAGCCAGCTGGTCTTATCGGCGAATTGTTCGACATTTGAGCAGGAGCGATGCCACTATTAGACGATTTTAATTTGAGAGAGGTCGCGTAGTTGGGCTCAAAGAAGCCAGCTGGTCTTATCGGCGAATTGTTCGACATTTGAGCAGGAGCGATGCCACTATTAGACGATTTTGGCAGGAATGGGTGAACCATGGCCGCACACAGCGTCAAGAAGAAAGCGGTAGGCCTAGAGAAAAGACAGAACGTGAAGACCGAGCAATCGTCAGAGCGGCAGTCACAGCCCCAGATGCATCATTATCATCGATTGTACGTGCAACTAGTGCTTCAGTGACCGCAAGGACCATTCATAGACGGCTCACAGAAAGGGGGCTGAGGTGACGGCGCCCTTTGCGCCGACTACCATTGACCTCTGTACAACGTCAAGCCCGTTTGCAGTGGTGTCGGGCTCATTCGCACTGGAATGTCACTGACTGGAGTAGAATAGTCTTCAGTGATGAGTCCCGCTTTGAACTGAGCTCCGATGACCAGCGAAGGCGAGTCTTTAGATGCTCCGGACAGCGGTGTGATATCAACCTGATTGTCTTCCGACAGACAGACCGACCGACAACCAGGAGTGATGGTCTGGGGTACCATTTAATTTCAAAGTAGGACCCCTTTGCTTGTCATCCGTCGCAACCTTACAGGACAGCGGTACGTCGACGAAGTTCTAAGGCCCGCTGTGTTGCTTTTCATGTCACGCCACCCTGGGCTTACATTTCAGCAAGATAATTCCCACCCCCACACTGCACATATTTCTACTGCTTGCCTTAGTGCTTGCCGAACATTACCTTGGCCAGTAAGGTCACCGGATCTCTTTCCTATTGAGCACGTTTGGACCATTATGGGCAGGGCCCTCCAACCAGCTCGGGATGTTGACGATCTAACACGCCAGTTGGACAGAATTTGGCACGATATCCCTGAAGAAGACATCCGCAACTTCTATCAATCGATGCCAAGCCGAGTAGCTGCTTGCACAAGGGCCAGAGGTGGACAAACGCGTTATTGACTTTTTCACTTTGTGAAGCTCTATCACTTCAATAAATCATCCAATTTTTCTCAAACTGTAATCATTTGTTTTTCTGTACATGTACATCACTTCTACCAATTTTCGTCCGATTCGGATAATTCCTTCCTGGCGCGTCGTTTTTTTGTCTAAGAGTGTAAGATTAAATTAGCATTACTAGATCAGCGTAACCCTATAAAAGTCTTAAATTATTTTTAATATGAAAGATCATAAGTATACCATTTTCGTAAGTTAATAACAGTGAAACTAGAGGCATCAATCAGTCATACGAATATTATATTCACCAAAAAAGTGATAAACGATAAATATTATGTGGTTTTACTAATTATGTACAAGTTTTAATGTTATTAGCAAATGTAACGAGGAATGTATAAAAAATTGATTGAGTAAATATTATAGGTGTGTTTCTCAGACTTGACTGATAAGTAACGAATTTTGTATATAAGTGACTAATTAAAAATACAGCTGAATTTTCCAGTGTTGCTAATCTTCTATTATACAACTTATTAAAAAAGAAAAGAAAAGGAAAGAGTAAACAAATGTGAAGAAATGTGTTTTTCAGACATATGAAACACTTTTTTGCATAGTTATATTTCTCAGTTTGTCTAGTAAGCGGCTTCGTAGAAAATCTGAAAAGTTGTAACATTCGACATTAACCATTGGGAGATGTTTATGGCAGCAGAAATAGATATTCTTTCCAGGAGCATATTTAAAATCGTAATGAAATGAAAATTTACTTTTATTCAAATAAAGTGTTCCTTTTGTAGTATGAAATGTAAAAGTGAAGTGTAGAAGCTACAGATAATTTAATTCAATTTAAATTAACGACTGTGACGAATTTTACTGGTCATATAAGAGTGGAACTACGTGATCATCTGGACGATTTAAAGACGATAAAATGTCATGTCTTTGCAACAACATTGCGTGATATTACATCGTTACATATTGTGCTACATTGATAGTGTACTTGGAGAATAGCTCGGTTACTCATACAACATATCAGCCTCATTTTCTCCATCATTTTCCAAAATTTTAGGAAATAAATTGAACGTCAACAGGTTTCGTTTTCGAAAGATGAAAAAGCATAAATGACACTATGAAAATTCCTCAAAATTTAAAATTTCCTCCTCAAGTTTTAAATTATTTTTGTTCTAATCGACAGAATGTCATGGAAAGGAAAATTTTATTTTAACTAATATAATTTTACATTAATATACAGACTGAAATAGCGAGTGAGATTTCTTATTAAAAGCAAAATAAGAAAAAAAAACTATGAGAAAGAAGTAGCAAATTTTGATGCCGCATTTCAATGCTGTAAATCATCCGTTCAGAATCCGCCTATAAATCTTCTCTTACATCTTACAAAAGAAAAAGAAAATACCTGTTGCGTAATGGAATTATTTCTTCCTTTTAGACTCACTTTAAGCGTAACCAGAATATTTACGTAAGCAAAAAAATAAAAATGTCAGATAGCTGCATTTTGTGTCTCGTATCGTTATGGTTTCTTTGTACAAGATGTACGAATAAGCTCTGCGACAGAAAATAACTTTGTGAAAAAAATGTAATTTTCTCAGATCGCTTTATGAATATGAATTGGACAGAAAAGAAGAAATCTTTATAAAGGAATATGATAATAAAGAAACAACACTTTTTTTCTTTATGTATTCTTGAGGAAATATTCCCTTAATATAAAAGGACATGCAATCTCGATTGCTGATAACTTGCAACAGCACCTTGAGCAGTACATTTTAATAAAGTACTTCTCCCGCCTTCTTAGCATACCTTCGTGGTGTAATGGTCAGCACACTCGGCGCGTATTCTAGAGGTCCGAGGTTCGAGTACCGGCGAGGGCATTGCTCATTTTTCATGACTCCTGCTTCAAAAAAACTAATGACTCTACAAGGTTATTACTTTTTATATAAACGAAAGTAAAATTATTAGACAAATGTCTGCATATGGGAAAAGTACCTTTCACAGGATTTTAAAGAGAAAAGATTCTCTTATTTGAATGAAATGAGAGTAAAGAAAGACCTATGAAATTCCTGTAGCATATCCATATTTTCTATTGTGTTTCGGCTACTAGTAATTTCTGCTCGGCTGCGTATTTGCTGTTTAAAGGCCTTTTCAGAGAAAGAATTTTTGGGGAAAGAATACATAGACTTGCAATAATACTTACATTGTGAACTCTTGCCCTTCGTTTTAACTATGCTCAGCAGTTTCATTGTTGGAAGGCTTTTGATATGTGTAGAGTATACATTTAACCCTTTTCTAGGCTTCTAATTAAAGAGCCTTGATCAGAACATCGCATGCAAACATGTTCTTAAACTCCAGATAAGCAAAATGAAAGTTTAATTTTATAGCATATGAAGCCGAGAGGATATAAAATCTCCATTGCCTAGACTTAAATCCAAATTATCTGCACTGAAATTAAGCATGCTAATTGGGCGATAAAATTTTTATTTACTTATTTTGATATCAAATTTCTGACAGGGTGAAATTTACACGATTTATCCAAATAATGTTCTTGTTCATTTCTTGGCTCCAAACGAAATGGACTTGTTTTAAAAAAAACATTACATTTTGTCATGACATTTTGTGGAAGTAGAAATTATTGAAACTGGCAGACAAAAGGAATTATAATGTCAACGTCAAGATATAAAATCTGTATATTCAGTAGATACGTAGTATATATAGATAAATTGCTTGGAACATAATCAGGAAATACCGTCTTAGCAGCAACAAATTAGTTTTACGATAAAATTTACTGTCTAATTATCAGAAATTTAGATTACTGACATTTAGGCAGTAATTTTATCGCGAAGTGAATGTTCTCAATTATTTCTGTAGATTAGTGTATTTTTCAAGATTTCGTGACTATCAAATTTTTTCGTGAAAAATTTCCCATCGATTTCAAATTTCTATTTCAAATATAGCATTATTTTGCATATTTAAATTATCTTAATACTATCTTCACTAGAATTTACATGAAAAGTAGTTCTGTTGCAAGATCGAAACAAACTTTAATAAACAATAAAATTGTAACGTATTATCTGTCAAGGTACTCAAACTGTATTAATGCCAAACTATCTTTTCTGATAAGACGACAGAGAGAGTGTTAAAAGAGAAAATCTGCATGAGTACAGAATATAATCAAAATAAAGATTTTAGGGTAGCTTGTAATATATCGAAATGTATCGTCTGCCTTTTAAATGGAAATTTGATATCATATACATAATTCCTTACATTGCTGAGTTTGACTCTTTATAAAAGCAAAGCAAGCATCAGTTTTAAAATCTGTAAGTAAAGTGCTCATTTATTAACATTTAGTTATGCATAAATATTTATTATTACTACTCCATAAACACTTCTATTATAATTGATATATTTATAATAAGTTATTTTTTGAAGATGTCAGCTTTAATTCTTAGCCGCGAAATTTTTAATGTAAATCCCAGTCCTCGAAATTCCTTGATTTACTCTTGGATCACAGCGAACTTAGTTTTATATTCCCCACTAAAACTATTGTCTGCACTGTAATCTTAAGTATTAAAAGCCGACTGTGTTTCGGACTCACCTCGTGCTACTGCTGTGGCTGAGTTTAGACTATTGACTGGATATGATTGCCTTGCTGCTGATTTGTCTGACTTGCTGCTTTTAATCTGACTGCCTCACCTTTATGTCGTTTGTGTGATTATGGACAAGTTATGGACGCTGCTCATCTGGACGTCTGCTCTGCACTTAAGAGTTTGGACTGTATTGTAAAGAAGTATCGGGGAGCTCGTTGCCTAATGATCTGATAGTCAATGGCCAGGCATTTGATAAGTAAAAAATAATGTAATCTTATGTTTCAAGTGAAAGTATAATTGATAATGTCCAGTTATACAATGGAATAACGAGTGAAATTAATGTGACTTTTGTTACAAGATCCGATGGACGAGAATAACTTGGTTATACATCCATTTGAAAAAACTATAATCTATACATAAGAAGCTATAATCTCTTAATTAAGTGAGAATTTTGTTGATTTTAAATTTTTTTTATTAGAATATTGCTTCAAATTTCAGTGCACTTCATTTGAATGTTTATACGAATTATATATTTTTCATCTGTATTTGAATAGTTAAAGAAAAACTATTTTATGGAAATATGGGTCGTAAAAGTTATTGACTGAGAGAAAGAGAACTGTTGACAAGAGAAAAATAAAGTGCACGCAGGTGCATTGCTAAGAAAATTTATGAGCACATTATTTATTGTGAAGAGCTAGTTAATCGTGATGAAATTACTAAAACCTCTTTCCATAGAGTGAATCTGCTCTGTTGATGAATTTAATCTTGCTCAAAGGATTCCTATATTTTTAAAGAAGGAAAGCAGATCATTATCTGCTCATATAAATTACTCAATTTTTTTCTCCGAACTGCATCGTATTCCGTAGGAACTTCATTCATACTTTTTTTCCTTATTCATTTTTCTTTTACGACATGACTTATGAATACGGCGACATCTTAGATGAATGAAAAGTAAGTTGTTTCAAGGACATCATGCCTTGCAAAACAAATGAGAAAATGTCCCTGTTTCAATAACTTTATCTTTCTAAATGAAATTCTAAAAAGAAAGAAATGATTTTTATAGTCTTTGTCTATAAAATACATTGTTTCAATAAGCCACAACATTGAGGAATCGCTAATTGTTATTGAATGCTCTGTCTAACATAAAAGCCACACAAATCTGTTAATATTTCATATGAATATTTCTCATGCTTTGCACATAAATATTTAAAACGCCTTTCCTCCCTCGTTTTAGATTTTAAAAATATTTTAGTAATTGATAAAACTCAAAATAAAGATAAACAAATAATAGCGGAAGCCATTTAAAAGATAACAAAAACCAAGGAAAAAAATCTAAAAGCTTTCAGACTTTACATTACGCCCAAAAGGCTGCTTTTTAACGGTTTTTTGTGTTACCTTTATAGATTAAATATCATATTCTTCGCACTCAAAGCACATAAAATTCAATTCAACAGTAATATCACAAAATATTTAAAAACAGCTTAACTTTACAACTTCTGATACACTGTCTCGCGCGCGCTGGAGATAAAAATGTTTTTTTTTCCGTACAGTGTTGCCATTGCTGGTTTTGAAATCGTTGAGTTTGTTAATCAAAAATTCGTTAAAGTTTTAGAAAATTTTAAATAGATAATAAAACAAATTCGAAATTCAAAATTCAGGCTTCTAAGTGTCCATGTTCGATTGGAGGACTACGTTATTAAAATTTTGATGGCTCTAGGTACCGTTGTTTCTTCCCACTGCGAGAAACATTCGTGCAGATTCTTCATTATTTAGTTTCTTTAAATATACGACTTGGCTATAATATTTGGTGGCAAAGTGAATAGACACAAAGGGCTCATTTGAAATTAGTAAACCTTCTGGGCTAACGCCCTTTGCGCTAAAAATGTAGTTATTGGCTCTTATAATTAAATTACTTATGCTCATCAATAGTCGAAATCTTCTTTTGTACAGAAATTTAATTTTCTTATATGTCCACAAGGTAGGCATCACCCTGAATTTTCGTTTTCCGTTTCAATAATGATGCTTTTTAAAATTTTTTTGGTGGTAGGGGGGTTAGCTGAACCTTTTCTGTCCGGCGGTGTACATAATATTTGACACTGTAACCGAATTTATTCTTTCCTAAGACGCATCTTTATTATTTACATACAAACATTGCTACAAAGAGGGTGTGAACAGGGTTCCGTAAAACCTCTAATGGGCTTTAAGTAAAGTACCGCTTCCGGTTGTCCAGTTTTGCCCCAAATCCATTCAACTCTTTATATGAATATAGAAAGCATAAATACGGCAAATAGAAATTTTTATATGTTTCGGAGTTAGATTTTAGAGTTATGGTGGGCGAAAAAATCGTCAAACATATGCAGACACACAGACATCATTATAAAAATAGTAAAAACGTGTTGTGGAAACCCTAATATGTGCTTATCACTGAAATCACTTATCACTGTTCACTGAAATCTTACTATCAAGTTTTTGGACCGAAAACATGACTACATATATAAATTGGCGGGAGGTAAAAAATCATCTTAAATAACAACACAAATTTCATAAACAAAATAACTTATTATAACGAACTTATCTTGGGTTTACAAAATGAAACAACATAAGTTCAGTTAGCAAATGTTAAATTATACGGTTCTTAGATACTTTAATATGCCAACCCCACCAGAAGATTAAAGGCTGTCTTCGGTCTACCTCCTAAGTACAAAATTCACAATTCAAAATGAAGAAATGAAGAAATAAATCCATTTATTAATATGTCAACTTGACATTTACACTAACTTAAAAGTATAAAAGAAACCAAACTTCGCTATTTACGGATAATTCAAAATACACGTTCAAGTATGATTGATGGCAAAACACAAATTCAACATGTCCTGTAAAATTTACTGCCATTGCTAATGAGTGCGCTTCTGCCTGGAAGCTGCTGCACCTGGGTAAAAGTTGTGCATTTCATGTGTTGAATTCTTGTTCATTAGTGTACTGTACAAAGCCACAGTCAATTCCACTACCTTATAAGGTATTTCTCCCGCCTTCTTAGCATGCCTTCGGGTTGTAGTGGTCAGCACGTTCGGCACGTATTCGAGAGGTCCGTGGTTCGAGTCGCGGCGAGGGCATTGCTCATTTTTCACAGCTCCTGCTTAAAAATAACCTAACGTCTCTACAGGTTTATTCATAGGACAGGCTTCATTTGCATGTCAGTTGATGAGCATGTGTTAACTGCACTTGAACTCTTAGAGATTTGCTTAAAGTTCAAAATCCAGCGGCACATTAAATGATATTGAAGATTCTTAAGAAAAATTAAAACCTTCATCTATGCTAAAGATCTCCTGGGAAAGCGTATTAGTTACTCAAGATGAGCATCTGAAATAAATGCATGGCCTTTCTCATCTTTATGTTAAGTATTATCGGCTGGAATTTTATGATTTTAGAAAGGGCAAATCTTAACTTAAAATATAGGTAGTCTTTCAAACAAACTAAAAGCAGATGATAAATTAAATTTGTATAATAATAGTAATGTCTTTACAATTCTATAGCTAAAGTAAACGTTTCAAATTCTTAAACTGAAATTTCGATTATATGTTTTTCACGTTTATGCGTCATTTTTAGCTATCTCTTTAATGACATATAAACAGTGCTTTACGGTAATAAAAATAAAAAATATTTTTTTTGATCGCGATTATTTTGCAATGACAGCCCTGATTTTCGTGTACATTGTAATGACTGCATAGCTCTGCATTATATTAACAGAACTCTAACCACCAACAAGGATTCTTTCTCTAGGTTATGAGGATTATTGCTGTTGAATTTAAGCCCTGCTAAAAATGCCCGGTAGAAACCCATAAAATTTTTTACGGGGAATTGGCCTACGAGTACTCGTATAGTTTTGCGGGTACCCCGTAGGCCAAATCCTCGTAAAACCCAAAGACTAAAACCCGTAGGCCAAATCCCTGTAAAAACCTGTAGAAAGAAACCCGTACAGCTGTACGGGTACCCGTCGGCCAAATCCCTGTAAAACCCCATACAACTGTACCGGTACCAGTAGGCCAAAGACTCATAAAACCCCATACAACTGTACCGGTACCAGTAGGCCAAAAACTCATAAAAACCCATAAACAGAAACCTGTAGAACATATGAGTACTAGAAACAAAATCCCTGTAAAAACCCATAGCCAGAAACCAGAATTTTATGCGTATCCATAGGCCAAATCTCCATTAAAAAATGGATGTTCCGTAGGTCTATTCCACATAAAAACCAGTAGACAAAAACTCAGACCTATGCGGATATCCATAGGCCATCTCTGTAAGCTTTTACAGAGATTTGTACACAAATCACAGTATACAAAAATCTACAGACTAATACAAGTACCCATTGGGAAAATCATTGCACAAAACAGTAGACAAAAACCCATAAACAAAACCAATAGAATTATACCATAGTGGAGTATCCATACATAGAACGGGTGTCTATATACAGAATTCCTATAAAAAACAATACACAAAAATAGAACTGTAGATCAAATTTCCATAAAAACTAATAATTATAAGCATAAACCAGCATTATACAATTAGCAGCGATGAAATGTACAGACCTAAATAGGGGGTTTAAAAAAATTCAATACGAAGAAACTTAATAAAATTTTATAAATATCTAGAAGCCTACAAACTCCTGTCCTTGCATGTCAGTACCTATAAACATATTACAAAATACTTATATAAATTCTCTTTACAAAATTTTAAACTTCCTGTATCTAATTTTGAAAATAATAGAAAGATAATAATCAAAGTCATGATTCACAACCATCGAATGATATATGTATATATATATATATATATATATATATTTGATGCCTGCGAATCGTGACTTTGATTATATATATATTATTGATTAGATTATAAATATATACACATAATACTCTATCTCATTGCATATATATGTATTACACTGTATTTCAGTTCTTTAATTGGGAAATTAAACAATGGCATTTAATCACATCAGCTTGTTTAACAATTTGACACCTAAAGAGAAATGTATTGCCAAAGGATGGATGGTACTTTCTAGCATCTGTTTAAATTTTAAGTTACCTACAATGCACTAAACCAGATTTAAACAAAACTAGACAAAACCCTAATTTTCAGGAAGGGAAACACTAATACAAGTAAAAATATTAAATAAACAAGCAAGCAAAAAAAATAAGGAACTTGATTATTAGAAATTTAACAAAGAGTTTAAATTTAGCATACTTGCTGTCTCCTCAAACACGGTTACCACTGAAGCGACACCTTGCAGCTTATTATGACACACATACACATAGATGTTTTGCATGGAATTTGAATCCTAGAATATAGTGTAGTGAAGAAATAATAATATATATATACTGTAATAATAATATATATTTACAGTACTTTGAACGTTACCCGTATCTGGCAGAATGTAAATGAAACCTCAATATAAGAATATAATAAACTTAATAATACACAAAATGCAATAAATTATATTGTAACAAAACAAACTTTAAATAATTTACAAGACTCAACAAATACCGATTCTCAACCCACAGTTCGGGAATTGAGGAAATATCTTATAGAGTATAATATCTTATTCTGTATCTCACTTTTAGTATTGTATAATCTTCCAAAGATTTCATATAAATAAAATCTATAACGTAATAGGTATTTATACAACATGTAGTTCTCGACGTAAAAATGCTTAATAACTAACTTACTTTCATGCTGTATATATATATATAATTTATTATTACAAAAGGTGTTTCATATATCATCTCCAAGGAACATGAATTTAATTAAAGCGATGCGTTATTGGAATAAATTTAAGTCGGTGTTTTCGGTATAAGTTTATATTATTTTGAACCGTAAAATTTCTAAATAGTAAAATTAAAAAGTAAAATTTAAAGTACTGAAAAGATAGCTATTGCTATTGACCTCAGATTACATACTATAAAAATACCACTTCGTGCTTCGTGTTCATTTGGCAGTCCTGTAGTTAGACTGCCAAATGAAATTTATATAGTGCAGCGTTTATCAATGTAAATAAATCTTCTACACAGCCTTATACACACAGTTAAAATTACTGTCATCGCAATTAAGCAGATATAGCACATATAGTTTCATTTGTTTACAAACAGTTTCTAAGTTAATATCTATACAACCAGATAAATTTAATGCAGAAAATTGTAACGAACATTTCCGCAGTATAACTAATAAAAAAAATAATGCTTAAACATTACTCTAACTATATTTGAAAGTAATGCTAAAACAATGTCTATACAAGACTCATGATTTGAAAATCTTTGATTTTAACTCTCTTGTAAAACCTTTGAATTATGCAAAATTCATACCCACGTAAAAATTACTATACCTAAATCAACTGATTATATACGTACATTGAACCTTCCCTAAATAACTCCACAATTCCAGATAACGCCAGTTTCTTGTAGCCTTACAAAACTATCAGCGATTTTAAGCATTGTTATTTAATTATGTTCCTGACAGATGTGCCACTGTCAGAGGCGGTTATTTAAGAAAATAACCACTATATGAGGTTTCACTTAATGTAATTTTTTTCCAATAAATAATTCATATTTTATATTCCAAGACTAGCACATTTAATATTACATAAACTCTATTAATTATTCACAACTCTATTTCAAAAGCAATTTATAAAAAAAAACATTGAAATTTTCTTCATGAAGTTAATAATGATGAAAATTAAAATATGCATAAAAATTGATTATATGAGTTTTAAAAAAATAGCACAAAATATTTAATGTAACAATGTGGTTCTAGTCTCATACTTATACAGAAATATAGACCAAAAAGAAAATAAAAACAATGTAAGCTACTATGATCATCTAAATTTTCACACAATTTTAGTAATGCAAAAAAGATTTCTTGGCTTGTATGTCTTGCCTACCTCATTCAATAAGTAATACACACATTAAATATTTGAACGTTTACTTCATTTAAAAAATTTACCTTCTTTGTTTGCAAAATGTAATGAGTACATTTTTTAAGACATAAAAAAATATTCCTTCTGCTCAACACATCACATCAGTCGAAAAATTGAGAATTGAATCATGCAAGATCTCTTTTTAAGGTATGCTCAAATTTATTAGTACATAATATTCAAATGATAAAGATCTACATGAACAAGCTTTAAAGAGTACATCTAAATTATAATCAAAAAACAAATTTTCAAAAATACAGTTTTAGTAGAATGCAATGTGCATCTGATGTAAACACACTGACCCAAATTATCAAGTCTGAAATTATCACTTTTCAGTCTTTAAGCACATTGCTTTTTAGAATAAAAGTAAAGATGGAAAATCAATTTCACGCACAGAAAATCCATTTCAGAACTATTTAACTGTCAAAAAAAGTTCGCTGAATGCATTACACATGATTATACGTGCATGGCTTTACTGTTATTTCCTTTCACATTATTTCATATTCACAGTCAATGTTGGTATTTTATTTTTCATTATAAACACCTAAACAGTAAAAAATAGTAAAAATTGTAATATTGAAAATTATTTATTGCATTATTACAGCCTATTATCCACCAAGACGATATCACAAACATCCCATAACAACATTAACAAGAACGGCGCCATATTGCTTCTTCTGAGAGCGGGGGAGGGAAGAGATTTTTTTCCTCACGTCAGCGTTAACACGGAGAAAAATAGTTTGAACGTGGTCGTGTTAAAGAGATGATGGTTGATACCGGTGTTTATTTGTAATATCAGAAATGTTGATATATGCATATATAAGTATGTATGCGTGTGTATTCAGAGAACCAACTCGTGGCGAAATCACCTCCCTAAGATGACCTCTGAACGAGACCAGTATTTCTGAAAACTTCAGTATATTTTGATATTGAAACATTCCTTCTGTAAGACAACAACCCGCAAAGAAAAATTCCGAAAGTGTGGCTGGTCGCCTTAGAGAGATTCATTTCATAGAGGTAACCTCCCTAAGACGACCACCTTTAAGTATAAACGTATTTCTGAGAACATAAGTATTGAGCATCACCTCTCTAAGGCGACCACTTGCAAAGATGCATTTTTATGTGTGGCTGGTCGTCTTAGAGAGACCTCGCTGTGTGTAGTGTATATGATTACTGTTAATGTTTCCGACAAAAGCTTTTAAGAAATCAAATAAATGAGCATATATAGTAAAAACCCTCTCTAAAACGACCACCTGCGTTTCCAGGTTACTCTGATGGTCTTAAAGAGATCATATTTTCATTCTTAGAAATACTGATCGTCTTAGAGAAGAGTTGGAGATGAGAGGGTTCACTGTATGTTTTTTAACTTTAAAGCTTTCTGTTGGTCACAAAACAGAAATAACCTTATTTTCAACAGTATCCAAATAAACGAAATAAAAGTAAATAAATAAATAATTTAAAATAATCAATAGACAACAAGAATACCAATGAATTTTGGTTTACTGACACCAGTAGTAATTTCATTGTTTAGAAGAAGTCTATTGACGTCAGTTAGAAAATTAGAATAAACCCATATAAACGAACAGAAGATTTATTTGGCATCTATTTCTACTATATTGATACCAGTAAAAAAAACCAGTGAAAATCAATATAAACCAGTAGAAAATTCTGACATTGATGTTGTTTGTATGGGTGTCATATGATACCAGTAAGAAAAACCCACAGAGATCAATAGAAACCAGTAAAAGTCAGTAGAGACCAACAGAATTCTATGGGAACCAGTAGAAAGTTTTACTGGTTTCTATGGGGCATTTTGAAACCAATAAGAAAAACCCACAGATACCAACAGAAAGCAGTAAAAGTCAACAGAAACCCGTAGAATTTTATGGGTACCCATAAAAAATTTTACTGGTTTCTATAGGGCATTTTTAGCAGGGAGGGTTTATGTGAATCCTTAATATCTTCAGAGAAAATATTATAAAAACGGGAAACAGAGCGTGTGATCATTAAACAAATAAAGACAATTAGATTTTAAAATTTTATGCAAATAACTAAATATAATTAATAAGCATATAACAAATAATCGCATCCACCTCAGTGATCGATCGCATCCACCTCAGTGATCGATCGCATCCACCTCAGTGCACCACTTCACGTGATGACAGGAACATTGTGGGCATGGCACTGACGGATCGCTCAGTCACATCACGAACCATAGCACAGCACATTCAGTCTGTAAAGCATCATCCAGTGTCTGCGCGTACCATTCGACGCCGTTTACAGCAGAGTGGTCTGCCCGCAAGATGTCCATTGCTTCGGCTACCCTTGACGCAGAACCACAGACGTCTCCGCCGTCAATGGTGCGATGAAAGAAGAATGTGAACGGCAGAATGGAATGAAATTGTCTTTACTGACGAGTCACGCTTCTGTCTCAAACACCACGATGGTCGGATTCGAGTCTGGAGACACCGTGGAAAGACGATGCTGAACAGCTGCGTTATGCACCGCCACACTGGTCCTGCACCGGGTATTATGGTATGGGGCGGTATTGGATATCATTCTCGCACTCCTCTAGCACGCATTGCCGGTACTTTAAACAGCCAGCGCTACATCTCCGAAGTGTTGGAACCAGTTGTCCTTCCTTACCTTCAGGGCTTGCCCAAAGCCATATTTCAACAGGATAATGCGCGACCACACGTGGCACGCATTGTCCAAGGGTTCTTCGTCAATCGCCAGATTGAATTGCTTCAATGGCCGGATCTTTCGCCGACAGAAAACATGTGGTCCATGTTTGCTGAACGATTGACCCAGATTACATCCCAAGTTGCCACACCAGATCAACTTTGGCAACGTGTGGAAGCTGCTTGGTCTACTGTACCCCAAGAACAGATCCAAAGTCTCTTTGAATCGATGCCGAGGCGTGTGGCAGCGGTGATCTCCAACAATGGCGGCTACTCTGGCTACTGATTCTAGAAGGAACCACACTTCACAGAGGTCTATAAATTTAATCATTTGATACTTGGTCGACATGTTATCTACTAAATAAATTTTGTTGTGATATGTCTTGCTTTCTTGGTGTTGCAATTTGGGTGGCCAGCAGTGTAATATGCAGCAAAAAAAAACACTTCTAGCAATTTCTGGAAAGCAAAGAGAGTATAATTACAATTACAGGTAACATAGTTGTCAATTAGATTTATTCAAATTAAATATCAATTACCGAGATAAACTTTTATTCAGTGTTCAATGCACGTGCTGTTGTCTTTGTACTTTTCCGGCGTAGCTTTCTCTTAAAATTTGCCACTGATCTGGTGTAGCGCTGCATTGCACGGAGAAATAAAACAATTTTAATTATAATGCTACTAAGAAAGTCTAATTAAATACGAAATTCGTAACAATATTGAGACATAGGAAAAGAGGCCAACGGAAATCTTTGCATGTCTGTTTCCTTCATGAAAAACTTGCAGAGAGATGTCATGGAAACGTTTTAATCTCTAGATGCACTTTATACCTCAATCTGGAAAAAACTTCATTTTTAGATACTAAATAAATGACTTAAATAAGTTATATGAAATTCTTCATTTCTTTATTTTAAATAACCATGAACAGGCTAGCTGCCAAAAGGTTAGGACAGCTGAACGCTAGAAATAGGCGAACGTTCTAACTGCATGGACGTTTTCGTAGCATTCCCCATGTGTAATGTTAATGCAAATCTCCTTAATTTGATATCTTTCTAACGTAACATTAACCAGGTTACTACCACTATGTTGCTTACATGTATGAAATCAAGTATCTAAACCTAATGGATCGAAATATATATTTAGACCAATGAATCGAAAATCAAATTTAATAAATCAAAAATAAAATAAAGCAAATTTTAAAGCAAACTTCTTTAATTTAGAAATGAGTTTAATGTTAAACGATGTACCTAGAATCAAACATTTGTTTTTATGCAAGATCAGATGAGTATTGGAATGTTACTCACGAATTTATTTTAGATCAGTTAGTTTAATTATTTTAAACCAATTACTTTGACCAATCCAATTAGTCTGACAATTTTTTTTTAATTTCTGGTTAATTTTTGGACATAAAACATAGGTCTTTATTTTAATTCCTTGAATAACTTATTTCAGTCGTTATCTTGATTATGGCTTTAAAGGCTTGTTCCTGAATTCCTACTATTAGCTCGCATTCTCCCTATATCTTGTTCAAATTTTCAATCCTTAATAAAATACTTTTTATTCATACATTCATGTTCAAATACATTTTTTAACTTGTAATGGATGACACTTGATGTTAATACAGTTTTCTCACATATCAAATTCCTGCTTATTTATTCCTGTTTATCGGAACTAAAGATAGGCTGTTTTTATGAAATATATTATAAGACTTACAAATAATGACCGTTTATTAGGAATTCTCACGTGCTGTAAAAATTAATTTTAGTACATGATAGTACATGACCGTGATAAATGGGATTGTAATATTTAACAAAACTAAGTAGCAACAGTAAGATAGAGTTCTAAAGATTTTTCGTGGAGTGTATGGAATTAAAAAATTATAGTTTTATAGATTTGGATGAAGCGAATGTAATGTCCCATTGTGTAGCGAAAATTCTTCCCATATTTCTATGTTAACGTGATAATAACATGTGTTTAAAATATAACCATTTAAAATGTTCCTTGCTTCACAAACGGAGAACGGGAAAAGAAACTACACACAACGCCAAGTGACGATTAGAGAAAGAAAAACATAAGCTCCAAGAAAAGCTTCCTACGAAAACTTTTCGCAGCAGGTCAAGCATATGTCGCCTTGAGTCGTGTGGAATCATTAGAATGAATATTAATTGAAGAACTGGACTGCTCGAAACTCACTAGAAAAGTTTCTTGCAATAATGAAGAATTATAAGAGATGGATGGAATGAGAAATTATAGACCACCATCAGCTTCATAAAATAGAAACGAAAAAATGTTAATAATGTTAATAAAAAGTAACTAAAATAAAACGTTTCTTTGTTGACCTAAGTGGAGAATTGATTTAATTTTTTTACATCACTTGTTTTTAATTATGGCAAAGCACTGGAGGACTATTTGACTAAGGGAAGGGGTGCCTTCGAGGAGGACTTTCTAAGAGAAACTGGCTCGTATGAAAAACCACGAAAACAAGCATGCACAAAAACGACTACCCGACTTTCGCAGGAAATCGAGAACCGGACCGAACTACTACTCTTCATTTCTGGGTTCAGTTATAATCCGGTTGATCGTGGGCTAATGGCTTTAAATTCAGGCAGCAGAAAATAATGTCCCTTCTCACAGCACCCGAATTAAGTCCCTTCCTAAGAAGTAGTGTCACTGCAATGTAAGCTATTCAATTTTAATTAATCCATTATTTTATGTTCTGAAACTTTACTGTCATTACTCCCTTTCCATTTTCTAGCAGAATGCAAATTTTAGCTCCCGCGTATTAAAGTGAGGGTTTGAGATTGCTTTAGTCAGAGCATGTTCTGCCTGATGGGCACGTTACTAATTGATATTCTACGATAGCATTCCTGGCTACAGCGTTGCTTTAATCTTGCAAATAGTGCTGTCATTCTGGTGTAGGTTAGAGTCAATGCGCGCGTTTAATATTTCTGTATAGCCTTTGGCTAAGACTTAGTTTTAATTTAAAATTCTACTTCTTGAGTTTACGCCATAACTATATGCTGGTTTTGTAAGCACCAGAAGTGCCTTCTGTTTAACTTATTTGAGTTCTTAATGAAAGGGTCATTTACACCTTTTTTTCGTTTCTATTTGCTTAACTAGACATAACGACACACGGCTTATTTTTACTTAGAGTCTTGACTTAGTGTAGTATGTTACCAAAACGAGTGAGACTGTACTGAATAACTAATGTAAGCAGTCATAAAATATACCCTCAAAATAAAATTATTTTTAATTAATGAAGAAATATTAGTTTAAAAAACAGAATTTTGTCAATCAAGCACCATCGCATGCATGTATGACATCTTTAACACAATGCAAAGAAAAATAAGTGAATCTTAATTGATATTTGCAGAATAACTATGCTTCGTGATTTTATTTGTTTACCATTTGAATTTATGTATATTTTTATGAAAAAAGAAAACAATTACTTAAGTGTTATAACCACACTGCATTTCCAAGTGTTTGCTATAGCTTCAAACGTTCTACTTACAACTGTGAAAGAAAAGTTGTATAAATCGGACGAAATATTTTTTGTTAGATTTTCTATTAAGCACAAGTTTCCCCCCCTCCAGATTTATGTTGGCAGCTGTAGCTTAATACGCAACATTTTCTCAAGAAACACTTAGTAAGCGATAGCCCTTTTGTAGCATTGTGAAAAAGGTAAAAATTAAGTTCCATTTCGAAATCTTATAATATGTCGAACGGAAATCATGAAAAACTTGTTATATTTATATTAACTCATATTCCGCATCAAATCATACTTAATGACAAACGAAAAATTAAAAAAAATTTTCTTGGATAGCGTAAGTTCATTGTCTTCTATACTAGTGGTCTTCAAACTCTGTGGACTCAAAGAATTCATAAAATTACGCACACACATGTATATAATTATATCTATCTCTCTCCCTCTCTTTATATATATATATATATAAATGTATATATATATATGTATATAATGTCTATAAAACAGTATATATATATATACAGTTCTCTTGGATTATTCAAATTTTGATGTTTCAGATGTCCCCTTGAGACGTCGGTCTGGAACATAAAAACACGAATAATGTATTATAAATTATAGTAATAAGTATAATAATAACGAATAATGTATAATAATGTATTATAAAATTTTAATATGAATGGAATATCCACTTTAAATAAATTATAAAAGCATTTTAAAAATAGTAAGGGATTGTCTTTAATTTTGTTTCAAAATTTTAAAATGTAATAGTATCTTCCTGGGGGGTTTAATCTACCCCTACTAAATTATTAATTTACGTTTTTGATACGTATGCATATCGCTTAGTCAATAAGGCTGTTAAGAAGTGGCGAATTTTGTCTTTTGCATTTTAATATTTACACTTTGGGTGGTAAAATTACTTTTCAAGCTTTCTATACATATTTTTGCCAGAGAAACGTTTCTTTGTACTTTATTTAGCCTTTTTATTAAAATTTGGCTGAATTAGAAACTTTTGTTTTTTGCGCTTGCATTACACCGTAGGATAATTTGACCCATTTTGAATAAAAATCCGTTACTGTTTCAAAGTATCACTATTTTAATTTTTGGAATTTTAAAGTTTTAACTGTTATTTTGGACTTTTATAAAACTTTAATTTATTCGCTTGTATTGACTCACTTTTATAACCTTGTATTTATTCAATAATGAAATTTTCACTTCGTTTCATAAATGTATGTGCCCTAAGTCTCTTTGACGTACTTTCCCATTTTTAGTACTGTAATAAATTGTAATTTATTTTAATTTGGAAAATAACACATCTTTCTCGTTGAGCACGTCAGAACAGCGTATATCTTGATGAAAGCTTTAATTTAAACCGCCTGTGCTTCTTTCGAATTGCTTGTTTTTCTTTTATATTGTTTAATTTAAACATGTTTTATTAAGTGTATAGTTTTTTAATTTGATTTTATTGAAATTAACATTTAAATGAATTCTATTCCTTTTTCAAACGTAATCGCTAATTCGTAAAATTCGATATTTGTTTATTTTAACAATTCACCCAAATATAATTCCGAAACGCGTCTCTATTGAAAATTCTCTTGGTTGCTCCTTGAAAAAGATTAAAAGATCGTCAACTTTTTAAATTCTTCCATTTGGTTTATTTTATTTGTGATGTAATTTTACATTTAATTCTAGAATTAATTTACTCATGAATTTAGTTTCAGGTTCTTAACGCTGCTTTCTGTGTTGTTATATAACTAACCACTGCTGAGAAGATTAAAATGCAAATTTTGTATTCAATATACGATTGTGTACAAAACTTATTTGATTTTGGCCGTAATTCTGCAAAACATCAACTGGGAGTCATGAAATTCCTACTACAGAGGAACAACGTTGTACTTATGGGATGAAGAAAGCGTAGAAAACGAAAAAATGAATGAGTCTCATATCGTACGGAACGAATAGAGAAAGGCGTTATTAATAGAATGGCGTCTGTACAAAACCTTGTTTGACCAAGGTGGAAAACAACAAACCAAAGAGCTTTAGAAAGGGATGTGACCTCTCCTAACAACAATGGTTGAGTTCAACCTTCTATAGATACTCAAAACCAGATTATCTAACAGTTGTTGGGATAAGAGTTTTCAATCTTCAAGGAGTATGTTGTTGTATGGTGTTGTCCGGAACTGGTCTGGTGTTCTGCGGAACTTACGATCGTGCCGCCAGGCGTCTTCCTAAAGTATATCACACACGTTAAATGGGATTTAAATCAGGGCAGCACGCTGACCAATCTAATCTGTGGGCATCTTCACTTTCCAGAAGCTCATCAACAGCATGAGTACTCTGTGGCCGCGCCTTGTCGTCACCCATAAAAACAAAATCGGGACCAATGCTCCCTGGAAAAGACATATGTCGATGAGGATAACTTCATCACACGATCTTCGATAAGTGGACCTCTGTGGAAAATGTGGCACTCCGTCCATTCGTTCATTATAATGCCTCCCCATACAAGCATGCCAGGACCACCCCGACCGTCTCTTTCCTGACGTTAGTGAGATGAAAGTTTGTTCGTATCTCTCTCCATATCAACTGGTACCGAGAATCGTTTGTCAGACTGAAAAGATTCTCATTGGTAAAGAAGATGTAACTCTATTGATGAGGTATTCAGTCTGTGTTTTCTACACTTATTGTAAACGGCGCCGCCGGTGTGCTTCTCTCAATGGTATGCAACGTTCCAGAATGGCGAGGGAATAGGCTACCTTTTATGAAGTCGTCTGGCCACAGTAAACCGAGACTCCTATCCTCTGGTTGCCGTGAGCATCATCAGATAAATGTTGTCCACTGAATGGTTTCGATCTCTTATCGCTTGCAGGTGATATACTTGTCATCAGTCACCATTGCCTTCCTTATGTGACCACCACCAGCCTTTCTTACAGCTGTCCTATCGTTTGGAAGGCTTTGCAAGCTCGTAAAACAACACTTTTATGAGTTCCAAACTCCTGAATGACAGGCATCAAACTACGCATCTCCTCAAAGTTGCCAATCATTTTACCACGTATAAAGGCGTCCTGATATTTTCTTGTAGCCATACTGCACGTACAGTCTTACATTCACTTGCAGAAGAATGCTTGGAAATGAGCCTTACTTTCTTCTTTTTAAGTTGCCTTGCACTGTGAGCGCTGATTCCTCGCGTTTTACTTTCCTTGACGAACCATCTGACGCCATGATGCTGACATACGTATAGGCACCCCTTTCTACTGAGTTGACTTTTCATTGTAATGTTGCAAAAAGCCCTTTTCAATAATTTCATGGTTGTATGTTGAAAAATGAATTTGTTGCTTACGTTTTGCCCATTAGTGCGTGTGTGTATATATATGTACGTTGCGAAACTGCTACTGCCCTCTGTAAAGCAAAAGCTGAGAAACATTGAAAATATATCGATATAGCTTGCACTTTGAAAAGAAAATCATGATTTCTCGGGATCGAACATTTGAAACCTCGATTTCACGAATAATAATAATAAAAAAAAAAAAAATCGAAATTTTGAAATCAAGCCTTCGCGCTTTCGAATCCTAACCTAAAATATTTTAAATGTTTTATTTCAAAACTTTGGAAAGAATTATTTATTAACAAAGCTTTCATAAAAAAGTACGCAATTGTTTCAATTTCAGTAGATCTGGATCCGTTGGGACGGCCTGTCAGCGGACCGTACCACCGGTGATGACCCTGATGATATGACGGCCTTGAATGCCATATTCCTAATTTTCTGGAGGACATTTAGCGTTAAAATTGTGGAAAATAAAAAACAAATTGAAATTTTAGTCAATAATTTTTCTCAAATTGCACTGAGAAAATAAACTCAAGATTCTAGAGTTTTAAATATGCATTTCATTGATTAAATTTAGGTAGCAATAACTAAAAAAAGACGCTGTATGATTAATATTTTAGAAGCTTAATTTTTATGTCCAAACGGTTGTAGAGTCATTGAGATTGAGCAATGCCTTCGCCGGGATTCGAACCACGGACCTCTCGGTTACGCTTCGAACGTGCTGACCACTACACCACGAAGGCATGCGAAGAAGGCGGGAGAAATGCCTTATACGGTATTCAGAAATTTTTTTAATTCTTTTAAATTTTGATTTTAACTTGTGGACCGCTAAAAGAGTTGTATGGAACAACCCTAAGATTCCACGGAACGCAGTTTGAAGACCGGTATCCTAGGTTGCTTTTAGAAACAGTGTAACGGATTTTAAGACACATGATCAATTTACTTTAATAACAAAAATTTAAGATTTGTAATAAATATAATATATATTAAATATGAATATAAAATAGTCTATCATAAATGGGCATTTAGAAAAATAAAAACTTCTAAAAAATATTGCTATATTTTTATAAGCTAAAATAAAGAAGATGAATTTATACTATCTGAATCAATTTTTAATGCTTGTAGTAAACATAAAATAAGATGCAAGGTGGAAATTATGTGAAGCAAAAAATTCTGTGAAATAAATCAACAACGAAAATGATTAGAACCAATTTTTTGAAAGCTTAAAAATGCAAAGCTTCGACGAAGTTAACATTTATGCCTGTCAGATTTCGGCATCTCTGCTATAAATATTATCATTTTCATTTAATGTTGCTATACGTAATGGAAATATCATTTATCTTTGTCTCGTTTTTCTAGCCACTATCCTGTCTAAATGATTTTCTGATTAGATTAATTTAAGCAAAGAAGATCAGAGTAGAGTATTAATAGCCTATATTAATACTTCACGCAAATCCCAGTGACAAGCACTGACCCAAGAAACTGCAGACCTAAAATACCGCATTTTTTAATTACATTTGTAAGGTTAAATTTCGCGCAATTCCTACACCATTTTTTTTTCTGCGGGGTGTGGATAAATATTGTTACTTCAGCACCCAATACTAAACGTTGCATTACTTTTTATGCAGCGATATGACTCCGCCCCCTACGTAATAACTTGTTTTCCTTTCTCATTTTGTCAAGGTTAACTCCAGCATGGTCTATTTCTTAATAAAGTTGTTTCTAACCCGCCTCTTGAGAAGCCGCTTCGTTAATCAACCCTTTATCCTCCGCAAACCTCTCAAGAGTTCATATAAGAGATACGTTAAGAAAATTATCATTCGTTCCTAATATAAATCTCATACGAATTTCCTCTTTTTGAGTTACTTTGGGGAATATCGGTTGTCTTTTAAACTGTGCACACTCCACTTTAAAAAATTGGTTTCGGTATATTCTATAATACTCTGTGAATGTACTGAAAAATATTATTTCCATACCTTAATTTTGAGGACTTTGAAGCTGCCGAAGAGAGGCCCAGGTTGGAACGCAATATAAGAAGAAAAAAGGTAAAATATTTTTCACTGAAATTTATTCTGGAGGTCGTTCATGCTGAAATAATGTTATCTGATATTTTTAATTTGTATGATTTTCCTTAAAATAGTCATATGTATTCTGATTTTTTATTCATGTTCTGAAGTATTGTTTCGCCCTTATATATCATATTAAAGATAGAAATACTTGTATTTTTTGTACTAAAGAAAGATTTTGTTTTTTGGGGGGGCGGGACAAATAAATATTTGCTTTATGACAAGCAAAAGCATTAGTATGAGTTGCAGGAAATTATTTGCATTATTTTTATTGACAGAAACATATTTATTTTTCGCTCAAAAGAAAAGGATTTATTTTGGTAACATGATGTCAACAGTAAATTATTTTAGGATTATTTTTAACATCAAAACTAATTTAAAATGACAAAATAATTTTCAGTGCGTTCATTCGAAACATGCTGTCTTAATTTTTATATCATTTATAATGAAAGCTTATGTTAATTAAGACTAAATTTCATTAAACATTTACCAAGAGCGCAGTTCAGAAGTCTTCATTAAATATTAGTCTTATCAATTTCAATAAAATAAAAATTTAAATTTTTAATACTTTGTTACGTATGAGCTTTGCAACAGTAAAGTGAAACAGTTAAAATGTGTAATGGTTTGTAGCTTATTTATAAAAGTTACTTCTGCATAAAAATATTCCAAAATAAAAGATTTCTTTAAAGTTTGCAAAATATTTCATGCAATCATAAACTTTCTCTATTTTTGAACTCCGAAAATACTTAACATTTTACAATTTTCTGAAGCTTGAAGATAACATTTATAATGCTTTAGTTAATAATGAAATATATTGGCGCACCAATTAAAGTAACCATGACCGAAGTTATATATTTATATCAGTACTACTCTTCCCTATAAATAGTTCACATGAAATATTTTCTGCTTCGACAAAAGGTACCATATTTGCCATATTTCTATCCGCGAGCTCATGATTTATTTGAAAAGTGGCCAAGAAAAATACACTTTCATTTTTAATCTATGCGTACATACGAAGTTTGTAGTATATATGTAAATATATATACACACACACACACAAACACATATATATATATATATATATATATATATAGAGAGAGAGAGAGAGATACATACACGCATACACATGCACATACACATTTTCACTCAATTTAAATATTCTACGAAGATCTTGAATACCTCTAAGAAGAGTTAATATGCACAGATATTAGAGAAATTTTTTATCTTTGGCAAAAATAATTAAATTTATCGATGTGTAGTAAAACGCGAAAGAATAATTAATTTTTGTCTCTGCCCTAGAAGTAAATCTAAATTGAATATCATCAAAGAAAGAAATTGTTATGTTCCAATTAATAAATAAATTGTTACTTTTAAAACCATCCACGTAACAACGCAATTAGTGTCCATTTCGTTAGTGGTATTATTGAACAAACTGAGCTGAACTTAGATGTAATTAATTCTGTCGGTTTCTTGGCGCTTAACTGCTGCTCATTATTAGAATGGGTTAGCACTGTAAGAAAAACAACCAGTTCTTTAATGCTCCGCAATGTGCAAGTGCATGCATCCCGTCTTTTCACGATGTGGAGCTGGTGATCAATTTAGGACCGATTAAGCATGTTCTGCAGCTTGTTGCGAAATATTCTCAGCGTATTAAGAATATTTAATATTATTCATAGGGTCATGGTTAATGGAAATGCCCGATTTCAATTCTTCGACCCGCGTAGAGAGTTGAAGGCGATCTCCGGTTCTGCCCACTTGCTGAGCCAGTGATTGTCCATCACTAGCCCAGTAATTATGCTGGAATTTCGCATTGCCTTCAATAATGGAATAAAATGAAACTTCCGAAAATTATGAAAGCGAACAAAAACATCACATCAAATATTTTGAAAAGCATTGTCCTATTTTCGCTCCTTTTTTAATACTTGTTGTTTTAAAATATTTTTTAAAAGGGCAGAAAAATATTTACTGAAAAAATATAACAGATATACAGAAAATGCAGCCTATAGTCATTTGCAATGAGGTTTGAAGGACATAGCTTTGCAGAAGAATATGATAAACATTCAAAATATTTTGGAAAACTCAAAAATTAATAATTTTTCTGCTTTATTTTAAATATGTTACAAAGTCGCAATAAAGAAGTGTTTAAAGTAAACTGAAAAGCAAATAAAAAATATTGTTTACAATAAAAGTGCGATGAAATTCCATGGAAAAGGCCTCCAATATAATGTATATTTTTTTAATAAGACAGAAAAGGAGTTTGCGAACACATTTTTAAATAATATGGCCTGGAAAATTATTGAATGTTATGCAAAAGTATTCTCTAGTGAATTAAGCTTCTGTAAATTTTAAAAGCAATTTTTAAATCTGAAATTTCTCCTTCTCATTCAAGTTTCTTCCACTGCTGAATTTCCAAAAAATAATTAAAAAGTAATTTTAAGTCACTTATTTTTAGAACACTTGACATGTAATGTGTTTTACGACCCAAAAACTGCACAACACTGTAAGGTTTATCCTACGTTTATAACAGTTACAGTTTGTCACACTTTCCTGTCTCTCCTAATTTCAGTTTACAATTTCCTACCAGAATGCATCTTCAGAAGCACGTTTAATGCAAATGAGTAAGAGTAGTATTTAAGTCGATGTTTCACTGACTTCGTTAGACAGCCAGAATTTCTGATTAGCGCGCATTTGCCTTTGGACTACGTCTCTCTCTAAGCTATTACTACGCTGGGCCGTACTTCAGGCCCTTGATAGCTTCGCCTACTTAATTGAGACTTAGGGGTCAACTACTTAGAACCCTGATAGCTTCGGCTATATCTTTTTAGTTAAGCATTAGTTGTCAGGACTGAGTGTTCGTTGCATATTCTTGGCAAACATCTTCGTGAACTCCTTAAGTCCTGATCTGGAACAGGGAGCTGAATGCAGCTATGTTCTGGTGGTAGATACTGTGATTAAGTGGTAGAAGAACTGCACTTGAAAGGGATTTAAAATCCTCTTTTATTAAAGTACTATTATTTACAAACCACTTCCCAACTTGGGAGGGATACAGAAAGTAAAGACCACACTTGGGTCTAAAATGAACAATCAAATTTAAACTAAAACTAAAACTAAATTAATCTTTGCTCACAGAGCTATACGCGAGGTTGGCCTTTAACTAAATGGTGCGTAGCAAGATTTACTAATACTGACGCACTTGGATTTATTTCAATAAGCAATCACGTAAAAGCACTATGGCTTAGAATTTAAATGCTAGCTGGTCAGGCGAACGTCGAATAGAGTGACCGTGATCTGAGACTAAAAGCTCTCTCACCCTGAGAGGTTTCTACCTCTGGTTTAAATAGACTTGGCTCCACTTCAAATTAGCATAAGCTGAAAACGCGCGCTTCTTCTAACGGGAAGTTGAAAATGAGAAGAGATAGAAAGATTTAAATTAAAATAAAACTTTGTTAGTTTAACTAAAACCTTACATAGTTAAGCTTTAGTTCTTAGTACTTTGAATTCAAGCCCAAGTGGAGGCTTTGCTGTACGCTCTGAGATAGGAGCCGACTGTGTTAAATCTGATTTTTAGAAATAAAGGGTAATTAACTATTCTTGAGTCTTACGTCTCTGTTCACACATTCAAGCGATTATTCGCTTATCGGTGTAAGAGGTTCCTCACATTTAATTTTTAAATAAAAGGGTGGAACCCCATAACACTATATTCATAAATTTTCTTTAAATTAAATAGGGCTCATTTTTCAAAGAAATCTTTTCCAGCACTTAATAGGAACAGTACTTTCTCTGCAGTAAACAAAGATAAAGAACTCAAATATAGTTATAGAAAGCATGATAAAGTACTTACAAAAAATAAATGCTTAAATGAAAGGTACGGATCGCAGCCGAAGCTTAAAAGAAAACTGATATTAAAAAAGACCATTTTATTAAAAAATAAGGAAAATGAAATCAGGTACTTTAATATATAAAAACAGTTTGACATAACTTGTACCATTTTAATTCATAGTTTTCTAATAAAAGTACAGCGTAAATCAAAATTAATGCCGGGATTTCAAAGCTTTGCTACTCAAAATATACTTGATGTACCTATTGAAAAATAATATATATATATACGTAATGTTAAATATGTGCACCTTTAGTTGCACGGCATGCAATAAGTATGTAATACAGATCTTGCCAAACCTTGCGCAGTTTGTCTGTATCGATCCTGACGATAGCAGCTGTGATACCGGCTTTCAGATCAGTCATGACATAAAATTACAATCTATTATTCGTAACTAGTATATATTCTTTTTACAGTGTGTATCTTTTTAATAAATGCATTAATTATATTTTGCGAAGTAAAGCTTTGAAATCTAAACATTCATTTTGATTTACCCTGCGTAAGGGACACCATTTTCCCCATGCGTGATTTTCTGTTGTAAGTAGCAAGTTCAAGTTAAGCAAGCATCTAAAAAATTCGTGGTTTGAATCCCGGCAACGTCATAGTTTACTTTCGTGTTTCCTACTCAGAAAAATATGATGTCTCTCTAGTATCGCCCGAATTAAAAAAAACGTTTTTAAGAATAGTAATTCATCACAACCTAGATTGGATGGACTGAGTTTCAGATCTCTCCTCAGTCGCTCGAGAATATTAGGCATGATAAGCACCGGCGTGGTGTAAGTGTCAGCATATCCATCATGCAAATGAAAGATCCGTTGTTGGAATCCTGGTTTATGCATAACTGATTTTACTTGTTTCCTGCTTTCTCCCCCCAAAAATGCTATTGCCTTTCTAAATGTTAGTATACTTAAATATTTTACGGATTATATTGTTGATTGCATTAAGGTTTAATATTTACTTGCTTAATTAGTATGGAGATTTATTGGCTTGTTTTTTCGCAATATGATGCAACAAAGTACTTGAAGAGTAAGAGCAAGCCATTTATAAGTGTTTATACCATACTCTAGTACAATGACTTGTGTGAAAACTGAGATATGTGGCATATTTAGCGAATTTTTCTCTTAATAAACAATAATATTCAGCATCAAAAAGCATCTGTCGCCTGTTGCCGAGCACTTTTTCTTTTTTTGATCACTAGACAAATACTATCAAATGGAATTAAAAAAGAGAAAAACGAAAAGTATTTAAGCTGTATGTACTCTTAACTTTCCACTGATCATCTAATTGCTAGCTATGTGTAGAGATATGGAGCAAGTACCTTAGAGGAGAGAAGGATATACTTCGTATTAAAATCTATTTTTGGAATTATTCATAAAGGAGTGTTTTTTTGTGGTCTCTTACCTGTGTAGTCTTTTTAAATCATTGTTTACTATATATCGTCAATGACGTGGAAAAAAAATAAGGTATTTTAAATTATTTCACTATCTACAGCTGAGATGAACTCATATTTTTACTTTTCTAATTACATCGAAAACCTGTGCCTTAGTATTTCGAAGACAGTACAGTACGTTTTAGAAGACATGTCGATTTTATGACACTGATCTCAAATTGTTCAGTATTTTGGCAAGCGATAAAATCTGTATCAAAGAACAGAATTGAAATTCCTATATTTCGTTAAATTTCCCACCAATAAGAAATTGAAAATGGAATTTGCTATATAAAATTTGCCATATATAAACTATAATAAACCTTTATTCAAAATTTCAGCTCTTTGTGTAGAGCTACTGGGAATGACAGAGTTAGGAGTTTCACTGAATTTACATCTGCTGCAATTAATGTATGCTGAAAAAAAAATGTATCGTTTTTAAATGCAAATTATCTACAAGAATTACTTGCCAATAGAATTTCTGTTGATGAGAAAGTAATTATCAAACCACTTCTCCATGCAAGTTAATTTTTTTAAGTTGCTGCTTTAATATCAATAGACGCAGCATTACGGTTGCAATTTATATTTTTCATAAAATAATAAATTCAAAAACAGCATTTTACTTTTTTTTGTTTCCAGATAATTACTTTTAGTTGTTATCTTTATCTATTTAAAATTACTGTAACTATTTGTTGCCAACATAAATAAGTAAATATAGCGCCTTTTAAATTGGAAAAAAAACTGAAATGAGATAATCATGCAAAAAATATGAATGTCAGTTATTCTTTAACTGAGATCAAATAATTGCGGATTATTCTCGAAGAAATTTTTGCACAGTCTCTAACTTTAAAAAAAAGGGCATATTCAGTTTGCTTATGTTAGCGTACTTTGCCATAATAAAATAATCAAACCCCATCCAGTCCTCTTTATTTATATGTAATAATAAAATAAATTCCTAATATTTCTTGCAATGCTTTCTTTTCCACAATAAAGCTTTAAAACTGTAGCTGTCATTCAGATTGTTAAACCAGTTTTATTAAAATGCAAACTTTTAAGATGATAAGTACTTTATTTTGTAATTTAAAATATACTATCTCTAAATGTAACGGAAAGAAAGTATAATTTTGATAGCTGTCTTGCTGGAAAGAAAAACTGTAGAATAAAATTCAAGTATATGCTGTCTGTTTTGTAAAACAGCTACCTACAGAGAAGTAGATACGTTGTTTATTCTTAACCGTAATATTTTTGTAATAAACATTGCTGGGTAGAATTAAAGATTATTGGTATCAGAAATAAAACTTAACTCTTGCGTGTTCAAAAAAAAAGTAAATTAAAAAAGCAATCACACAAAGCCATTATTTAACATAAATTACTATGTTTGCAACTAATTAATCTAAAAATATTGCACTGAAAATCAGGTTTACGAAAATTTAAAAATGATGGCAACATTTCTTTCCCTGTTTTGCTACAAATCTCTCTTTAACAATGACCACCTCTGACAAAAATGCAAACCTTATCTCTTGAATTTGTAAAAGTTACAAACCTTCTTTGAAATAAGTCTTGTAGAATTTCAGGCCGCTTTTTTTAATGTGAACGTTTCAGATGGATCCAGAAAAGCATTTGACACGCTACAATTCAAGCTTATTGCATCCCACACACGCTCAATCGAGTGTTGAGTAAGCTGGCCAGTCCATTCGAATGATACCTTTTATTTCCAAGTAAACTGACATCAGACTTTTCTTGAAAAATTCACTGTGCCTTTGCTAAAAATTGAACTTATGTATTCACATTAACTTACGAATAGGCTTACCACTACAAAACAAAGGGGATGCCATTAATGATTTACATCCTCCTTGAGGAGATCTTCTTGATCTACATCTTCTTGAGGTGATCTTGAAGAGAGATTATCAGTAGTTGCTAAGTTGATAATGAATTATCGTCCACAAATTTTTAGTTTTAATAGCATTAGAAGGAGTTTAGGGGCAAGGAATTTTCATAACTCACTGCGCGTTTGTATGTCTGCACTTAGCTGACTTATCGAAGAGTTGAATCTTCGTAAGATCTTGCACAAATTACCCGACTGATAGTGACCACTATACTTTAAGAGCTTACGGGGATGTTTTTAATTCTGTACGTTACCCCCAGAACTTAAAACGTGACTTGTAGGATGGACATTTCTCAGTCGACTGATCCATTGTGACAAACTGTAACAGCAAACGGATCATTAGGAAAACAAACAGCTGGTTATTATTAGAGACTTCCTCTTTCGGACTAACTTAAAGAAACTCATTTTTAGAGCCAGGGTGGAAGCGATCGGCGATGGGATTGTCCTGAAGGCAAATGGGTCTCTATGCACTAATGCCTTTATGATGCCGACTTGTTTACGGGTGTTCGCTGGTCTGTGGTTTGAAGCAGTGAAGTTGAATGGACATGTAGTCAGAGAAAAGGCTGGCGGAAAGCTCGCTGTTTCCCTTCTGTAAGATATAGCTATGTAACGATTTACGCTATTTATCCTGTATTTAACCACGAATGAATTTGTTGTTAAGTTTTAAATAAATTTAAAAAGACAAAAAGCTCGGAAACGTTACACCATGATGATGACGACTTGTTATCAGCAACGTTTAGCTTGGAAGTACTGCAGCACGAGATTCTGGAACAGAATTTCTTAAATATTTCACTGCGTCCTCGCCGGCGATCGAACCTTTGTCCTCAGATTACTGAAAAGATATGCTGACCACTACACCCTAAGAGTATATCTTTTAATTCTTCAAAATTTTACGCATAATTTTAGGTAAAACATGTATTATTGGTTTAGAGAAATGAACTTATTTCATTATTCTTAAGAATAATCTAAGCTTTGCGTCTTTTGTAAGAATTTTAGGCTATGAAATATGGTCTATAAGGAATACAATTTATGTTTCGGTATTAATTACTTACTTGGTAGATAACGTTTTACGGTTCCGAGCTATTTTAAACGTTAACCTCTAAAACCGTAAAGAGAGTCAATCAGATGACTTGGCGTTCCCTCTTAATTTCTAAGTAGAATAACATAAACTCAACAGAAAGCTCAAAATAAATCTCATTATCAACTCGTCAGCCTAGTAACCGTAACAAAATATCAAATATTCGCAACCTGCTCCACAAATGCTCAAATAAAATTAAAATGTTAAATACCAAAGTAAAACGCGTCTACTAAGCTTTGGGGCAGACCTCAGTCTTTGCCAGTGCATTTGCGGCTACCAAAATTAAAGTCTTTTTAAATAATTCACTTGCGGGTTATAAGGTATTTCTCCCGCCTTCTTAGCATGCCTTCGTAGTGTAGTAATCAGCACATTCGCAGCGTATTCGAGAGGTCCGTGGTTCGAGTCCCGGCGAGGGCATTGCTCATTTTCCATGATTCCTGCTTCCAAAAGGTGGTGGATGATGATTCTCCATCACCTGGATTTGGCGACTAGGTCCACTAATCCACAGCCGCCCTTTAAAAGAGGAAGTATACAAGGTATTTCTCGCGCCTTCTTGGTGCAGTGCTCAGCACGCTCGGCGCGTATTCGAGAGGTATGTGGTTCGAGTCCCGGCGAGGGCATTGCTCATTTTTCATCTCTCCTGCTTTAAAAAAATACTTAATGTCTCTACAGGTTAAAAATAATAGTGTGACGATCACCGATAGGTACCGAAGCCAAGGGCTGTCTTTCAAACGCATCAAATGTGCTCTTACATACATTAACTAATTTGCATCCTGATAGCAGCCAACGAAAACCTAAATGAAAGTACAAAGACAACTGATTATTTAGCATAAAACTCTCCATTACGGCACTTGATGCTTGGTATGTAAGGCATTTTATGGGATGCAACGAAAATTTTCAATCTTTTTCCTTTTAAAGCAGAAAAATTTATTTGTATATTTATGTTAGCAGTTTTTTTAACTGATGAATTGGCAATGATAACTTCTTTTAACTCCATACTAGTTAAAATTTAGTTTTTACGTTACTTTGTTTCCTTTCCTTTCTTCCTTAGGAGCATTTTTTCACCCTTTATCACAGTACAAAGATACTGTTACGAACGTGTTACAAATTTTGAAGTCTAACTGTCCTGTGATTCACTTGCAGTTTAATCTGACAGATAAGTCGTTCCCTTTCTCAATGGTCTTCCAGTGGCAGAACATTTCAGCTTTGCATCTTCTTTGATATTTAAGCAGTTATCAATATTTATTCTTTCAAGTTCTGGTAATATCATCTAATTAGACAAATACGCAGGCATAAAAAACTGTTTTACGCTTTTGTTTTTTTCTGCTGTTAAAGTTCTGATTTCTCTTTTTAAGTATAAATTAATCTTTAAAGCTGCTGCTACTGACAGTGTTACTTTAATTTCTATGTAACCGATCTCGCTGTAACTGTTCTAGACTGTATATTAACACGGTTAATAATGAAATATAAATAAAAATGCTAGTTTTTTATGCTTTTAAAAATCATTTAAAAACTTGGGGAAGCTCTAAAAACGATCTTAATTACATTATTTGTCCCAGTTAAAAAATAAATAAATTCTTTTAATGAACTTGGTTGCAAATTTTTATAAATATTATAAAATGATATGTAATATATTTCAGATAACTCATATCATGACAGAAGGGAGAATTTTCATCTGATAATGCGCTATTTTACGACTTCTGTCAAATTTAAAAAAGGAAATATTTGAACACTTTACAGAAAGTATAAAATGTTATAACTGCGAATACACTTCTTCTAAACTGTTAAGATTTATTGATCGATTATCAAATTGTTTTCTGGAATAACTATGATATGAGTCGCTATGAGTGAATGGCTTCATTCCATAATCGTTGAACATTCATTCCTGATAAATTTTAGTATATTATTAGCAATTCTTTTAAGGCGGTCCTGTGGGTACGGTAATAGGGGAGCAGGGTGCCATAGTCTTGGGCACAAGTTTAAATACAGGAGATAGGTGTTTGTAAGTGTAATGTATCTTTGCGGTATGGGGCACTTAAAATATTACCTAGTTGAAAGTCCTCTCGAGTGGTTGATTGCAGAGAAAGAAGATATAGTAGAATTTCAGATCTGTCCGGAAAGTTCTACATTCAAAACTGGGGCGGATGTTTCCCTCTCTTAGAGGAGTAATTTGGTCGCCCCCTATTGTATTATCTGTGCAGCGTTCTCTCGTATGAAACCTCTAAATTACCACTAGGTCGGCCATTTCTGACGAATGCTTAACTAGCAAAGAGTCCAGCCGCTGCAGGAATGGCTCTTTAAAGTTTGAAATGTAGAAAACATATCATAAATGAAAAGCATCACTGACGTTAACTGAGATCGTTTAACGAAATTTACTCTTCTGTGCAGTCTTAAGTAATCAATTTCTTTATAACTAAATGGGTTTTATTCATGCAGAGTTTAATATAAGCATGTAACTTTCACTGATGTTAATCTATAATGAACGAATTTGATATTATCTCAGAAACACGAACTTCATGTTCTGCTTAAGAACATTCTAATTATAATATTCCGACTTTGAGATAAGGCTTAAAATAATGCGTAAGAACATATTCACTTTAAGAGGAACGTACTAATATCGCAGTATGAGGCTCTAAGTATTCTGCTCGCTATAACAAGATACAAGAGCTTATCATTTTTCACATTGACTGTACACCGTCTGAATGCTTAAGCAGTTTGCCAGTTGGCGGGTAGTCATTTTTACTCAACTGTCACCGTTCATAACGCAGAAGGTCATCAGGACGCGTATTATATATTGTAATGTCCCGAAAGGAACTGAGAGATACTAGACAACCCATTAAAGAAGATGTTTAAAGGCTTATTCTTCATGTGAGATTTTACCGCCTGTGCCTCAAAGCAGTTAATGAAATTGAAAGAGCAATAAATCTTTGTCCTTATAATAGAAACGAAGGTGAAGGTTTTCTAAGCTTCTTTGGTCTGCGGGAAAACGTTCAGTGTTGTTAGGGAGTTATCTTTCTAAAGAGCATCATATATAAATCCTTACATCATATATATTTATATAACGAATGGAACGATTTTAAGAGTGTAGTTATTAAATCACTATAATCAGCGATCATATTCGAATCGTCTTGGTCTGAAGCGAGACACTACTGGGACTTTTTGAGGATTAAAATGTATATCTCTCTTTGTTTTCCATGATGATATTAATCCATTAATCGGCTTTAAGCGTGAAATGAAGCCGACCCGCAGGCATATCAGCATGAATCAAACTTCCGGACTGAAATTGAGCAATCAGATTGATGGCTAACACTGTCAGCGCGTTTTTAACTTACTGCCTAAATTTATTCCAATGACTTAACTATGTAGCAGTTGGTTGAGAGATTTGTTACTGTGTAGGGTATATTTTAATTTTATAACAGTTATTTTAATTCTGAAACCCTTTCTTTCAATTTTTGTTTCCACTTACAACTCCCTATCAGAATGAGTTTTTAGAATCGCTTTGAATGCAAGTGAGTTAGAAGAAGTATTTAAGGAAGGTTCAGCTTACTTCCATAGAGAGTGCTAGGAGTCCTTAGTGGAGCGTGGTTGCCTTCTGACTAAGTCACACTTGAAGCTGTTACGCTGTCATACGTGCTTATTTGAAATTCTCCGGATAGTTTCATTTAAGGGCCAACTACGTTGTCTAGCTTCGGCTGTGTCGTTTAGTTAATTACAGTTGAGTTTCTTATTTCTTATTCTGAGTTAAACATTGAGTAAAGGCTTTCCTGTAAGCCCGAGAAGGGGCCAACTGTTATTCTTATTTGAACGAATAAAAGGATAATTTAACCCTTTTCGAGTCTACGTCTTAGTTGTTCTGAACGCAGCGATAAGTCGCTACATAGTTCACTAGGTTCCTCGACATAGTTTATAATAGACAAAGGACGAGGAACCCTGAAACTGTTTATTTAGAAATAATTCTAAATCTGAAATAAAAGGATTTTATTCAAATGTTTTTTATTAAACTATATTAGCATTTAAAATTAAGGTATCAAACTTTGTAATTTAAGATATAATGCCTGCGTTGGAAGGTAAGGAAATACACTACTTTGTACAAAAGATTCAACGCGATATATTTCATTATCAAATTCAACTTAAATTTAATTGATATCATTGACAAATTTCTTTTAAATTACCGCTTAATATAGCCGCATATTTGAGAATAACTATTTTAACTTTAAAAAATGTGTTGTCCTTTCAAATGGCTGGACACTTGCAACTTAATGTATTTGTCGCCAAAGCCGAATACCCATCGGTCATTTAGCAGTCTCATCACCGAGAACGTTGCCCAAGATGACACACAGGGAATAAGAATGGGAAAGTTCTGTCTTATTTTCGATGGAAACCCCTCTGAAGGTAAAATCCGAGATCCGAAAGTCCAGGATTCAAACTCAAGCCCAACGGTACAGCAGCCAAAACCACCGATAAAACTACTGACCACTTTAACGATCAGAGCGGCTTATTAAAAAATATTAGATGTGTTTTCTTTAAAAGCAATATTTAAAGGGTGCTTCCGCGTGCTGCTGAGGTGCACTGGTAGACAATCTTGATAGTTACTAGAAGAATTCATTTTCTGCAGAAGGCACGGTTGATTTTTCAAGTTTTCTGCTTTTTGAAGATTCTAATCGTTCTTTGGTGGGCCTTAAACTAAAATATAGTAATTGGTCACCACCTTGACATTTTCCTACAGATCCATCTTTAGCTGAGAAGGAACATAAGGAGTTAAAGATTTCTCCTTTGTGTTCTAATGTTATAGCGGTCTGCACATTCATCCAGAAACTGGAAGGCTTTGATTCTCAGCGAAGGCTAGATTAGTTTTTCCAGATGCTTACTTACAGCAAAACCTTTATGAATATGATATAGTTTTAGAAAATAGATTGATATTAATATTTAATACTGTTTTGTACCATACAGGGCCAGGAATATTCATTGTGTTTTTTCTAATCAGTCGATTTTTTATTTTCTTAAGCTTTCGATCATTTTTCATAGATCCAAATAAAATCAAAAGAAATTCATACGTGAAAATTAATTTTAAGGGTTTTACAGGCTAGGAATCATTTTCCGTGGTGGAACATATTTTTTAGTAAACCACGTTTGTCATGGATTCTTATGCATCCTTTTGTCATATTCGAATAACAGATGCCCCGATTTCATGTAGTAGCTACACAAATAACCCTTTCATTTTTCTTGATTCTAGCCATATTTTTGTTCCTCCAAAAAAGAGAAAAAGTCGAATTGGTGTAATAAATCGCATTGAAGTCATACGAGCGAACAAACGAGATTCTTTGTTCTTTATTTTTGTGCTGTGTCTTTACCACCAAGCACCTCTTGTGCAGTTCCTACCCCGCGTCATAATCTTGAACTCCGCGATGTATGATGCCTAAAAAATGAGTCATCTCTTTACATCTAAATTAGTGTATTTTTATAAAAATTACGCTCCGGTAAAGAACTATAGTGACTTTTCAATAAATAAATATGATTTTAGAATTTTACTCATTAGTACTTCCAAGAGAGCAACGAAGTGCGATTTTCTTGAAGGCGGAAGCAATGTCAGGACCTCTCTATGTTGCAAAACAATCATGTTCAAAATGCGGCTTTTTATATCTAAATATTCACCTCGAATTGCAAAAAGGCATTTAAATGCTTTAATGACCAGGGCCTTTTTTACCGCATGATAGAAGATATTCAATTTAGATCCATCTTTCAAATTTAATTTCCATGATTCAGTTTGAAAAGGGACCAATGCCTAGTAGTATTTTGCCCTAAGCTATTTCGGTTTCTTTACTATAAAATACCTAAGCTGAGCATTTGACCTTATTTTATTATCTTAAAAAGTAAAAAAGAATGCCATTGGTCAGATTGTTCCAGTTAGAATTACGCAGTTCGCTTTCCCAAAAATGTACGTCAACAAGAAATGAGAATTATTGCCAGATATTCCTTAAGCATTCTGAAGAACAAATTAAGGCACCAGAATACTTATATTAGAAATGCTTAACTTTGGATACTTAGCAAATTTTTTTTAATATTATTTTATCGTAAAGAGTTGCATTCAGGAACATTTCTTGCAGTATAGGAAGTACAGAACAGTAAAAAAAACCTGAGGCAAAATATTTGTCAACGGAATCAAGGATGATTATTAAAAAAAGGTTGTTCTTTTTATTACTTCAATTTATTTCGGTATTTTTTACTGTATTGCAGCCGAAAAAAATGGTAATTCTCTGTGAAGTTCATTTTTATTATTTTTATCAACTTTCATTCAAAAAATGACTACTTTTGTATTGCTTTTTGGCATTTTTCTTTTACCGGTTTTATACGAAAGTAATTAAAAAGTTATGATAGGATTAACCAGTGAAGAGTACCTAGCATCTCTGAGTAATGAAAATTCTAACACTGCCTGTAAGTATATATGTTTGTTGTATGCGTACAAAACATTGATGTGTAATAAATAAATTATAGTATATATAATTCAGATACAAAATGAAATTAAATAAAAATCAAAACTCCCATTAAAAACGAAACTATTACTATTATAAACAGCTTAAATCAATTAAAAGTTTCTACACGAATCTCCATTTGTTTTCCGAAAAGAAGAGAATTCGCTTTATCCTTGCGTCTTTAACTTCAAAAATTCTTAGTTACATATCTCTTCTACATTTATACAAGAGTTCAGAAATTTCAAAATTAAAATTATTAATTATTATTTTATATATATAGTACACAGTCCAGTCACATTAATGTGACCATCTGTCAAAAGCCAGAATAACCACCTTTCGCAGAGCGGACTGCTGCGAGACGTGCAGGAAGAGAGTCACATAGGTCCCTGAAGGTGTTCTCTGGGATGTTGAGCCATGCCGACTCTAATGCCGTGGCCAGCTGCGCTAGATTACGCGGTTGAGGATCCATGGCGCGAACAACTCGATCGAGATGGTCCCACAGATGCTCGATTGGGTTTAAGTCAGGTGAGTTTGCTGGCCAGGGGAGGACGGTAAACTCATCCTGGTGCTCTTCGAACCACGCACGTACACTGGCAGCTGTATGGCACCTCGCATTGTCCTGCTGGAAGATGCCATCATCCTGAGGAAAAACAATGCGCATGTAGGGGTGAACATGGTCCGCAAGGACAGATGCGTACTTGTATTGATCCATTGTGCCTTCCACAATGATCAGTGAACCTAGAGAATGCCAGGAAAACATTCCCCAGACCATAATGCTCCCGCCTCCAGCTTGGACCGTTCCGGCAATGGTTGCAGGGTGGTTCCTTTCAGAGGTTTCACGCCTTATACGCCAACGTCCATCTGTCCGATGGAGCATAAAACGCGATTCATCCGAAAACGCAACCTGTCGCCACTCAGTGGACGTCCAGCTGCTGTACTGGCGTGCAAATTCTAGCCTTCGCCGTCGATGAACAGCAGTCAGCATAGGTGCACGAACCAGGCGTCTGCTTCGGAGGCCCAGACGCAGCAATGTTCGCTGAATAGTACTTTGGGAGACACTTTTGGTAGCCCCTTGGTTCATTTTGGTGGTCAGTTGCTCAACGGTAGCCCGTCTATCTGCCCGAACGCATCTCCGCAACCGTCGTTCGCCTCTGTCATCTATGGCCCGTGGTGCACCACATTTGCCACGTCGCTGATTTTGGACAGTCCCATTTTGCCATGCACGGTACACTTTTACCACGGCGGCACGCGAACAGTTCACAAACTCAGCCGTTTCGGAAATGCTTCCACCCTTGGCCCGAAAGCCAATGATCATGCCCTTTTGGAAGTCGGATAAATCGCTTCGTTTCTGCATTACGCCAACGATTGAAATGTTTTCCGAAGCCCTCACACACCCTTTATATACGCTCAACTGCACTGTGCTGCCACCTGCCTTCTGTGATTGGTTATTTAACTCTGACATGGAAAGTACGTGGTGGTCACATTAATGTGACTGGACTGTGTATGTATATATAGTATGTACATACATTGTATATGTCACCGTAATCTTACAAGGTTACACAAATACCTAAACCTGGGGATTTTTATGCAAGTAATATTATTACGAACACTTAAAAACCTGTTTTTGATTAGCATTAATTCATTTTTGTACCTATATGGTTGCTATCAATATTTGTGCAGGTAAACATTTATTACATATTAGATAAAAGGTTATAAAAATTACTTTGGGGGTATTTTGTTTATTTAATACTAAATAATTTCTTGTTGGAAATTAACATTCGAGAATATTTAAAGAACTGTTTTTCTCTTTGTTTATAAGTAAGAAGCGTCCGCAGATGATCATTAATGGTGAAACCGGGCTAAGAAATAATTGTTTCCCAACACAAAATATTTTTGTTAAAACACCCCAATATATGAAATAATTTTTTTCTGTTGTTGTTTGTTAGTTAGAAACTATTTCATTTCTTCGACGATGAGTTTGCATTTTATTTTCACAGACTTATGGCGTGTGGGTACATCTTATCTCTATGCTTTTCAACTCGTGTAAATATTTTACGTGTAGAGTTATAGACTGTGGTTTTTTTTTTCTTCCCTAATCCTATAATGCAGCCTAAAATGAATTTTGAGCACAACATTGTTATTCTAAGGCTCTGGCAAGCTGGACATCATTTGAAAAAGAGCTTGCTGACTTGCGTGAGGAACTAAAAATAAATATGCGCGTTTATTATTCCATTCTTATTGTCTGTATAAATAACGGGCAAAGCTATGATGGAGCATCAGAAGCAGATGATTAAGTAAAGCGAAAGATGATGTCATCGTTACTCTTTTTTTCAAAAACCTCATTTATATTCTCAATGCTTAGCTTTTGGTGGGTCATTTATCATGCTCATCCACAAATCGTACCACCTGTGTCGTTTTTAGCTTTTAGTTTTTTTTAAATGAAAGTAGTCCGAATGATTTACTTCAGAATCTTTCAACTTGCTGCATTTCTCAAACAGATTTTTTACTGACGAAATTTACCTCAATGATAAATAGAAAATCCACTGATAAAAATTCACCTATAAATACAAAAAAGTATCATCTTCCCATTTCTTGTTTCTAATTTCAGAAAAGTAAACTGCACATAATATAAGATCCATAGAAACTGATTCAGCTAAAGGAGACTAAATATTTGAATGTATTGCATTGCAAATATATAATATGATTTTTATTAATAGTTCATTTGGATTAACTTGATAACCCATCTTAACATTGAAAATCTTAAAGAACAAATAGAAAAACACCATTCTACAAGTTACGCAGTTTACCTTGAATTAGAAATGCTAGATTATTTATTATTATAAAACAATCGAATACTTTTAACGATGCCCTTCAGAAGGATACTCATCTGTGGAGAGCCTTCTCACAGTTTACAGTTGGCGTGAATTATTTTGATTATAAAAGAGCACATATCTATGAGTAACCCACCAGCAGCCAAATGAAAAGGCCACTGAACAGAATTATTTTGACATGGGCTTGAATCCTGATGAATGCATAAGGTATTTTCTCCCTCCTTTCTGCATGCCTTCGTGGTGTAACGATAGCACACTCAGAGAGAATCCGAGAGGTCCGGGGAAAGTATTGCTAATTTTTCACATCTCCTGCTTAAAATAACCCAATGACTCTACAGTGGTGCCCTAACAGGCACGGTGGTGGATGATGATTCTTCACCGTCAGGATTGGATGATTGGGTCCACTAATCCGCAATCGCCCTTTAAAAGAGGAGGGGGGAGTAAGTGGCTTGATGATGATTATTCACCGCCAAGATTTGGCGATTGAGTCTCCTAATCCACAGTCACCTTTTAAAAGGGAGAGTATGTACGGTATTTTCTCTCTCCTTTCTGCACGCCCTCGTGGTGTAACGATAGCACACTCGGCGCGTATCCGAGAGGTCCAAGTTCGAGTCCCGGTGACGGCGTTGATCATTTTTCACATCGCCTTCTTAAAATAACCTAATAATTCTACAAATGGACCTAACTGTATTGGTGTCTTTGTGATTTTCTCTCTTGTGTGGTGTTAATATGGGCTACCTTTCTTCAGAAATCGTTGACAGATCGTTAGGTATACTTCGCATATTTTGTCGTATTCGACTACACAAGCAAATGAACATTGTCTGAAAAGTGTTGCACTCTTACCAGGCTTTCAGCCAAGATGGCCCAAATTTGCATAAACCTTTTAGCTTGTGTTACTGAGAAAACTTATTCAAGTAGCTTTCATCCACCAGGAGTTGTTCCCGGAGCGAGCTACTAGTATGTCGTGATCTCAATCACTCGGTTACTTTCTAACTGAAACTTGCTCGTTTCAGCTTGATATGTGAGAAAATTCAAAACCTTATGCAGACAGCTGATTCAAATCTAAGGTAAATTACTACTGGCGTTCATCGGCCTTATTTAATAAGCTCTGTTGAATCTTACATTAAGGAAATCTAATTCCCACTCAAGCTGATTTCTAAAGGGTTTGGTTTATGTGATTACGGCAAAGCCTCAAGGGCTTTCTGCCTGAGAAGAGGGATGCCTTCGTGGAGGACTTAAGAGAAACCGGCTCGTACACATGTTACACATGGGGAAAACTACAAAAAACGTTCATGCAGTCAGCCCGTTAGCGAAATTCGAACCTAGGACCGAACTACCATTGTTCAGCAGCTTTACCAGTCGGCCGCTAGTGGGCCTGATTTCTAAAGGAATGTTTTTTCTTTGACTGGAATATAAGTTATAAAGCGAACGAAAGCAAGATGTGACAAAATTACTCTTTGAAGCATAAATGCGTTATTTTGGAAAATAAAATACAATGTTTTTTATTTGTTATTCTTACTCGCAGATTTCATCGGAGAATGAGAGGGGAAATTTGCAACATACGCAATGAAAATTTTTTCTTTACCTACTCACGTTCAGGTACATTTTGAATCTTAAGTAAATCAGATCTGTTGTATGGTAATTGTGTCCCTATCATTAATCTTCTTACATAATATGTAAATTAGAGACATTTTCAGAGTTACTATAAAAATTATTTCCCTTTGGCAGGGAGCTCTTCCACTCTGGCAGTATATCCGAGTATATTTCTTCTAAATGTCAGTTTTTACTTTTTTCGTGATCTTGAGCTTCATGATGTAAAAAAAAATCTGTCTATTTCCTACGAAACAGTTAAAAAGGCGGAATACCAAACATTTATACGTTTAAATATTAGACTGGAGCTCTATTCTTAATAAAAAACTGTATTATAACTATTCATAGAGGAAAGCTGCACTAAATAACAGAGTTATTAGCAAAACAAAGTTTTCTATATTACTGCTCAACATTAAAAACTATCATTCAGAGAAATATAATTATTCAATTGAATAAAAATATAAATGAAATTGTCATCATTTACCAACATTAACGTAGAATGAAATAAAATTTTTCTGACAGCAATGACACTGTCCATTTACAAAATTCTTTTGCAGTAAACGGAAATTACCCTACTCTACCCACATTGCACATCTACATTCATAGCTACTAATATTCTAATAATCTTTATAACAACTGGTTTAAAAGTCTTCAGCAAATACAGATTATTCCATTGCAGCATCCATAGGTATGAATGACACTTTTATATACCAACGAACATTTATAATTAATAATCTGTGAGTACAGTCAGTGGTTCCCTTCTGTACAAGGACACAATGAATATTTCAGGATTATTCGCTTGCTAACTCAGATTAATTCTGCAAAGTAGTAGTGTGAAATATTCAAGGTATTAATATAATATTGTCCAGCTGCGGTGAGATAGCTTCCCCGCAAAGCGGGTTTAGGGTTGCCAGAAAATGGCAAATTAAGACAGGATTGCCAGATTTGGCGGGAAATCACCCATTTGGCGACAAAATCGGCGATATGAAATCTCTGGAACGAAATTAGTGCCTGCGGTACGAAGAGGAAGCATTCTTTTATAACAACAGATATTCTTTTCAAGAAGAAAATGTACATAATCTTTTGTCCACATCAAAGAAAGGGGGGGGAGTTGAATTACAGAAGTCAGGTAGAAAAAGCAAGATGATCCCACTCGCAAAGCACATTACGAATCGAATAGCCAAATCAGTAGCTAGGAGTAACGTCTATCAGAGCAAATCAAATCATCTAAATATGCCTCACTTCTCTGGGATGTGCTGTAAAAGCATAATCAGAAGCTCCAGTTCATTTATCGTTGCTTTCATCATTAGCTGTATGCATCAGCTCAACATTCTCTGATGATGGATCTTCTCTCATCGGATAGTGTTGATCACGTAGGCTGCTTATGTGTAATAGGAGGAAATGTTTTTTTAAATGTAACATTTATGAGAAAGTTTAATTTGGATAGACGCGCTTCTGACATATGTACTTTTTCCTATCAGGAATGACATAAAGGAAATGCCGATACTGATTTCTTCGCAGATTATATTTTTCATAAATTAATTTTCATTACTAAGGTACTTTTTAGTAAGCCCCTTTTCTGACGAATGGGTATTCCGAAATTTTATAGTAATCTATAACTATAAGTGTGAATCCAAAGTGTAACTTTTGTTTTGTTATTAACAGAAGTTTAATTTGACCAGACTTTCCTGGGTATGAAATTTGCTTCAGATTTCAGCATATGGGAGTTACGATTTCCAATCTCCACACCCCTTTCCCACGAATAGATTAAAAGAAAAATGTCTTTTGCCTTTTCTTAAACAACAGGCCTCCAAAATACAGTAAAATATCTGAGTAGAATTTTTTCCCTTCACTTCATGTTCGAAGTATTCTTAACCAAAAAGTGAAAAATCTTTCACAAGAAAAGAAAAAAGGCCTTTATTTCACTTATATTAATCGTTTCTAATTTTCTTACTTAACTACATATAATTAAATACGCCTCAGAAGTCGCCCATCCGGGATAGTGGTTAGCAACTCTGACTGCCGTAGCGAAGGGCCCGGGTTCGAATCCGGTAGAAGGCCCAGATGTTTGTAAATGTGTAGTGTCTGTGCGGCATGGTGGTACTCTAAATATGCGGCGAGCCGAAAGTCCTCTCGACAGGTTGTATGTAGGGGAAGAGGGGTGAGAGATTTTCAGACCCGTCTCCCAGGGTGTGCTTTCCTTCAAAATTCCGGACAGAACTGAGCAAAGTCGTACTGTCGCCTGTATGGTGCCGACAATAGATGCAATCTTGCACACCTTGCCAAGATGAATTTCGTTGGGTTGTTCTGATGCTACCGTCAGACAAGTGAGATGGGTCACAACACAACAATATTTTTAGATATTCATGTTTACAAGTTCGACGTCAGCTATACTGGTAGTCTAAAGCATCAAAAATTTTGGAGCTCGGGCTTGTCGAAGTAGAACAACCATGCTGAATCATATGTTCACAGTTTGTTTCCAGACTTTGATGAAACGAAAAATGCATTTCCTCTTTAAATATATTTGAAACTAAACGAACGCCTTTCTAAAAAGTGATCGATGTAGTGTATAATGAATTAAATCATGCATACAAGGGTGTATCAGTACAGCGGTGGCAAACTTTCAGGAGAGAGAGAATGCACCTAGACGATGGGAAATAACATAGCAATGTATCGTCAGAAACGCTTTCCTGGCGCGGTAGTGACGACACAAAATCAACAAAGAAAGGACACAAACAGGGTGAGAAAACATGTTTATTATTCGGAGTACAGCAAAAACAAAGAAAAAGCAACACAAAGAGACAACGATCATCATCAAAGAAGGTGTTCGAAATTACGACCCGCGCCGTGATGGAGGAACCGTGCGTCATGCATCTTCCATTCGTGATGTAGATCTTCCATGCGCCGGAGAAATGAGGCCTGCATTACGGTCCGGGGTCGTTATTTCGAACGCCTTCTTTAATGACGATCGTTGTTTGTTTTTGTTCTTATCTGTTGGTTTATGCTGTACTAAACTTAATAAAACACGTTTTGTCTATTTGTGTCCTTCCTTTTTTGCGTTGTGTGTCGTCACTACCGTGCTAGGAAAGCGTTTCCAACCATGCATTGCTATGTGATTTCCCATCGTCTAGGTGTATTCTAGCTCTGTTGAAAATTTGTCACTGCTGTACTGATACACGCTGTATAATAGAATGATCACACAAGGAATTTCACTTTTGTGTGTGTGTGTGTGTGTGTGTGTGTGTGTGTGTGTCTGAGCGTGTGGTTTAATTGTATTTAGCTGTCCATATTATATTTTAATTCAAAACTTCATTTTCCCAAGTATTATCTTCAAATTCATAATGATGGCCACCTTCTAGATTGCCTACTTTTGGGAACATGACAGAATGGAAACTTAACAAGCAGAAATTTTTAGTTACGTTTCTAATAATTTTTGTTTCACAGCGTATTTTCTTACATTATGGAATGAGTTCAAAAGCACTTTCTTATGTTACGGAATGAGTTCGAAAGTGAAAAAAAAAATGTATATTTAATTATCATGCACTTTGTGTTTTTCCCTTTTATTCGAGGAATAATTAGCGCTATGGCGAAATGAGAGACGATTAACCTAAATGTCATACTAATTAGCTGATTGAGGAAAATTTCGTAATTGCGAAAACCTTGTTCGTTTTAGAGATATTTTTTGATAAATATTATCCATCTAAATGAAGAAATGATGCAATAAAATAAAAATAAAGTAAAATCGTTCAGTTTAAAATTTTCTGTGCAACTACGAACATTTACAGTTGAATGAATCAAACATGAAAATTAATGCTTTTGAATCTCGGAATCGAGCAAGCATTAAAATGAATGCTTTCCGTATTGATAAAGCAAAGTTTTCAGTTCTGTGGAATCATTATTATCGGATCGCAAATGTTCAGTTGCATTAATTACTTCATATTATAGTCTGACTTCTTTCTGTTTAATGAAGTTGCAGAATACGGCGAAGAACTTAGTTATAATATGTTCAGTTACGGTTTCGGTGAACATTTTATACGACAGTACACCCTCAACGGTCCTAAATATTCTAAATGTAAATGATATATTTTGCAATACAATTTCAAATATTAATATAGAGAATGCACACTAATATATGTCATCCCAACTCTGAAATGTATTACACTTAAATTATGAGACGGGGGAAAGTTTGCTAATTTTGTCTAAATTGTTTCTTTAGAATTATTTTGTTCGTTAGATTTTCTAAAGTCTCATCATTATCTAGAAAATTAAATTCACGTAATCTCTCACTTTAGCTAATTCGCCCATGCTTTGTTCAATTCTACTTCTAATTTATATTTCATCTGAGGATTCATCTGCGTTTTTGAAACCAGTTAAAAATAAATAACTAGGAGTTTCTAACAGCAAATTCTTTAAAATAAGAAAACGTTAGCAATGTTATTACCATTTTTAAGTGACTAATCCAAGGTTTGTGAAAAAACTGAGAATTGTAGCTCATCGTAATTCCACACTTTTAAAAATAAGCATTCGAGTAAATTTATTTTATATTTAGATTCATTTAGATTTTTTTGGATTTCAATTGTTATGGTCTTCACGAATATTTTACGGTATTGCATGATCAAACTGTGCACCACCCCTTGATTTACTGACCTCAATTTGAAAGGAAAAGATATATTTAATTTTTTTAGTTTTTACTGAAAACAGGGAGGATGAGCAGATAATTATTAAGAGCTAAGACAATTTTATGTAACTTCAGAATTTATTTCATGAAATTGTCAAATGTCATCTATGATATCTTGCTAAAATCTTAATCACCTTTTAAGTATCTAATTTCTCTTAAATATGTCGGATTCTTTTTCGAAACGTAAAAATTTTAGTTTTTCAATTCCTGCCATATTTGCATATAACATAGCAATTAAGCTTACTTTGCTGTGCTTACTTCAGTAACATATTTAATTACTGAATGTTAACATTTTTTTGCAGCAAGTATGGGAAAAATAAACCAGATTTTAAGTTATTTTATGGTGTTAAACTCTAATTTGCTTAAACTAAAGTAGTATAAAAGTGAAACCTAACGGCTAAAACCTAATTCCTGTTTCTACTACAGCCACAAAATGCTAAATAAATTAACACTAGCATAAAATAAAAACAACTGAAATTTATTAAAGACTTGTTGAAGTACATGACAAATCTGACACAAATTTACTTCAGCTGCTCGTATGAACAATAGATAAAAGTTAAATTATATTTTAAGTCACAAGTTAAATTATATTTTAGGATATGTCTCGATAAGTTTCACAAACTAATTGCCTAAGCGCCAGCTCCAGGTGTTTTTCTTGTCATAATACAGTTTTTCTTTGGTACGCGCCCTATCAGAAATTTCAGTTGCCTTGTTGACCAACTTTTGAATGGCCTTCAACCTAAAATTCTTTTCCCGTTTTTCTAATAAAAAGAATTTATCTAATAGTGTGATTAATTTTGTTCCCCTTTCCCAAATAATTCAATGAGCATTTCACCTATCCCATCATGTTAAGCCGTCCTCAGGCATATGCGAGCTCATTGATCCCAGGGCATCATTCCAGGGTTAGTGGTACTATTTGCCACATGTACATATAGCACGTATTCCTGTTTACATGCTCTGCAGTATCGGCCTGAAATCGTATGGAATTTTCTTTAGATGGTCTCGCATGTTTCTTTAAATACTTGGCTAATAAATCCCGGACCATTCTCGGAGATTATTTTTTAAAGAGGATCTAAAGCAGTTTTTGCGGAGGCTTGCAGTAATAGGATTATTTCTACCTATTTTGGAAAACATCCCCTACTACTAAAAGAAATCTATATTTATTTAACGAATGTGCCTATCAGATCAATTCCATCACCTAATTCGAAAAATTTTATTTTAGTCTATTTAGGTACCCGGCCGAACTGGAATTAACATCGTTAACAAATTTGGCGTGTCTCCCAGAACTTGACAATAATAAATAACAATATCTCTACATATAATAAAACAAAGAGTCTCTCTCTCTCTGTGTGTGTGTGTGTGTGTGTGTGTGTGTCTTTCGTTCGTGTTGCGAGTAAGCTAATAGACCCAGGGCCACGAAATTTGGTACATAGGTGTATCTACACAAGACCCAGTGCACCTCGAAGTCATTTTTTCGAAATTCGAATCAGAATTTTTTTTATTTTATGTTTTGTGACCAAATCGCGTCATTTTGAGACATAATGGGCTACAGGAAAGCGAGATTTCACTCTATATATTTCATTTTTACATCGTCGGGAAGCGTAGACACTTAACTATTTTACGAACTTAAAATAAATTTCGTATTTCAATAAATCGATTAAATACGAATTTATTTAGGAAGGTGAGCTTAACACCTTTTCAGCGGACTTTTTTAAAAAAAAACTTATTTTAAAAATTGTGCCGTTTATTTTCCTTTGATTTTTGGACACGTTGAACTTTAATCCTTTCGACTCCTTTTAAAAAAAGAATTTTGGAAAAATAATAATATTTTGTATTTTTTTAAAATTTTTTAAATGAAGCTTCCGAATACACTTCTCACATCTCAGATATTTTAAAATGTAGTTTTGGCAACAATTTTCCTTTCTTATTGTTGTTGATAGATTTTTGATGAAATTGCATCATTTTGAATAGTTTCATTCTTTTAAAAATTTCGGTTTGGCAACAATTTTTCATCGTATTTCTTATGTTACTGTTTTTAAGAGACTGAAAAGTTTAAGAAATTAAAAAGTTGTTTCTTTTTGCAACGGTAAATTGTTTAATTAATTTATATATCTATATTTAAAAGGACGAGTTTTTCTGTGTGTGTAGGTGTCGTTCGTTCGTACTGCGCGTAAGCTAATAGACCCAGGCCTATGAAATTTGGTACACAGGATGCATCTAGACAAAAGCCAGTGCACATCGATTTTTCAAAATTCGAATGAGTTTTTTTTTAATGGCATAGTATCAAATTGACGATTTTCTCTCATTATATGAACAACAATGGCACGCAGCCATTGTTGCTGATATCAGCACTATTGCCACCCGGCAAAATGAGGGCGATAATTCTGTGCAGTTTTTAAATTTAATGTTTCTCTTAGATACTGGACGTTTGTCTAGAGAAGGCAGCAGAAAGTCGGTTAATTTATTTATTAGGATAATTAATATTTGTATTAAGGGATATTGCTTATTTCATTGTATGCTTTTTATATGTAATGCATTTTAACTGATTTTTTTTCCGTTGTTGTTTGTTTCTTTTTCGATAAAATTGTTCTGCAGAGTAAAATTCTGTGCAGCTTTCAAATTTAATGTTTGGTGTTCTCTTTAGGCATTTTTCCGGTACACTTCAAAGCCAGACGAAGGCTGGCCGCGCAGCGGCTAGTTCAATAATAAAATTTTCTAATTGAAAGAGAAGACTGAGTCTTTCACCAAGTGTAATGTGTTTTCTATTCCCAAATGGACCGATAATGGTGAATCATATAGTTCAAACAAAATTCTAAATTTTAATGTAACTGGGATTTTGAATCTTAATGTAGCTGGTATATGCCTCGTGTTAATTGTAATTTTTTTAAATGATCCACTCTTTTATAATTGTTTGATCTGTTACTCATTCCTATTATGTCAGTATGCTCAAAATTATCCGAACTTTAAATATACATGAATATCTTTATCTTGCAAATCAGGTTTAATTTGCTCAGAATTTTTCCATGAATCTAAAACTGTGTTAACCTGCAACATCACACATAATTTCCTTCATCATCTAATTTAATTCTCTACATTATAACTCCATTTTTGTTTTGTATTAAATGGCTAAATTATATATTTACCGGTTTAATATCCACCTAATCAATCTAGGTGATACGTTTTTCCAGGAATAAAGGCGAGTGGTCACGGCATGATCACGACGTAACATGTTCCTTAATAAAATAAGCTTAACACTTCTGAGTATTCATCGGAATGGTGAAAATTTCTCTTTCAATCGCGGAGTATCCCATCTGAGTTTCGGATAAAGTTTTGCTGCAGTATGCGACTAGCTTACTGTTTATTAGGAGCATTTGCTTCGACCTCAAAATCATCTCTACTATCTCTAATTTTCCTTGAAGGTCGGGGAATTTCAAGAGTGGGGCTTCATTCAATCAATTCAGCTTATAATTTTTCAAACCCTATGATTGCCTCAACTTAACAAATAAACCTCAATTGCTAACGTATTTTAACTCAACAACAGTTCGGCTAATAGTTGTAAATTCTTTAATAAAAGGTCTATGATAGGAACATATGAGTAAACCTAAGGTAGGTGCTAACTTTTTTTTCCGCTGTGGGTGGTAGATACGTTTTTTCATCTGTACACTTTTGTACTCTTTGGTTTCAATACCTCAGTTAGAAATCTTATATTCTAAATACCGAAGTTCTTTCACTACTAACTTACATTCTATGACATACATTTTTAAGTACGCATCCTTTTGCAATGCAGAAACTTCATCCGAATCCTTAACAACTTCTTCAACTGTGTTTACTCGTTAAAATATTACTGTTGAAGTAAATGCTATTAGATTTGCCTAGATTTGTATCTATGGCTCGTTGAAATGTAGCCGGATCTCAACAAAGTGCGTGGCATCCTAAGAAAAGTACATACTACCGATTTAGTTACATAGACTTTTTACTGACATCCTTACACCTCATCGCGATCTGCAAATATATCGATGCCAGATTTGCAATTCATATATAATTTATTGACCTAACTGTTCTGTTTATTTGTTCAGTGACTGGAAGGTCGTCGGATATTTTGCTACGCTATTTAATTTTCCATAATCCAGTGCAAAACGCCGTGTTTTATGATCTGAGTGTGAGAAGGGGAAGTAGATTATTTTTTACCATGCACAATACAATCGGACTAGCATACTAACTACTTAAATACATTATTATCACAATTTTTCTAACATATGATATATATGTCTTTAGGTTTTGACCGCTACTAAGGCCGGAAGCAGTGGTCATTTTATTATGGAGCCACTTAATAGACGGCCACTGTTACCTGCTGTGAGGGGACAGACAATTTACATCCATGCTTTCTTCGGGATTCTAACCCGGGCCGTTCAATATCGCAGTCGGCTTCCCTAACTATCATACTGCCTTAGCAGGCATGTTACAAAACTAAAAAACTTCAGTTTATTGTATAGTACATCTTGCTGAAGTTAAAAAAAATCTGACATAAATTTACTTCCAATAATCGCGGGAAAAACAGACATTCCGTAAAATCGAATTACATACCACTCTCAAATTCTGTGTTAGCGCCTAGCTGGATGTATTCCACAAATTAATTACCAGCTAAGCAACAGCCAGAGATTTTCTAACCCTGTGGTTTCTCGCCCGGGTAGACTAAAAGCAGAAAAGTTTGCTTTAAAGTTTCTTTCGATACCAGACTTCCTTTTGAACAAATAAAAGCTATCCCACCAGCGACCGAGTGATAAAATCACTGAACACTGGTTCCGACCTGGGTTCGAATCCGGTGAACAGGCTGGCTGCACGAGCGTTTTCGTGGTTTTTCCCATGTGTAATGTGTATACGAGCCAGTTTCTCTTAAAAAGTCCTCCACGTAGGTATCTCTTCCCTTATCCAGAAAACCCTAGTGTGCTTTGATATAATGCACTAAAACGAAAGTAATCAATTTAAAACGAATCTCATTTACGTATTTTGGCAGAAGCAAAAAGAGTAGTAGGAGCACAGAACAGATTTTAGCATAATCAAAAGCGTATCACTTAAAATAAATCTTGCAGTCTCACTGGCTATACTTTTTGCGGAAAACTCAGCAGTCCAGCTGCGAACAATATTTGTGGCCATAGAATCTATCATTTCTTACCGTAAATTCCCCTAGTGACTTCTACTAAATATAGATAGGTGTTAAAGAAATATACAAATGCTTTTGCTATCGTGCAATAGATTCTAATAGAAAACTGTAAGAGTGTTATAGAAAAGTATAAAATGTCGTGGGACTATATAGCAGGATTTTCGAAAGATTCTGTTAAACAGAAGTCTGACATTGCTATTTGAAGATCACTTTTATAAAAATTTTGTATGCATGACAAATATTTAAAACTAATTACGTATTTCAAGACATTTAGGTATAAACTATAAGAAGAAAACAGGTTTCTAGTTTTCACTGTTTCGAATATTGACGATTCGACTTTTCACTTTTTGAACAAAGCTTGAGTACTTGGTACCTAACTTTAGATAATCCTTGAAAAAATAAGATTGAAATTTTTTAACAAGGCTGACTTGAGCATATCGCTAGCACATCCGAAACTAAGCAAATATAAGCACATGAACGTTTTTATTACTTCATTTATAATAATATAAGACAAGCAGTAATTTTTGCGCAGTTCCATTTATCTTTAAGACGAGACTTTTCAGATTATACCCTAGAAGCGATCCAAGCAGGCATAACTCACCCCTCGATCAACCCAAGGGGACAAAATTGCTCACAAAGTATACAAATGAGTGGCGACCGGCAAACAGTCACCCACAAAGAGATCGAAGTCAGGTCAAAGACTGTTCCCCGGTTTTGCTCCATGCGTTGAACAAGGGGAGCGAAACCTCGAAGGATACCCTTCGATATCTAGCCATGTAACGTTCCCACAATCAAGAAGATGACAAGACAGTACCAGTACGGTCCTTGCCGAGCCGGAACCGAACACCGAATAAACGAAAGTTCGAGTCACTGTGAAAACTGACAATGTACCCCAGGAGTAGAGTCTGTCTAAGAACAGGTCCTAACCAGAACGCTGGGAGTTATCATCCAGTACACCCCCGGGGTAAACGTGGAACTCATAGTATTATGATTCCGTTTTACGGGAGAAATTAATTTTATAGTATTGTAGAGACATTAGGATTTTTTTGGAAGCAGAAGAAGATGAAAAATGAGCAACGCCTTCGCCGGGATTCGAACCACGGACATCCGGAATACGCGCCCAGCGTGCTGACCACTATATCACGAAGGCATGCGAAGAAGGCCAGAGAAATACCTTATAGTCTTAATATAAAAATATGTTTCGATTCATAACATATTTATAAACCGTGCAATAGATTTTCGCGTAATTATAAAACCACTAAATTATTTTAAAAGACAAAATTATTAAGTAGCAACGAACGTTTTTACAGTGATTGTTAATTGTCTTTTGTAGTTTCAATAAAAATTTTAATTTTTTCTATATTGTTGATTTTATATTTTCATTACAACAAATTAGACAGATTACAGCAAATTACAACAATCTCTGACAAATTCCCTTGAGATTTTTAAAATTTCTTTTGTGGCATCATTCTCGCCTTGTGATTCACCTTGAACTCGTCAATTTAGACATTTTCTTCCGCTTGTGAAAGCGCAGTACTCTTCTTATTTGTTTATGCAAGCGCCATTAATCATTGCGCGAATTTCAGACAACGCAGTAGGACATAACCCCAGTTTTCTTTTCAGATCTCTCTGATACAATGTTAAAAGATAAATTATGGCTCATAAATACAATGGTTACGCAAAATTAATTTGCTCAGTTTGAAAATTGTATTTATTTAACGTTACGTTAATAATTGCTCTGCAGAAAGTAAAGTTTCAGAGACACATAAAAGAAAATGAACATAATATTAAAAATTCCATGAGAATTGGCTTCCCCCATTCCTAAAAAAAAAAAAAGAAAGAAACAGAAGAGTTCTTTCACAGAATATTTACGGCTATTAATGCTAAGAATAAATAGTACGGATTTTTTTTTAGTGATAATGATTTTAAATACTAGATTAGTGGACACTTTAAAAAAAATCTGTAAGATTTAAGTTTCATTTTAATTTGCAATCAGATGTAAACGAAAAGTTTAAAAAAAAGTTTTCATTTCCTTTAAATTGGGGTATACAAATCATGAATTTGAGCGCAAGCAAACTTATTTATATTGGTTCTTTTCTTTAATTTTATGGAAGTTAGTAAATAATGAAGAAAAATAAGTGTAAGCGGTAACCAGAAAGAAGAATTTGTTAAAATCAATTGAAACCTATATTTATTCAGAAAAATTTCGCTATTATTTTTATTGGTTACTTTATTACTGATTAGAGATATTTTAATTTCTTTTCGAGATAACAAACGTCCCGACTTTAATTTCTTTAATTTATGAATTAACGATGAAATTAAAACATAACTGCATGTGTGTGTGTGTCAGGAATTTTTAAAATCTGATATCTTTTTTAATAGCGAAGACTTAACATAAGTGTGAGCAGTCTTTATTGATAGCTTTGCTCAGATTTATAAGACTACTATTTCTAATCTTAAAAGTTTCTTTTTTTCTCGTTCGACTAGAACTCTTTGAACACAGCAAAGATATAATCAATAAAATTGTCTCATAATAAAAGACACATTGTAAAAGGCATCTGTATTTAAACCCAATTTGCATTTTTAAAAGGCAAGTCTATAAATTAAAAGGAAGGAAAAAGATCTAATCATAATTTTGATTTTGATGATTTTTTTTCGCATATTGTCTAATAAAGTTACATGAAAAATCAATGGCTGCGATAAAGACAATCGGGAATAAAAAGGTCAGAATGGCAAACAAAGATAAAGTATATATGCTAAACCCCCAAACTGTTTTAAGAATGAATGGGATAACATCAGTTTCCCAAAACATTATTTGTAAATAATAACGTAAATAGTACCTTATAATTTATATTTAAAAAACTGTGATATAATTCTTTATCAGTATTAATTTGAACATAAAGTCGTTTATTTTTATCTCGAAATTAACGAGTATAATCATTATTATTCCATAAATGTTTAATCTATATGAATAAAGATGAGGCCGTGTGCTTGTCTCTCATACAAATCTACAGTTTTATTCTGATCTTGATGAAATTTGACACACTTGACCTTCAAAACAAGAGGAAAGTCATTGTCTCCATAAGGTTTCTCAAAAACCACTCCACGATATCCTCATTCTTTATACACATATAGTATTTTACGTTAATTTAAAAAACTTTTGAAGGAAACTCAGCGAATTAAAAGCTTTGTGTTGCCATTCTGCAAAGCGTAAGATATTTACGTTTCAAATTTAATGAAAAATCTCAACGCCATATAAGAAGTATGCTGCCACTCAGCAAAACGTAATAGGCAATTTGTCTTTCGAATGTAATAAAGAAGAAAAATGCGTTGCCAAATCAAAATATTTTTAAGTATGTTATATATCAATGTAGCGTATATTTAATTTTTCTCTCAAATTTATTCTGTTGTTTATTAACAAACTAAAACGATTTAAATGCAATAAATGCATATTCATTTCGATTATTATTAATTGCTAGCTGGACGTGTGAGATTACACTGGTTGAATTCATTAAAATCATCTATAATGAAGAGTGTCCGTTTGTTTGTACGTGTGTGTAACAATCACACAAATCTACACTTTTATTTCGATCTTGACAAAATTTTGCACTCTTGTTTGACCTTCAAAATAAGAGGAAGGTCACGGTTACGTAAGATTTCGAAACAACACCTCACATGGTCCAAACTCGGGGCGTTTATATTAGAACATTGGCTCTCATGTCACTTATATTAGGCTCAAGTCGCCATTGTGGCGTTTCCGCTATCAGTAGAAGTAACGTATTCCAAGCAAGGAAATTATAATTGCTATTTTACAAAAAAGAAATATTAATAGTTCTACAAGTTTCAATTTTGAAATAACGTTACGCATCTTAGGTTCACTTTGTTGAGTTACAGCTACCTACTACTAAATCCATTAGATGGCGCATGGTCGCTTACTCTTTAGAACAGTGTAGAATTTCACAGAACTGTTGTAGAACTATTAAAGTAGAATTTAAGTGAGGTCTCTATCGCTTTCTCGCTAATATTTCGAAAACGGTGACGAAATCAGTTAAAATGGGTGGTAGTTTTTCAAAAGCTCGTTTCAGAAAAAGACTGGTAACACAACAAGTAACAAAGGAAGTAAATATAACAAATAACAAAGCAAAGTTTCAGTTCTTACTAAAATCGTTACATGCAGCCATGTTAGTTCTTCACTCTTCGACAGTTTCATTCGAGTTTGGTTAAATTTTGCAAAGCAAAACAAAAGGAAATCACTTCCTACCTTAGATTTTGAGAAAAAGTATCCCCATCCCCCTTAAAGAAGTTTGTTTACTCTGCGTAAAGCACGGACAACGTCCGATACTTCAACTAGTTAAGAAAATATTTAAAAGGCAAGCATTGTGTTACTAATATATAACTGATACTTTAAAAAACTGAAGCAAAAAAGTAATAATTTATTTGTTTTATTAGGATATAATATTAAATATAACTCTTGCTTAATTGATTTTCTATTTTTAGATCTTATAAGGACCTGCCTGAACAAATGCATCACATATTAGGGCTCTGTCTAGTGCTGGCCTATCTATTGTTTCAAGTAGACAGTCGAGCACGATACTACCAAGGATGCCCCCTCATCTACATGAGATACAGTTATCAACATACAGCCTGCCGACCTCCTAACCCTCGATGCACTATCTATTCGCGAGGCATTAGTCAGCACGAAAAAGATTTTATAGTATGGAAACACAATTATCTTAGGAGTATCGTAGCGCAAGGATATGAGAGAACAAATAATCAACCTCCTGCTGCAAACATGATGCAAATGGTACGTGAAATTCAAGTTAATATTATTTTTTTAATCACTGAGATTCAATAAATAAGAATTTTGAATTTTTCTGCATTGCCAAAAAACAGCATGTTAACGAAGAATACTTGAAATTCCACCATACTAAGCAACTGCTTATTAAAACCTCACATTGGATAGCCTCATCTATCATTTGTCATTTCCAAGCATTTCTCGGTAGAAGGAGGGTAACAGGGTACATTTTTTATCTGCGCTCTTGCGTTGTCATGAAGTTTGGAAAATGAAGGTTATAGTTTTAAATTCTCCAACAAACTGTTTGATCATGCCCGAAGCGATGCAAGTGTTCTAACATCAACTTGGATAAAAAATATTAATGTACAAAATGAAAGTATTCAAAACATTTTGAAACATGAACTCCTGTATAGTCTTAAAGCAAGAAACTTTGAATTTCCTTTACCGAATCCTCATGTGTAACCTCAGTTTATCCTAAAAGGGTCAATGCAAATCAACTGGTATCTTGAGTCAGAACTCAGTTTTATGGCAACCGTATACCCCACCTAGTATCTCGTTACAGTTCTTTCTGGACTCTCTGAATAAGATTTATTAAGTTATGAAAACGCATACTAAAATATCTTCGACATTATTTCACACATTGCTGGTACTAAAGCGATATGTATGAGAGTCAAAGATACCTCTGAAAGAGCTAAAAATGTCTTTTGTCTGGCATTATTCATACTGTTGTACTGAAATGCAATACTGTATTAAACTATACATGGTTTTAAATCTTAAGCAGCAAGCATACAGATGTAGTAAACATTTCCATTATAAATTAGAAGACAAAATACTAAAACATACTCTGGAACATTATTCTCAGAATATTTTCTTTAGAGTCTTGTTCCTTTATATGATACAAGGAAGAATAAAAATGTTTTATTCAATTAATTTTTCTAACTTTGAACTAAATTATTAACATTTAAATTGGTTTTATAGATCGGCAACGGGAGATATTTATTTATTTATCTTACAAATATGAGTATTCTGCAAATTCCTTCCATACTCGAATTTTCTTTGAATGTAGGTAGATTATCCACTAGACTAACTTAATTATTATGAACTTTTCTTTACCTGCATACATGTTTTCAGGAAATCGAATATCTTGCATATTTTCAGTTTTACCTGGTACAAACGTTTTTTCTTGTGCGAATAAAAAATGTTATTAAGATCAGGTTTCCAGGCTCAAAATAATTTTACGAACTACTGCAACTATCCTTCTCAGAACGAATCTATACCTCAGAGGAAAAAGTAATATAGAGACTCCTTAATATTTCATCATTAGGAGATGCATTACATTTATTTGGATTTACTATGACGTGTATGATAATCATTATAATTCTTAAATATGCGTATGGAGCTCTTAACCATTGTAAAATATTTGAACTTAAAATTAATGTTGTTGAAATTGAAGGTTTTAAAAAGATCTACACAAATTACTGAGCAATAATTTTACTCTAAATTACCGAGTTTTGATATTCATGTTTCAGGAATTTAGGTAGCAAAAACTATAAACAATAACTGAATAGAAGATCATGATTAGCTCATTATTTTTGTCAAGCTGAGAAGAGATTGTCATGATTTGCTCTAATGGAATTTCATTATGAATTCCAGTATCAAATCCTGCAGCCAAAAGCCGCAATCCTATAAGTCACTTTGCGATGAAATCGTGTCAGTCTCGCTTTGTTCAGCAACAGCAATCTGTGGAGGCGTAATAATAAGAAAAAAAATTAATAGTAAATCTTATAATTTTATAAAGATTTAAAAAGCTCGAATTCAGCTTATACGAAGATGGTTAAGTAAAGTTTAGTTCGTGCATTCACCACATTTTACAAAAAGAATATTTATTGAAATTCAAGTCCAAAAGCAAGAAAAGTCCACTGCCCAATTCTTTAAATAATAAACGCATTCGTCTTTTTATTGTCATAGACTATGATACTTGCTAAAACAATTAAGTCAAAGTATAGAATTGTCTTTTCAATACGTAGCTAAATAATAATCAGTAGCAAATGAACCTTTTCAAAAATTTGATATATTTCCGAAACTTAATAACACTAAAACACCATTAGATGAATGGAATTCTTTATGTGTCATCATCAATCACCGTTAAATGCCGGAATTACTTCACGCTGCAAGAGATGAATTTCTTCTTCTTTACTTAACCCCTAAACTTGTCACTCAATGTCAGTTTTTCTAACTACGAACGCTTGCCTTAGAAGCTGGAATATGTTATAATCTTGATGATTCTTTTTGTAATCTGAGAAGCAATCATTAACTGTTTTTATGTTCGAATCTTTATCATGATGTAGATCTTATGTTTTTCCTTGAAATCATAAACGGCTGATTGCAGCATAATAACTTATGCTAAGAGAATCACTATTTAGTTTAAAAAATCCCGTATTAAACATTTTTAACTGTAATTTCCTTACAGTTTTGTGTGTGAGATGGCTAAATAATCGATGGGCTTATCACAACAAATATTGAATTGCCATTAATAACTAATACTTAATTAGCAAGCTTCCGGACGTTTGATAAAAAAAGTTTGGTAGCAAATTAAAACTAACTCCGGCTATCCAGAGTAACTTCAAATATTGCTCGCTTAGACAGTTGAAAAATTTAGATAACTGAGTTTCTTTTTTACAGGACAAATATATAGGTACTGTAAGTATATATTTATTGCAAGTGGAATTAACATAATGCAGACTGCATACTGTAAGACAAAATTTCCTTACAATGAAATAAATTTGGGATAACATCACCACGTTAATTTAGTCAATTTTTAGAACAAAATCATTTGTTATATCTGAGCAGGGATTCATATAATACATATAGAACAAGGCCTATATGCGGAATGTATTAATTATTTTTCCATGTTGTGTCTATAGCCTTCATAGTCGTCAAACATTACAAGCAAACTGAATAATATCATATGTATTCGCCCAAATTAACTTCTAGAAAAATTAGTATAGCAATAAATTTTATAGCAATAAATTTTTATTTATTTAAATAAACGATAGTGTTTAAAACATGTCAACAAACTAAGAAGAATTTTAATTTTACTTGGCTTGGAATGAAGGACAAGCAATCCGGATATTTGGAGATCCAAATACCTGGAATTCGGTTAATTTTAATTCTACTGCCAATAAAAGAACATCTTACATAGTCTTTTCTTGATATCCCTTAGGATATATAATCTTTACGACTCGCTTGCTCGTAAATTTTATTCATAAATCAACCAGAACTCGTAAATTTTATTCATAAATTAATCGAAACTTTTCCTTCAGTATGTGGGATTTCTGTCATTTTTCAAAATACTTTGCAACTTTTTTGTAACCTTATTAGTTGTGTTCCTGCTATTTCAGATAAATTCAAAACGTGGTATTAATATTGCTAACATAGAAATAAATCAGTATTTGTTTTTGAAGATGGATCAAATAATATAATTTTCAACAAAGATTACAGATACTAAGCTGAAACTTTAAACAATTTGTATTCCATTCTCCCTATGAATTTTGAATTTCAGTACGCTGTTGTACAGTGTAATACAAACTAGAGTTTTTTAGAAAGCGAGCTAGTAAATCTATACAACAGATACTAAATATCATATTCAAATTTGTGTTAAAATTTGGAATGGCTTTTTGTACCTAAATACAAAATTTAAAAATATATTTTGATAAAAGTTCTGAATGCGCATGAAATCATATCATTATTACAAAGTAGAAATAATTTTGAAATAGATTTCAAATTAAATTTCATTGTGATTTATAAATTAATTTATATGGACTTTTAATCTTAGCTTAAAAACTTGCAAAGATTCATTTTAATAAGCCCATTATCTGATGATCTAAACTCTACTATCACTTCTAATATTCATTTGCTTTCACCAGACTGTGAATGAAAGCATATAAGAACAGGGTTCTTGAAAGTTAGAAAGCTTTATCAGTAGCGATAACTGTTGTACTCTTCCCTCGCTCAGCTCGGAGAATCATGTTTTCCGGCGTTAACTTTTCTCCAGGCGAATTAGTCGCTCCATTAATTAGAATTGAGCTTATGCCTGTTAGACTTTTGGCAGTTGTAAATCTGCAGCCTTAGAATTATTTTGAATTTTAAGTTCTATTTTATGTTGCTATGAAATCCTGCAAGCAGCGGTGATTTATTTGTAAACACAAGACGTACACTGCGGGGGGGATGGGACAGTTTTATATCTCCCCTTCTACTGGGCCGATTGACGAAATTCAAATTGCGTTTTTCATGTCTCGAAAGCGCGACTTAGGGTTTATATTAGATTTATATATAGCATTGTTTTAATACAGGTATTTTGACACAAAATCGGACTTTTTCCTGAAATGACATGCCAATTTTTTTCCATATTTCGATTCTACGACTCAAATTATGCCTAAATATTAGATTTTGTAAAATTTGATGCAAAATTTAAGGAGAAATTAAAAAATTTATATTGGTGCATTTTATTCAGTTTGCGCCAAGAATAATTCACTTGGCGAACTTCTTAAATTATAGCAACCTATTTTACTTTTCTTTTTTATTATTATATACGAGCGGAAAAAAAGATCAAGTTCATTACTGTAAAATAATTTTAACAAAGTACGTAAACCATATTTGTCGTTATTATCGCTTGTAACGAATACGCCAAATTTCAAAATACACCAGTGTGTAGATTCACGTATATCTTAGGAAGTTTTGAATAAAAAAACTCTAATTTTTTGCAAGTGTGCCAAGATATACATCTACTTTAAGATGATATTAAAAATTTTATAGGTTATAATACAAAAATGTTTTCGTAAATTTATAAAATTTATTTAAAAATACAAATTTTAAAAAGAAATCATAGAAAACGTGCAATTATACTTCGATTAAGCCCAAATTTCGAATTCTGGAAGAAGGAATCAAGTTTAATAAAAAAAAGATATTAATAAATATATATCAAATTCAATTAACATTCAGGAGTTAATTTTTTTAAAAACTACTCTTGCGATTTTTACAAAACTTGGCAGTTTGGCATAATTTGAGCCGTAGAATCGAAATATGGAAAACACTCGGCATGTCATTTTAAAAAAGGTCCGATTTTGGGACAAAATACCTATATTAGAACACTTCTGTATATAAATCTAATAAATATCCTAAGTCGCGGTTTCGAGACATGAAAAAAGCAAGTTTAATTTTGTCAATTGGCCCAGCAGAAAGGGAGATATAGAATTGAGATATAGAAGATTAGATTGAGATATAGATATTTCCCTTTTTTCCCGCACTGTACATACAGTAAGTTTAAACTTTTAATTAAAAAAAGATTATTAAAACAGTCTTCTGACTCAAGTGTTACTTACACTGATAAGTCACCTGGCAGTCCCAGTAGAGACCAAGAGTTAACTGGGAAGTGAAAGTCTACAAATTAGTTAATCTTTAACTATATGAAAATAAAAAAACAATTCGAAAAAATTTATTTGAAAAAACACATGCGTAAACACTTGTAACTGGCTCCACTATCTTGGTAGTAAGCAGTTAAATCCCACAATCTCTGTAACTTCGGCTTACTTTGAGATTTATTCCTGGTAGAAAAGCAGATTGTTAGAAAAAATGAATCATAAACGCAATTATTTGCATTGCATAAATGTGCTTGAAAGCGCAGAGTTTGCCTAAACCGAAAATTAATTTCGAAACAGAGCAAAATTTATATTTTTAATATGAATGACATTAGACAGTCATTTTTAATTGCGCTTCTCCGACTTTCTAAGAAAATGCTGAAATTTATTTTCTGGTCTTTTATTCTTGTCTTTTTAAAAACTGAAATATAGTAGTAATAAATGATTTCTTAGTATCAAGATACACAAACAGCTAATTAACTCATTTAGTTATTTTACGCATTTTAATATTTCATGTTAGCTTATTTTCCCTTGATAAAAATTATTATTATGCATTTGAATTCAAATTTTTCCTGAAAAGAATTAATTATTTTGATTAATAATAATTTCTTAAGTTTACAATCACATTTACGAAGTTATTTCTGTTACTCTTGGCTTAGATGCAATGTGTTTTCAGGACCTTTTAGACACTATATGATCTGATGCTTTAATTTATTTAATTAATTAATAATTTTTTTAATTAGATTATGTGCTTTAATTAAATAAACGTCACATTTATTAATTATTCAAATGTAAGATCTCTCTGGCCCAACTTGTCAGTCACTGGGATAGTGAGTCACAAAAACGTGCGAAGGGGTTGAAACCCTTTTATTGTACTTTTAAAATTACAACTGCGTCTCCTCGACGCTCACAAACTGCGCCAACTCGGCGGTTGAACTAAAAGTAGGTAAAACTGAAAATAAGAAACTAGATGAACAAATGTCAAACACTAGCGACGAGGCTCTGAGATCTTAACTAACCGCGTTTTTAATTCTTTTACCCGCTGATCTAAATTCTACCGAGCAATCTCTCCAGCGTAGCTTCAAAGCAAGACCTTTTTCACGCTCGTTTCGTCTACTATTTAACTCAACTAGCTTCCGCTAAATTTGAATAAACTGCGCGTGCTACTGTAATTTACATACTCTGGCACGGGCATTTCTAGGGGAAAAATGAAGGCTAAAAAGGAAAGGACTATGAACTTAAAATAAATGTTAGTTAAAATAAATATAAACCCTACAAATTAATAACCTAAAATTGACAGAATGGTTGTATCACATTTTTCCTGTATTATAGTTTATCAAGTTCTTTTTATCTGTATTAATATTTATTAGCCATCGTAAAATATACGTCAAATATTTTGGAACGCTGCAGAAATGTAAATTTTATTTACCACAGATAATAAAATTTGTATTATGAGTTACTAGAACATCCAGCAAAACTGCCTATAGAATCTCCAAAAATGGAATCACGCACTTCGGTGACACTTCACTATGAATATTTTGATTTTGCACGCATGAATAACTAAAAATTTCACTTCGCGCAGTAATTTTTCGTGGATTTAATGATGATTTCATCGGAGCGGAGAAACGTGTTGTGTAAATAAATACATGTATTCAATTAAAAATTCATCATATGTGTAACAGAATCTGAATATCTATATATTCTTATAAATAGTGTCTGCATCAACACATTCATTTAAACCATCAAATGTGTTTTAATAATGATTGTGTACATACATGTATTTTTTTAATATCTGTAACGAAATTCCTGTATCTGTATGAGCGATGCCCGCATCAACATTTGAACTATATTTATTTGAACTAGTTAATGCATTTCAGTAGTGACTGTTTACATGAATGCTATTATCTAATTCCGTAACAGAACTTGGTATCAGTATACTTGTATTAGAGATGGCCCATTAATATATTTTGGGCTAATTTATGTACTTTCAAAGTATATGATTATACACATGCATTTACTTACAAATTTAGGGTTATCTGTAACAGGAACTGAGTACCTGTATATTTGTATTAGGATTGTTTGCGTCAACATATTTATTCGAACCAGTTAATGTATCTAATTGTGACAGTATATTTACATGTAATCATTTGTAATACCTATAATAGTATTCGGTTTCTCTACATTTGCATTAGTGATACTCGCATCAACATATTGTAGGTGTATACGCATGTATTTATGCACAAATGTATAGTGTCTGTGACAGATTCCTCCACTCGCTTTCCCTTGCAAAGACAGACTTTGGGGGGTATAATCTAAGGCGATAAGAAATAATTATAGTCCTCAACGGGACTTAAACAGGCCGGCAAGCATCTTTCCTAAGCGGACCGGCTGTCCCGCTTAGAAAAGAAAAGAAAAAGAAAAAAAAAGAAAGAATAAAGAAAGAAAAAAGCCTAAAAGAAAGAAAGTTCTTGGTACATAAATAAAGAAAATCGGTTCTTTCGATAAATTTGCCATTTCACAGCTCTTCATAAAATATAAAATTATACTTTATTTATATGAGCTCAAAATGCCTATGCGTAGTACATTTAAGAGAATTTTAATGAATTCAATTAAGCATAGAATCATTACAGTTTTTAAAAGCATGAGTTCTAATTTGTGACAATAGCCTTTTAGATCTTCTATGGAGCTGCACTGCTTAGCCTAAGAGTTATATATTTTGAGAAATCAGCCCCATAAATTTTACGTAGCACTCTAATTAGGACTACGTGATGGACCAACTTCATTATATAACGACCATGTAATATTTTATTGTCACTTTGTAGTGTCTATTTTAATGTACACGTTATTTCTTATACTAAAACCTGTCCTATGTTACTATTGTTTCGTCTATCTACCAGCATATGTAAATGAGAGACGTTTTAAATAGTAGTAAGAGCCTACGTTTGAGAGGAGAAAATTGTCTACTCGGAGAGAAGCCGGAGTTTTCGCTTAGCATGAGCATTTTGGTTACCATGTGGTGAGTTACGTCTTCAGGGAGAAATTGTGCATATAGCCTAGCCAGATGGTAGAATCAAAATTTAAACTTTTGAACTGTAAATAATTTTATTCACTGTTGTATATCTTTCTGGAGAGAAACAAAAGTAGATTTTGTTAATTAGTTTTTTGAAAGTAGATTTTGTTAATCAGATGAAGTCAAAGTAAATCTATAGTTGTACATATAAATACATCTATAGATAATAATAAATAAATCTTCAGATTTCTGCTGTACCTACCTAGTGTACCTGTTTCTACCTAGTAGTGGTACTAATTAAAGACTGGACGAAAATTCGTTCTGGCAGTCTGAAAGTTTAGACTAGTATTCAGATTAAGCCAAACTGAATTTAACATTGTAACTTAACTGCAGATTTGCTTCGCCTACGAAATTATTTATGTCAGAAAACATAAAAAGGGAAAGTTAAGAAATCACAACTTATCATTCTCCAAAAAACGTAAGAACTTATTCTCGACTTACTTTTGTTGCTATGTTAATGCTTAGTTGATAGAAGCTTCAATCAACTAAGCACAGTTTAAGCATAAGTAATAAATCTACAAATACAATACAATTCATGTAACACAGATATACGATGATATTTTCCTAGTACATTGAACCATCCACTTCTACTTTTACTATGACTAAGGACTCATTTAGTGATTTTTAATCGTAGCATTCCTATGCAAGGTGACTAAGCAACAATAACCTATGAAACTCTTCAGTGACAACGAATAAATTTACGTCTGTCGGTCCTACCCTGAGATTCTTCCATCGAACAGGCATCATTCCGCAATTCACCAATTCTATTGAAATAAGTTAATAAAAAAAAGTTCGCAGTAGCGGCTACCAAACTGCACTGCTCCGTGGCGTACAGTCGTTAGTCATCAATTCTATTGAAATAAGTTAACAAAAAAAAGTTCGCAGTAGCGGCTACCAAACTGCACTGCTTCTGGCGAGTTTTAAAATAAGGTTTAAATTATTCCGTCTATTTTGTGGTGTGCTTGTCGACATGAGTGACGAGCATCGAAAAGAAAAAAAAAATGACCACTTCAACCACGAATAGGAGGAAGAGCTGTTATTTACAAATTCTGGTTAAAAAGTAGCTTGTTTACTCAGTAACAGTGCCAAAGCAATCGAATATTGAACATCATCATAAAACCGTTCATAATGATTTCCTTTATGGCGTCAAGGGTAAATACCGGCTCAGATTTGCTTTACATAAATATAAAGTTCAAGCACTGAAATCTTCTCTGACAGCTAAAGAAAACCGCCTTTGAATGAATGAAGCTACGAAAATGAAGCAAAGAATGGCATAGAAGCAACTTACAAAACAAGTTACATTTTTGCATGATAGAAAAAAGCATGTTCAGACGGGGCCATTGTGGAAGAAGCTATGTTAGCAATGTCAGAGTCTTTATTTCACGAATTTAAAAACAAAAATGAGTACAAAAGTAATCACAGCTATAAAAGATATGCCATTGTCACGAAATGCGGTAGCGCGACAAATGGACGATATGGCAAACTACATCTAGCAGGAGGTCTGATTTCGAAAAATGTGCGTATGTGTCCCTACAGTTTGATGAATCCACTGATGTTACTGACTCATGGTATTTCCTGACTTCTCCGTGAGAGAAGCACTGTTGACCATGTTGACTTTGTCAACACACAGTCGAATGCCAGTCATATATGACGCAATTAAAAACTATATTACTGAAGAGAACATACCAATAAAAATAACTCATCGTTATCACAACCTACGGGGCATCGGATATGATTGGGAATAATACTGAGTTTTTGGGCATGATGGCACATTTTCCAAATTTAACTCATACCAATGCGTTGTTTATCAAAAACTTCTGGCCGCTAAAAAGCTCAACCTCAATCACGTAATAACTATTATAGTACATACTATAAATTTTATCCGAGGAACGGCCTTTAAATCATTGACTTTTCAAATCTTTGCTTGATGAGCTAGATAGCGAGTATGGTGATACGATTTACCATATAGAAGTAAGTTGGCTAAGTCGAGGAAAGGTTTTTAACAAGATTAGTTGGTATGCTGCCGGAGATTAAAACTCATATCCAGAGATAAATATGACCAGGGTGACATGGAGTGCCTTGTTGATTTGGCGTTTTTAAACGATATCACTGCAAAACTCAACAACCTAAATACCAAGTTACACTTAAAAGGAAAACACGTATCGGAAATGATGTACTCAAGATCTCTTTTTTCTGGCTAAAACAGATTTGTGGAAGAATAACTTATCGAAGAAAGACTATAAATATTTTCCGTCACTTACCATCTTTCTAGACACGGAATTTATTCTAGTGAATGATGCATCTAAGCATGTTGAAAACCTTCCGAATTTAAAATATGATTCCAAGACTTGTTTTTTCTGGAGCCCATTTTATTGTTCACAAAAAATTCTTTGTTTTAATTAATTATGTAAAAACTCGGAGGCTGAATTAGAGCTTATTACTCTTCTTGCTGATATAACACTCTAAAGCACAGATTAAACGAACGGACCCTATTGAATACAAAAATATACTTAGGTGTGCACTAACAGCGAAAGCATTTTTAGGTCAACATACCTCTGTGAGCAAACTTCTTCACAATTTAAAATAATAAAAAGCAAGTATAAAAATATGTTGACTCCAAAACTACATGGTGCCGGCATGCAGTGTACTAGAACATACACCAGATTTATAATAAGTTGTTAGAAAATATTAATAATCAAATATCTCATTATTAGCAAATTAATGACTTAATGTTGTGCTGACTTAATGATATATTTGACAATGTAAGTTACATTTTCTTTTGTTCTTAACTGGTATATTGATATATACTTTTCTTTATTTTTTAATTTGATGTAAAATTAGTTTGACCCTACATTACATTTGAGTTCTATTTGCTGATTTGTTTTCAGTTTTTTGTAGGTTTGTATTAATTTCCATTGTTATTTGGAAACATAAAATTATCCATTTTCATGAAATTGTTATTATCCAAACATAAAACACCGGATGCCCGGCACGGCAGAAATTTAAAAGTAGCCCTTAAGGGAAAACCGGTTGGACACCATTGACTTAAAGGGAGACTTAGCAGACAATTTCTTAAATAACTTAAATAACGCAGCACAATAATGCATAATAAAAATCTTAAAGTTATGCTCGTATGTATTATGCACATTACGTAATAGGTATTTATACATAACAAGTTGTTTTATCATAAGATTACATAACAAATATAACCATAGACTTGCCCGCAGTTCTGCTGATCTGCAGAGTTTCTCCGCAATACCCACTGTCTGTGACACAGCCTATTCTAATGAAGATTTTCCTCTGCTGCAGTTTTCAACTTCCTAAGCCAATGTATCGCACACTAACTGCTTGACTCTTAGCTCTCCACGGTTGTAGGTATGCCACACATGCGCACACCCATTCTGGCAGGGTTCCAAACTCAGATTGGTAGATACAATATGCATATAATAATATTTTAAATATTATTTAAAAATAACAGCTCTGATTAAAAAATATGAAATAAAGGTAATTATCTGAAAGAATAAATGATGTACCATTTTTTTCCTCCTCGTGCACAATGAAAGGAAAAGAAAAATTGGTATAAATAAATTATGAACTTTACCAAGTGATTGGCATGCTTGGCACAAACTGAAAAACGTACATCAAGATAAATGTTTGAATTTCTTGATACGTTCATAATGTGAGAAGTAGAATCAAAATATGGGGAAAAATCGTTATGTCATTCAAAAAAAGTCCTATTTTGTGTCAAAATACCTATGTCAGAACAATGCTATACATAAATATAATATATATAATATATATCCTAAGCCACGCCTTCGAGACGTGAAAAACGTAAGTTAAATTTCGTCAATCGGGCCCGTAGAACGGGAGATATAGAACTGTCCCCCGTCTTTTTTTCTTCTTTTTTTGTACAGAGGGCACAGTACTTCGTTTCTGACTGAAATTGTACTTACTTCATATGGAAACGCTCCCCCCAACCCTTATTCAAATGAGCTCCACTCCCTAATGCTTTCATACTGATTTATGAAACAAAAGAAAATCTGTTTCCTTATAGTTCCATTTATTATTTTAAATAAATTTTATTTAGTAAATTCTTCGTGATTCTTAACAAGATTTTAAATTAATAAATTAACAAATGAAATTTCTCTTACTTTAATTTTATAATTATTCATTTTATTGATGCAAGAGCGTTTTAACATACTTATCGTTCCGCGCAAGTGGGTAGTAACTCAATTTGAACAGAATTTGTTTTTTTTATTTTATGTACCATTTTTAACCATTAATGTTTTGTGTAACCATTAACGTTTTGTGCATGGTATGATATCTGTCCTCCCACCATTATTAAGTTAAATTCAACTCTATTCCCTCTCGCAGGTAAAACTGAAAATTACGAGTTGAGGTCATATTAACCATACTTGTATACCAACACCGGCTTCGTGATTAAACACTTGTTCGGCTAGGTGAGCTGAAGATTTACCCTTAATCGTACCACGGCCCTACTCCAGAGAAAGATAAGAAATCATAAGCTTCAAAAATTAACATAATTTTAACTTCACAGATTTAATCTTAATTATTATTTTGTAAGTCGATGAAAAATTATTCAAAAGGGAAATATTTAGTCTCAGGAAATTTCATGCGTGAGATTTGTTATACTTCTTAGTCAATCAATGTTTGCTAAAATTATTTTATGATTTTTTTTTAGTTGTTTGCCTAATATTTGTTTCGCTTTTAATGAAAGATCTTGAAATTTTACCTCGTTATAAATGTTCTTGAAATTACAATATTAAAGAATACTTCTTTTTGTTGCTATTGTAATAAAATTTGTAAAATGGAAATCGGAGTAACACATCTAAGAAAATTAAACGGATATGTTTCGCATGCTGAAAGTTACAGAATACATTAAAAAGAACCCTGTCAATATTTTAATTATATCCTTAATTTTTTGTCATCAGCTGATTTAGGCTGTAACTAACTACAGCTTGTTAGAAATCAAAGGAATTTCATAAATTCCTCAAAAGTGGAATTGCTGTAAAAAATGGGGTAAAAATGCTAAACGAAATGAATTAACAAAGCATACCAACAATGCAAAAATTGTCGTGGTCAGCAGTTCTTTAGCAATAAAGCAAATAGGTCAAAGATATCTAATTAATTCACATGAAATTATCTGAAAGATATCTAAATATTGGCATGTTTTATACACCTTTTAGATTTCAGTCTGATAAACAGTTATGTGCTGCCTTCGGGGACAAACTCTCTTTTATCAGACTCTCCTGTTAACTCAAATTGCTTTCATCCGCCAAAGTTAATTATTGCCGGTCACTGCTCTTGACAATTTAATTGAGGATGCAGACTGTCGGTGAGTAATCGAAGAAAACTATATCCCATATTGACTGTCGCTTTGTATGGAAGGCCTGGGATCTGGACTCTTTTCACACTATGTGTATTACGTATTGTATCATATTTCTGTAATTCACGCCATGCAAACTGCTGTACTAATTTTTCATTATTTCCTTAGCGAAGACAAGTTCATTTCACTGTTGCGTGTTTACCTCTTGAGTGCGAATATAACTCTTTTAACACTTGCTAATGCCAGCACATTTGCTGTAACGTGTTTGCAAAAAGTTTACCAAACTCTTGATAAAGTCCTCTTGTTAATTAAACATTAGAAATTTTTAACAGATTTTTTTTTATATTCAGTTTTTTTTCTTAAGTGGAAGAGAAAAATTGAGTTTAAAATCTGAGGCTGATATATTTTTTAGATGTTTTTGATAAAATTGTAGAGACATTAAGAGTTTTAGAAGCAGGAGAGGTGTGAAATGAGCAATGCCCTCGCCGCGATTTGAACCACTGACCTCCCGCATACGCGTCGAGCGTGCTGACCACTATAACATGAAGGAATTCCAAGAAGGAAGAAATACCTTATAATACTCCCCCTTTTAAAGGGCGACTGGGATTTAGAGGACCCAGTCGCCAGTCGGTGGTGGAGAATCATCATCCACCACAATTTTAGTTCTGGCGCCCCTGTAGAGACATTAAGTTATTTCGAAGCAGGAAACATGAAAAACGAGCAATGCCCTCGCCGGGACTCGAACCACGGACCTCTCGAATACGCGTCGAGCGTGCTGACCACTATACGACGAAGGTATGCCAAGAAGGCTGGAGAAATACCTTATAAGATTATATAAATAATTTCATAAATATTTTATTACATCTAAAATAGCAACTGACATTTCGCTAATACAAGTGATGCCAAATTTCATTTCAAATTAGTTGAGATAAACATCTGAAAATTTGTTACAAAGTTATTAAACAAAATTCAATCTGTAAATAATGCATCAGCAACTTTTCCTAGGTTCTGTAATTTTCAAAATGGGCCCGCTAGCATATATTAAGATTTTTTTTATAATGCAATATATAACGCGATTATAATATCAGAACTGTGTATCTGCCAGAAATCTTGTTGACTGCATATCTTAGGACCGCAGTATGATACTTAATATTTAATATAGTTAATTTCTCTTGTTCAACGGTAAAAAACACAGCGAAATTATTTACAGTTTACTAAAAATGTTTACTACAGACTTTACAAACTTTTAGATGGTGAAATTAAAAATACTATTTCTGAGCATTACGTTCATAAGACACACAGTTTACGCCTAAGTTAACTGAGGTTTTATAGAAAGATATGTATTTTGAGCATAATGTTATATGAATTTCAAGGTTTATCCTAATTTTATAACAGTTATTCTAAGTTTATGCACCTTTTCTATCTCTTCTAGCTTCAGTTACAATTTCCTACCAGAACGTATTTTCAGAAAAGCTTTTAATGCAAATGAGTAAGAGTGGTATTTAAGTCGATGTTTCACTGACTTTGTTAGAGAGACAGAGTTTCTGGCTAGCGTGCGTTTGCCTTTGGACTACGTCTCTTTCTAAGCTATTACTACGCTCGACCGTACTTCAGGCCCTTGATAGCTTGTAAGGTTTTAGTTAAACTAACCAAGTTTATTTTAATTTAAATCTTTTCTATCTCCTCTCTGCTTCAACTTCCTGTCAGAAGAAGCGCGCGTTTTTAGCTTATGCTAATTTTTGAAGTTCAGCCAAGCACTATTTAAGCCAGAGGTAAAAACCTCTCGGTGTGTGAGAGCTTTGCCTCAGATCACGGTCACGCTGCTCAACGTTCGCCTGACCAGCTAGCAGTTTAAATTTATAAGCCATAGTGCTTACTACGTGATTGCTTTGTAAAATAAATTAAAGTGCGGTAGTATTTAGTATATCTTGCTACGCACCCTTTTAGATAGAGGCCAACTTCCGCGAATTGCTCTGCGAAGCAAAGTTTAATTTAAGTTCTATTTTAATTTATTTAAATTTATTTGATTGTTAAGTTCGACCAAAGTGTGGTCTGTTACGTTCTGTATCTCTCCCGAATTGGGAGGTTTGTATTTAATAGTGATTGAATAAAAGAGGATTTCAAATCCCTTCACGTGCAGTTATTCTCCAGCCCAGCAGTTACATCAGAACATAGCGTACCTTCCGCTCCCTGTTCCAGTTCAGGACTTAGAACGTAAGGATAAGAACCCTTTACAGAATTTACCATGTTCTCAAAGAATACACACAGAATGCTAAGTCCTGATAATGGCGCCCGCACAAAAAGAAGAGGATGGCCTCAACAACAAGAAGACGAACCTGAGACACCTGCTGTACCTGTCCAGAATCCTGAGATAGCACCTCCTGGCATAGAAGGATTCGGCTACATCGTACAAACCATGCGAGCAGCCATGAAGCCAGCGGCAAGTTTTGACGGCAAGACAGCCGTAATCAATTTCCTGGAAAAGCTAGACTCCCACTTCATGCTATATCCAGTCCACGAATTTCAGAAAGTCGCTCTTGCTACCAGCGCTTTGAAGGGCCAAGCGCTAAGTTGGTTCAAGTGCATCGGAAAGAATCTCTTGGGGGAACCAGGAAGCCCCACATACACGTATGAAAATTTCAAGAATTCTCTAGTGAAAGCATTTCCCGTGGTGCGAGATCGAGCCAGATTGGAAGCTGAACTGTTTAGCCGATACCAAGAAAGAATAGAAGATTTGTCTAATTTTATTTTGAGGAAAATTCAAGTTTTCAAGCTTTTGTATGGAAGTCGCCCGGATCCTGAAATTATTCAAGTTATACTTCCTAGGCTACTGCCCCAAGTTCAAGATTTCATCGAACTAAGAAATCCAACAACATTAGACAGATTATTTGAGCTCGCGGTACAATTTGAAAGCCGAAGAACAGCCGACAACGAACGACGACGCCAATTTGAGCGAAGAAGTCAGTGGAGTTCGCCAAGACCGCAGCAAAAGCAAAATCAAAGTTACGGGAATAAGGCGAAGCAATGGCCGAAGAAAGATGTGTCTCCTAAAGCGAGCGGCGAACGAAGGGAATTTAATAGAAGAACAAGCAAAGATTCCGAGGGCAACCAGAAGAAAAAGAATTTAAACTAAGAGGGATTTCTTCGAGGAAGGTGAAGAAGTCCGAAGCAGCGCAAAACCCTTCCAAAATCAATTTAAACACCGTGGTCGTTAAGAATTTGAGTTTGCCGAAGATTGAAGTTCTAATCAACAACATACCGGCGACAGCCCTCTTGGATACAGGAGCCCAAAGCAGCTTCGTATCGGAAAGATTCTTTAAGAAGCACTTTCGACGTTACAGAATTTTTAGTGCAAGAGACACGGATGTCATAGCGGCCCAAGGAGAAAAATGTAGCTGTTTAGGAAAAGTACCATTGTTCGTGCGTATCAACAACGAACAGGTAAGAATCCTGTTTTATATTGTGCGTAACCTGCAGACTTGTATTATTCTAGGTGTGGACTTTTTTAGTTTGGCAGAAGCAAAAATTGATTTCAAGGGGGGAGAACTAACATTAAATATGAAGCCAATTGAAGCGAAGAATGATAAGCCCCCGCAGCTGGACTTGGAACATTTACAAGCAGAGGAAAAAGAGAAAATCCAAGGTCTGGTAAGTCACTTTGCGAATTTATTTAGTGATGTACCAGGCTTTACGCAGGTGGTGAACCACGACATTGACACGGGGGACGCTCAGCCAGTTAGGCAAAAGCCATATAGATATGATAGGACAAAAGAGGAAATAATTGAACATCATATTAAAGAGATGTTAAAGAATAAAATCATCACGCCAATTTCTAGCAGTTATGCTAGCCCCGTTGTCCTGTGTAAGAAAAATAATGATTACCCGATTACGCACCCGAAGCGGTGGCGTTTTGCTATAGATTATCGCAAGTTAAATTCAGTTACAAAATATCCTGTATATCCGTTGCCGATAATTGAAGAAATTATTCGAAATATTTCGTCTACAAAATACATGACTACATTAGATCTCACGAGTGGCTATTTTCAGATTGGGGTAAAACCCGAGGACGTACACAAAACCGCGTTCATAACGAAATCTGGTACGTACGCATTTCTTAGAATGCCGTTCGGATTATCCGGCGCGCCGGCAACGTTCCAAAGATGTATGGACATCGTCTTAAGACCAGTCCTTGGTAAAAGCACTTTCATATATTTAGACGATATTATAATTACGAGTAGTACTCTAGAACAACACTTACAAGATTTAAGAAAAGTATTTTCATTGTTAAACGAAGCTGGTTTAAAGATAAATGCGTCTAAATGTAAATTTGCCGCAAAAGAGTTACGTTATTTAGGATTTAAAATTTCCCAAAAGGGAATCGAAACGGATCAGTCAAAAATAGTAGCCATTAGAAATTATCCTGTTCCTAAAACAGCGAAGAAATTATCGTCGTTTCTCGGGATGTGTTCATATTACCGGGCTTTCATTAAAGACTTTGCAAAAATAGCTGAGCCACTGCTAAAGTTGAAAAGAAAAAAAGCTAGGTTTTCGTGGTCAGCAGAAGCCAACTTGGCGTTTCAAAAATTGAAAGACGCATTGACTCAAGCTCCCGTCTTAAAATTTCCAGAAGGGGATAAGGGATTAGAGATTTCAGCGGACGCTTCAGATTTCGCGATTGGTGCAGTGCTTTCCCAAAATGGTCAGCCCGTGGCTTTTTTCAGCCGAACATTAAATGAAACCCAAAGAAACTATTCCGCAACAGAGAGAGAAACTCTCGCAGTGTTAGCATCAGTACAGAAATTTCGTGTGTTCTTTGGAAGTTCTCCAGTAACTGTATATACCGACCACGCGGCGGTCACTAGACTCTATTCTGGAAAAAATTTATCACCCAGATTAATAAGGTGGGCTCTCAAATTACAGGAATATAACCTAATAATTAAACATACGCCGGGAAAAGAAAATGTTGTGGCAGATGCTTTAAGCAGAATTAACTTAGATGAAAATGGAAGTGTAATTAAGATAGCCATGTTAACATCCAAAGTATTAGATTCTCGTGAAACAGTAATAGCCGAACTCAAAAAAGATCCGGAGTTCAAAAATATATACAATTATTTGGCCGACCCTGAGAATTTCAATCATCCGGATATTGTGCCGATAAGAAATAGGGCCGAAAATTACGAATTAATTGACGGACTGTTATTCTATACGAAAGCTACTAATGAGAATCATGAATATAGACCGGTTATCCCAGCTAGCATGAGGTTGAATGTATTAGAAGAGTTGCATGATTGTGCCATTTCGGCTCATTTAGGTATAAGAAAAACTGTTCAGAGAGTTCGCGAGGCAGTTTTCTTTCCAGAACTGCAAAAGTTTACTAGGGCGTATGTCCAGTCGTGCCCAACATGTCAATTAAATAATTATGTTAATTTCCGCCCGGCCGGGTTCCTAAATAGTATTAAATCAGAATTCCCAAATCAAATAATAGGCATCGATTTACTTGGACCTTACCCTCGAAGTAAAGTTAATAAAAGCCGATATCTTTTAGTTATAGTGGATCATTTTAGCAAATGGTTAGAGTTAATTCCGTTAAAACGCGCGTCTGCAAAAATTGTAGTAGATTCAATTCTAAATAAGTATATTTTAAAATACGGGGCGCCCCTAAAAGTTATTTCAGACAATGGTCCTCAGTTTGTTAGTAAAATGTTTGAGGAAATGTGTGCAAAACTGGGCATACGTCATCTAAAGATGGTCCCGTATCGTCCGCAGTCAAACATAGCGGAACGGGTGAATAGAAATGTAGTGAAAATAATTCGTAGTTATGTGAAAAACTATCACTCTACCTGGGATAGCCATATAAATGAATTTGCATTTGCCCTTAGGACCGCCAAACACGATACTACACAAAAAACACCCGCTGAACTCTTCTTAGGAAGAAAGATCTTGACCCCCCTAGATAAACTGTTCTTTGTACAGGAAAGGGCAGAAGAATTTAAAATGAGTGATATACAAAAGTTAATACGGGAAGCGACGGAAAATATAGAAATGGCCCAAAGAAAACAGAAATTGTACTATGACCTAAAAAGAAGAGAGGTCAAGTACAATGTGGGAGATGAAGTGTTGAAGATTAAACACAACTTGTCAAATGCCCCAGAGGAAAAGGTGGGGAAATTTTTTCCGCGTTTTGAAGGCCCGTTCACAATTGAACAAATTACGGGGGCAGTGGTTATATTAAAAAGAAATGATGGTCAAACGCTCAAAGCGAATGTGGACCAAATAAAACCGTTCTATAATCGCAGCAAAATGGCTGTATTTAAAGATTCGTTTCAGGATCCGAGGCAATCGACTAGCCAGGAAGATATACGTCAGCAAAAACAGCAGGAACCAGCTACAACGGCATCGAAATGTCAGAAGAAGAAAGCTCCCCCCCAACAAAGAAATAAGAACCAAAAAGGTGGTTTCAAAAGAAAGTCTCACGATGCAGGTGAACAAATCTACGAACGGAATTACGAGCGCACCAAGAGAAGAAAGCAGAATGGGCAAGGGAAGCCCAATGTATCCAAAAGAACTGTGGAATCATCGGACAGGTGCCTGAGAAGCAAGAAACGTCGATTGCAGCCTGAGAATCAACTTCCCGAATACAGCAGGAACCAGGACAAGCAACGAGCAAGGGCCCAGGAGAGAAGGGCCCAGTCCACCAAACGTCCAGCGGAGCAACCTCCTCTACAAAGGAAATTGCCGAGGATACAACGACGGAATTTCAAAAGAAAAAGAGACGAGCAGGCTCCGAAAGAACAACGAAAAACGAGGAAACTGAACCAGGCCACAACTTACTCAAGTTTTAAAGATTGGGCCAAGAAAAGGATGGACGATCATAATAAGATAAGTACAATTTCGTATTCAAAAGTTTAGTTAATTTTTGAGTATACTGCAAGTTGCAGGACTGATTTTACCTCAAGCGAGGTTGACTTTTACGCCAAGTGAGCGATAAGTTCTCATATGGAAAGTAAAATGTTTTGTTAAAAGAAATTGTAATTCTTAAAGATTTAAAATTACTTAATTTTGTAAATAGATTAATTCTGTAAAAGCAATGAATTGCTGAAAAGAATATGTTAACTAAATGATTTTGTACGACGCTTTGTCTAAAGACTTGTAAAATGTCTAGAATGAAAATTCGGAAAATTGAAAAACACGATTTAGTCTGTAGACTATTAATTCAATGTAATTTGATATTTCAAGAAAGTACCTTGAGAAAGGAATAGGAAGCACTTGCTGTAAGCTTAGAAATTTAACCTATATTTCTGTAAGCTTAGAAATTTAACTTCTATTTGCATTTCAGGATTGCTGTGAAATTGTTAATGTGTTATGAAATGTAACAAATAATATTATGCTAGCAATGCACGTTAAGTGCAATATTAATGTGAATGTTGTGTGCAAACTGCGAATTTGTATGCATGAAAAGTTAAAGATTCACTATTTTAGAATGCAAGTGTTAATTAGGCTCTCCACCAAATACACTTAAAGTGTTAGACATAAAGCTAGTGAGAACCTTAGGATTAGCTGGTTATAGGGCGTTTTTTTCAGGTCTCGTATGTCAAGTTCTAACTAATGTTAGTCGATTGTAGGTGGAAGAGTTGAACACCCCCGAACACATAAAAACCCGCAATGGCGGTTTGCTTTACATCCAACACCGGTGAGAGAGCATACGGGGGAAGAATTTAATTGTGCTTGAATGATAATGTGTGTGTGCAAAATTACACAGAAAAAAAAAAAAAGGATTTGTACCACTTAGAATTATTCTGTTATTATGTCATACTAAAGTTGTTTTCCTTCCAGATTTTGCTGGAAGGAGTAAGACTGTTTGAAGAATAAGACTTGAAAAAAAAAATGTTGAAGATTGTTGTTCCAGAAAATTTCGTCTGTATTTTACACAAACATATATTGCCTTGTAAGAGTTGGCCTAAGTTTAGAACAGTGAAATTTTCGACTATTTAGAATTGCTAGTTTTCAACATGGTCCGTTTGGACCAAAGTAGTTTAACTATCGCAATTCTGGCGGGAAGTATGTAAGGTTTTAGTTAAACTAACCAAGTTTATTTTAATTTAAATCTTTTCTATCTCCTCTCTGCTTCAACTTCCTGTCAGAAGAAGCGCGCGTTTTTAGCTTATGCTAATTTTTGAAGTTCAGCCAAGCACTATTTAAGCCAGAGGTAGAAACCTCTCGGTGTGTGAGAGCTTTGCCTCAGATCACGGTCACGCTGCTCAACGTTCGCCTGACCAGCTAGCAGTTTAAATTTATAAGCCATAGTGCTTACTACGTGATTGCATTGTAAAATAAATTAAAGTGCGGTAGTATTTAGTATACCTTGCTACGCACCCTTTTAGATAGAGGCCAACTTCCGCGAATTGCTCTGCGAAGCAAAGTTTAATTTAAGTTCTATTTTAATTTATTTAAATTTATTTGATTGTTAAGTTTGACCAAAGTGTGGTCTGTTACGTTCTGTATCTCTCCCGAATTGGGAGGTTTGTATTTAATAGTGATTGAATAAAAAAGGATTTCAAATCCCTTCACGTGCAGTTATTCTCCAGCCCAGCAGTTACATCAGAACATAGCGTACCTTCCGCTCCCTGTTCCAGTTCAGGACTTAGAACGTAAGGATAAGAACCCTTTACAGAATTTACTATGTTCTCAAAGAATACACACAGAATGCTAAGTCCTGATAAGCTTCGCCTATTTAATTGAGATTTAGGAGCCAGCTACTTAGAATCCTGATAGCTTATAGATAAATCCTATATCTTTTAGTTAAGTTTTAATGCTTATTAATTTGAGTTCAAGCCCAAGTGGAGGCTTTGCTCTACGCTCTGAGATAGGAGCCCACTGTGTCGATCCTTATTTTGAGAAATAAAGGGTAATTAACCCTTCTTGAGTCTTACGTCTGTTCACACACTCAAGCGATGATTCGCTTATTGGTGTAAAGGTTCCTCACTTTGAACTGCGAAATAAAAGGGTGGAACCCCACAAGTTAATTTTCAAGAGTGACTTTAAATTCTAATATCTTTCTATTAATAAAGCTTTTGTATTAAAATGCTTTCAAGAAGCAGTTTCTTATAATAATGATCATTTAAATTACTACATTTCTCGGTGCGTATCTTAAAAAAATTCGAAATCATGTATCTTTGCTTAGTTTGTTTGAAAGCGTAAAAATAACTGCCCAATATATCAAATGAAGATTATAAAAAAAAAAATTTTGCCGTTACAAAAAGGTGTTTTCGCCTTTAATTACATTAACACTAGCTGGGCATTTACAAATCCACGTGGGTTGGCAACTTGTGGTATTACAGGTGTAGCCATTCCACATGGTACAAGATGTTTAATTTAATGTTTAAATTACTAAGCATTGCTTAATTAACTCAGTGATTTTAAGTAATACAAGTATATTTTTAATTTTTGAGTGTTTATTGTATTTTTAATAATGTGTCTGATTGATGCAATTTATGTGATTTATATATACTTGATTGATAATCTTTATAAATATTTGCACCATTATTGTAAATAATGAAAAATGTGCCTAACAATATACTTCACACATTTCAGTACACAGTAATCATTAGCGCGCTGCCTAACAACGGATTTTCCCTCCTTCACAGAGATACATAAATAAAAAATTATACCAAAAATTGCTAAATGAGTATAACTTTATGTAGCGCAGTGTTACGCATAAATTAACCTAAAATGCATTTCCTTTCCGAACTGAGAGGTACTTCCTAGTCCATTGATCTTCATTTTATTAAGTGATCATTCAGTTTTCGCTTCCACCTAGAGACTTGAAGTACATTATTCTGCTACAAGATGGCAGTCTCTCCGAAAGGCTCATAAATGTTACTTTTTGCCGGTAATGCCACATCTTGTCCTCTACGCAGGATTTTCGTAGTTTAATATGTGTAGGAAGCTCTTCACAATAGCAACAACGTTCTTATACTAAAATATAATGTTTTAGTGAAATAATGTTTGCAGGCGCAATGAATTTTACTCCTAATTAGCGGCCATCATTTAATTTTCTTCTCATATGGATAATCTGTGCCCTGTTAGTTATTAAAATAATTATGCCATAATTGTTTTGCATACTGTCTTTCACATACACAGAGGTATGATAATGAAAATCTTTAGTTTTCGTTCTATAGCTCATGAGTACATTAATAGTTTCAAGTAAAAAATTTTTTCAGGTGCAAAGCAAGATATGTACTAGATAAACCTTTCTGTCATAGCCAGAAATTCCTTGAATTTCCTTACGAGTAGTTTTTAGTTCCATTCATTATAAAAAAACAAATATATAACATGATAGAATGTGACTGAAAAGAAGCTTTTCGCTCAAAATATGACCTAAAATTCTGCTTGAGAAGCTAAACCACAAATGACTGAAGGTTTTACAAAATTGTTGAAGGTTTAAGATCAGATAAAAATTAAATTTTCCGCTCATTAATTATTGCAAAACGTAAGCTCAATAACGGCCGAGCTGATGAAACCTTTCACAGCGGTAATTTTGCCCGCAATCTTATTCGCGTATAGCCGGATTGTTAACACTGAAATTTCTGTAGTTATTCCGTGCTCACCATTTTCCCTTAAAAAAATTTCCATTTCCCTTCAAGAAGGCCCCATAGGTAGACAGCCACATGTTCTTCGCCATAATCAGTTGTAATTTAACCCACTAAAGAACGTATTCTGGCATTGTAATTCTATAAAGATGTAATGTTTATCGAGTAAGAAATGTGAGATATGAATTATACCCTCACTAGGATTCAAATAAAGTATATCCTAGCTAGACGCTCTACCAGATAGTCTACCAGATCTAGCTAGCCAGACGCTCTACCAGATATACAAAGCAAGTGCGGGGAAATAGGATAAATATCTTATACTCTCAACAACTTAAAAGGCAACTGGGAGAGGCATCAGATCCAGTCAACAAATCAGTTAGCGACGAAATATAATGTCTACCGAATTTTAGATCAGTAGACGGTTTCATCACTACCTGATTTGTACACACTGTAAAGAATTATTAGAATTTTCGAAACTAGGAAAAATAAAGGAATGATAAAATATAGTATATACCCTCGCTGGGATACGAACCACGGATCTTCCAGTGTTAACTGGGCATGCTACCACTTGCAGCACGAGATCAAGCGCGAAAGAATACGACGATTCCTTACATTTTCAACCACTTGAAGAGTACCTTTGGAGCGACATCAGCTCCAGTTAACCAAATGCAGGTGAAGGCGAATTAGCGCCCACAATATTTTATTTCGGGCGTCACTGTAGAAGCATTAGATTCTGGGAGCTGAAAATGTGACATATAGACTATGCTTCAAGAAGCTTCAAACCACTGATCTTCGAATTGGTTAACTGGATGTGCTGCCAGGTATAGAATCTCCTCGTATGCTCTTGTGACAATAAGAGCATGAAAGGAGAAATGCAATAATTCGCTATAAGACGTTTGCGGACTTTTATGTTAGAATGTATTAACAGAAAAATTTCTTAACTGATCATATTCATGTTTATGAAATTATTGAATCAGTTACTCCAATAAAAAGATGTATATGTGTTCCTCAGAGGATTACATCTATATGATTTAAAATGAACTTCCTGGCTATAAGTGTTCGTATTTTCCGGATATAATCTATTTTATAACAATTTGTAAAGTACACATATATTCGGTTTCAGGTTTGGGATGAAGAACTGGCAGCTGTGGCTCAAAAGCACGCAGACCAGTGCATCTTTCAACATGATTGCCCTGAATGCAGATCCGTGGGTAAGGTTTGCATTAATATTACTTTGTGTGTTTGTGTGCATGTGTGTGAAAAAGAATTCATCAGCTGTTAGTAGGATAAATTAACGCCAATCAGTTATCAATAAAAAAAGCTGCTGGAGAAAGTATCTTCTTTTACGGCAGTTTGAGAAGTAAGGTATTATTAATAACCACTGAAAATAAGGCAAGTACCACAAATTAAAATTTGTATTAAAATAATAGAAACTAAGGCATAATGTTGGCTAAGTGCCACTAATGTTCCCCAGGTCAAAGTAATGAAATAATAATTGGAAGAGTAAGATATCAAAAATCGAAATGTTTGAAAATAATTAGATCTGCAAGCCTTGCATTAAAGAATATTTTTATTATTTACATATTAATATTTTACAGTGGATATTGATCATTATTTACACTGGATATTTTAAGACAACAAATCAAACACGCCATTTAGAATCTTTTGAAACGGTCAAAATCTTGTCTTCCCCTAGCCTTAGGTGAATAGGATTCTATTCATTTTCTGGTATCAACAGGATTTCATTGATACCAGTAAAAAAAAAACAGTAGAGATTAACAGAAACAGGTAAAAAGTTTTTAACTAATGTCTATGGCGCATTTTCCGAAGAGTTACCATATTATTCAACAGTGTCCAAAGTAAATACCGTATTCTTGTGTGTATAATTGGCACTTTTTCCACAAAACAGCAGATGAAAATCAGGGTTGCGGCGTATACAAGCGAATGATTAGAAGTAGGTACATACAAACATGTGACAACACTGCAGAGCGCATTTAACGATTGAGTATAAAATCTATCATGGTTGGGTGAACGTTACATAGAACTGTACAATTTAATAGTGGCTGCAGGTCATCTGCAGGAAATTGTAAAGCGAACAATTTAAATTGCAAGCCATCCGTTTCTCTAAGAAAAACGGGAACAGAGCAGTATCACGTCATTTTGACGTGGAAGACTCCAATGTGTGAGCAGAAGATTGTACTTCAGTAAACAAGCCACAAGAAGAAGGCGTTTTGTGGAAAAGCAACTAAGTAACCGCATTTGGGAGATAATGTTTTATTGTAGTTAAATGATAAAAGAATTCTGGTTATGCTGTAATTCTTGATAAAGATACACTTTTAAGCTGGTGAAGAAGGTGATCGTATGGAAATAAACCGGGATTTTCGAGCAAGTGCAAGATGGTGTGCACTTTTTATGCGTAGGAATGATTTGCCTCTACCTCGTACGATAGCAGTTGCACAATGTCTTCCGGCAGACTTTGACAATGGAATTTGGAAATTTCAGAGATACGTTATTCACAAGCGGCAAGATAATGGGTATACGTTGTGTTAAATCGGTACCGCAAATTAAACTCCTATTTACTGGGTCATGCCTATGTCTAGTACCTTTTCACAAAGATGCTCTCATGCAATAAGCATTAAGACTGTGGGTGGTGATAAGCAGCGATGTACAGTTATGCTGTTTGTTCTGGCAGATGAAAAAAAAACTGCCACCATACATTGTGTTAAAACGAAAGACTGCCCAAAGCCAGGTATTCTTGTGCGTGCACAGGAAAAGAGGTGGATGCAAGAGAATCTCGTACTGGACTGGTTAAAAACAGTTTAGAAGATCCTGGTTTTACTGAAACCTAAGAACTGTATTAGTTTTGGACAGCTTCCGACGTCACATAATTTCTCGAATGAAGAGGAAATTAAGTAAATTAAAAAAATAAAAGAGCAAGGACTTAAAAATCTGAAAGCTTTTCAGATTTTACATTACGCCCAAACGGACGTTTTTTTAACGTTTTGTGGGTTAACTTTATTTATTAAATAGCAAGTTCTTCGCACTTAAACTATATAATTCAATTCAACAGCAATATCGCAAAAATAATTTTAAAATGAGAATTTCTTTAGAATTTCATGTACACAGTCTCGCCCGCTGGAGATATTTTTTTCCCCGTACAGTATGCCATTGCTCGCTTTGAAATCGTAGAGTAGTTTGTTAATCAAAAATTTTTGAAAGTGTTACAAAATATGAAATCTATCATAAAACAAATTTCAAATTCCAAATTAGGGCTTCCAGATGCCCATATTCGATGGAAGATAACGTTATTCAAAATTGGATGGCTCTAGGTACCATTGTTTTATCCCAGTGCGAGAAACATACATACATTTATGCAGATTCTTCATTACTTAATTTCTTTAAATATAACACAGGGCGATACTATTTGGTGGCTTTATAGTGAGCCAACGCAAAATGCCAAAACGAAATTAGTAGTTCTTCTGGGCAAATTGCCCTTTTAGACTAATGATATTTCCTGGAGGCCTAATTTTCATGCTTCAGTCCCTAGATATTACTGTTAATCGCTCCTTTACAAGCTTATTACGGTGACTTTATAATAATCGGATGCGTACAGGACACCATGAATTTACACCAAAAGGAAGAACCAAACGCTCGAGTGAGTAAGTGTCAAGTCTGAAAAAAGTATTCTTGATGTATGGAATATCAGTGCTCTAGATGGCTCTGAGGATGACATGCTGTGGGATACCGATACCAGCGACTGTGATACTGGTGATGCAGGCAATTTCTCTTGTGGTACCGACAGTGACAGTGAATAAGAAGTGCTAAAAATCGACGCATGTTTCTTTTGATCGAAAAATAAAAATTTTGTCTAAATGTGTGGTAAATACTATTTGCATTTCAGCTGTTTTCATGCGTTCAAATCGGAAAACTTAAAGTAGATGGTAGAGAGGCTATCCTCGGCTTATCCTTGATTATTTTTTCCTAAATTGGAGGTAAAAATTAAGGGTGTGGCATATACAGGGGTACGGTATTTATTCCCTTATTTTTGCGCGATTGGTTAACCCGTATATATACCCTCGATGCGCATTTACAATCGCTTAAGATATATGTTCAATAAAAAACTGAATTAGGCATTTATAAATTCCTAATTAGTGTCATCTGCTGATTATTTAAGAGCATTTCTTAAATATTTTATTTTTCTCTTAAATATTTATATTTTAATAAGAATTTTTTTTTACCTTTTTATTATTTCTTATATATTTCTTTACGAAAAGTAATCTAAATATTGCAACGGAAAATTCATATTAAATAAAAAACGTTTTTGTGTGTTATATAATGGAAGCACTTGGGTTAGGCTCCTTGAATACGGCATAGAATACAAGGGCATTTTTGTCTAAGAAAAGGGATGTTTTCACGGAGGATTAACTAACAGACACGGTATCGCATTCGCGTTGCAGATGAGAAACGTCGAAAACGCCCATACAACCAGACCATATGCTGAGTTCGAGCCCAGGTTGAGCTACAACTGTCTAGAGGTCTTAACCACTCAGCCACTGGACAGGTGAGCTCTAGAGGTGCTTCCTTTCAATATGAAAAATTGGTTACTTGAATTAAATCATTTTATATGATTATTAATGGGATCAAAATCTAATAATCGCAATCAAAAAGAGACAACAGCAAACACATATGAAAGGTCCAAGTGATTTCTTGTGTAAAATCAGAATTTTGTATCTTTACCAATCTCTAACAAAAATACTTCTTTGCCTCAATAGAGCCTATTTTTAATTCTTTATCTCAATAGTAGCCAATTACTGCATGCAGGAGAGCCAATTTAAGATGTGTGCTACTTTAGCGGGCCTCACGTTATTATCTAATCAGTCAGTAATTAAAAATGTATACTAAAGCAATATTTATTATATGTATTGATTAAATATTCTACATATATTTATTCTACCTAAATAAAATATTTTATCACCTCCGTATGTTTTGGCAGTGGAAAAAGCAAGTTAAAATGCAGGCACCGGAAATCCTTAATTTATTGCTAGGCAATACCATCTTTAAATGTTTACGTTTATAGTATAGCATTCAACAATATTGCAAGCCAGTATCCTTAATGAAAATGTTTTGATATTTTTTGTACGTAAGTTGTAACTTTTGGTGTGTTTCGTAATCATTCAATCACAGCCAAACTCTATGTAGACGGTTGGCGAATTATCGCTACATCTAAAGTAAAAGTAGCGACTAAAACTTGAAAAGGACGTAAAAGATCATTTATTTAAAACTAAATAAGAACAGAAGGCACACTTATTGCTTATAACTCAGCCACGTTAACTTAAAACTAACTCGCCGTGGCGAAATAACTTAAAGTAACAGTAAGACAAATGTAAAATTTAATTTTTATAAGCTAGTAGCCAAAGGCTGCAGAGATCAATTAACACGAAGTTGGCTCAAAACTAAACCGGCGTGGATATTCAACTATCGGCAATTATAATGCAAGGCCGAAGATTACAAATTTCATTTTATCTAGCAACCTAGTAACGTGGCCTCGAAATGCAGAACATGCTCTGTCATACAATTCAAACCTCTAAACCTAAATACAAGGGAACTAATTTGCATTCTGGCCAGGAAACTTAACAGAGGAGTAACATTAAAGATCAAAAACATCAACTAACTGGTTCATTAACATAAAGGAATCTTGCAATTTAAGTAAAAAATTATGTGCCTTTTGAAAAGATGTTTAATTATTACTTACAGATATCAATATCGTTGTTGTTTAGTTTCCCAAATTGAGTTCTCATAAATATAATTACTGAAATTTTTACTTCTTTCAACACAGAAATATGTCACACATTACTAAATACTCAGAAGATTAAATCTGTTTATTAGATTTTCTGTATCTGCATCTTCCGTAAACCGAGACACATCAGACAGGTAATCTGTTTTTTGCCTCATATGCTTGCTTCTAAATTTCTTACAATATGGTAACTACGGGTGGCATTAACATGGCATAACAAATTTTGTTAAGCTTGCCGCCGGGCCGCAAAAAAAAAAGGATGCTGGGATCAAACCTAACCCAAGGCCCACCTGTTAGAGCTCACAGCTTTATTTTATTTCTCTAATTACAACTATCTCGAAAAATTATCAGTTTAAGTATGAATTTCGTTAAGAATGAAGTTCATTCAAAACTTCATGATTCTGCATGAGCAAGAAATTTGGATAGAATGAATAATGAATAAATTGAGGAAATAAATACGAATAGTAAAGTCAGTCTGCAGCATAATGAGGCAGTAATAGCTAATATTTGTTATCAGGAAATATTAATACATATTTAATACAAGATAATATGAATAAATTTCATTGCAGATTCATAATGCATTAGCAAAAATAGTCAGCACATCATAAAACATTTAATTCAATTAATTTAATAAATAAGCAAAATGTATCTTAGATATATTTCATATAATAAATTTAATACGTAAAATCTCAGACAAAATCTCAGCGCAAGTTTGAATTTATTATACACTTGTATTCAGAATTAAGAGAATGAATACTTTTGCTTGAATTTCTCAAAGCACACCAAGGAGAATATTTATTGTGGATAATAAGATAGCAATTTATACTATGCAGTTGTGAAAGTGTCCGCTTTTGATCGTGAGTAATGCTCGTGATAGCAGAAAAATTCAAAAGTGACATTAGAAAAGATAGCACCTAATAAGAGTCTAATAGTGGTATGGTCCTCTAACAAATAACACAGTTCACACAGCGAGTCATCATATTGTTAACAAGACAATGAATGAGTCCCTGTGACAACTGCACCCGTTCCTGCACTAGAATATATCTTATAACCGAGAAGGTAATCCTAGGAGTTTCAAGAATTTCAATTGTTTTATCAACGGCATCCTAGGCAAGTTCAATTGGGCTTCCATGTTCAATTCCTAGACTTTTCCAATCATGTCTGGAGATCTGGCCTCTATTATACTATCCAAATACTCTCACTTTGAAGAAATCCGTCCATTCGTTTGTTTGAACTTGTAAACTAAAGTTGTGCTTCATAAAAAGGAACTGAAAGCCAACTGCACTCTAAAATTTGCATATAGGACTTTAAGATCTGATTAATTCATCTGAGAATTAAGGTAGCCTCCTTTAAACACAAGAAGTGATAATGGCCATTCAAGATGACTCCTGCCTAGGCCATGCCATTCGTCAATACATTTCCTGACGCTGGAGTAATGGTGGCCCCACCAGTGACCGAGTAGTTAAGACTGCTGAATGCATGGTTCAAGCCCGAGTTTCTTTGTAACACGTCAGATGACAGAGAGAGTGAGTTAGACGCAACAGCTGATTGTCTGACAAAACACTGTCTGTCACGAAGCTTTCGAGAAAACTATAACCCTTGAAACTGAGGTTTTAGGAACAGCAAAGAGCTCGTGAGAGAACTGTGTGTCTATAGAAGTCCTTTGGTGACTGGCTGAAAGTGCCAAATACCGATCTTCATTGAGCGCCATGGCTCTTGGAAGCCTTACCTAGATGTTTTGGATATATATCCGTTCTTCTAAAATATTTCCACAATTGCAGATAATTTGCAGATAACCCGTGACACTGAGTTTTCTTGAAGTATGAATTCGGGAACGTTTTGTCTCCTACTCATTCCGTCAGCTAAATGCTGGAGAGGGAATTAAATCAAATTTTACAACATACGCTATGATTATCGCCAATGTTTCCGGGTGAAAAAAGAGCAGAACAACAAACAACAGATTTTTGTAATTTACTGGCCTGTCGCAGCCCCATTTACGCGTACGATTACGTATTCCACACTAGTGCTATTGAATTATTATCTGACCCTATACTTTGTAGGTTTTATTTATGTTAATTAAGCAGTTATTTTATGTTATGAATTCGTAATGTCACTTCTCTCTTTCCTTTTTCTGCCAGAATGCAGATTAGCTAGAGCGTATTTAAATGAGAGTTTGAGATTGTTTAGATAAAGCGTGGTCTGCTTGCTGAAAGCCATGTTACTAGTTTGTTATTCTGAGATCAGAGTTCCTGCCGTCGGAGTTACTTTATTGTTGCCGATGATACTTTCACGCCGGTGTAAGATTAAGAGCCAACTTTCGCATTTAAATTTCTCTGCGTAACCTTGGGCTAATAGATGCTTACATTTGGTTTTAATTTAAAAATTCTATTTTTGAGTTCTCGCCATAATTGCTGGCTGAATTATAAGCACCAGGTGTACCTTCTGTTCAACTTACTTAGGTTGAACCCTCTCAGCGTTACGGACGGAAAATTCCGTACAGAAGAGTGACTTTCATAATCATTACACATGAAAATTTCTGCAAGCTTTTAATATATCCGATTTTAGATAGGATGTATGTTGAAAGAAAAGGAATGAAATTGCACAGTGAAAGCGTCACTTTTTAATTATAATCAAGAAAATACATGACATTTTCGGGAACTTTTAAATTTCAGGACTAAACCCGTAAGGGTCTTTTACAAAACCCTTCTTATGTTTCTGCTTCATCTTAGACAAAGCGATAAATCTCTTATAAATCATATTGAGGAATTGTCCCTAGTTACATATAGGAAAAGAAATATTCTTCAAAACATTTTGGTTTTTATTCAATATTTTTTGAAAAATTCAACAAAAAATATTTGTTCCTTTAATCTTGAGGAGCCTCCTAATATACCATAGATAATGTATAACTAGTAGCTGCTTATTAAAAATCAAATTTTCTAATTACTATGTTTTACAAAAAAAAGTTGTTCTTTTTAAATGCTAAATTTAAACAATTAGTTTTACTGCTTCTTTTTTTAATGTATCAAGGGAAAACTTAAAATCGAATTCTTTCCACATTTCTTTCATTTTTATTAATTATCTGCTTCATTCTTTTAAAATATTTTACAACTTATCCTTAATATTGGGCTGTTTTCGAAGCAGGAGTCATGAAAAATGAGCAGTGCCTTCGCCGGGACTCGAACCTCGGACCTCTCGAATACGCGCCGAGTGTACTAACCATTACACCACAAAGGCATGCTAGAAGGAGGGAGAAATATCTTATATACGCCCCCTTTTAAAAGGCGATTGGGATTAGGGGATCCCAGTCGTCAAATCCTGGCGGTGAAGAATCATTATCCACCACCGTTTTAGTTCGGGCGCCTCTGTAGAGACATTAGAATTTATTTGGAAGCAGGAGATGTGAAAAATAAGCAATGCCCTCGACAAGACTTGAACCTCGGACATCTCGAATAAGCCGAGTGTGCTAACCATTACACCACGAAGGCATGGTAGAAGGAGGGAGAAATACCTTATATCCAACAAACAATTTCTTCATATGCATTACTACAACAAACTACTACAGCTCTCATTCATTTGAAATCCTGTAATCTCTTGCCTACATTTTTTAAAATTAAATTTTCATTCGTTTTTTATTGAAAATGAATTCGCAAATTACGTATGTGTTGGACAGAAATAATACATAATCTAAAGCCTCGGCAGCGTGCATTCTTTAGCAGATGTTTTCTCACTCTTTTTTCCCCTTTCTGTCTTCTGCGGGAAGATGTGCGAACAGGAAATCTATATGACTTCTTGAAGACAATCACCAGACGTAAAATGTAGCACTTCGCAATGCCCAAAATGGCCCATGTCCGCAACATCTGTAGTCACAATATTGGAAAATTTAGATATTTGTGAAGTTTGAGACAATCTACCGTCAAAAGGGATCAATTGCTCTATTGTAAAGTTGCACATACCATACACATACGTCCCTCCATGGCATGGTAATTGAGTCTTGAGCGCAAATTTGATGCGTGCAGTGCAAGTGGGTTATGATGACACTAGACCTTTCAGAGTACTACATATATTACAGACAGTAAAATTTATGACCGGAGCTTAACATGCGTTTGAAGATGGAATTGAAGGAAGGAGAAAGGAATTATAAGAGATGGTCTATCATACCATTTATCTCAAGAGTCGTGACAATTTGACGCGCTATATTCGGTGTTGTCTTGTATTTTCGAACGAATGCTGCTAATAAATTCTGTAACTCCGACAGAGTAAACAATTCCCGTACAAAGTTCTCCTCAATATATTTTGGAACCGTGTCGTCTGTTGGATAATTCGGCGTCACATTCATCACTAATATATGCTCCGTAAGATGAGAATTACAAGTCACTTGACTAATTCTACGACTCTACTTGTTAATCGTCGAACATTCCCGCGCCTGCGTTACATTTCTCAAGCAATACTCAAAGCCGTGTATCATTTGCCAAGATGAATACGCGTTATCACACAGCGACCTCGTAATTCACGAATTTATTCTGTTTGTCCTGGCAAATATCGCGTGCTTTCTAGCAACTTTATATGCCTCATTTTGGCAACTGTTAATTTCAAGTTACCGAATAAGTAAGGGCTTTAGACTTTTGGCTCATATTTGCACAACCATTCTAGGAAAAGAAATTTAATAGCTTGATTTAAAGCTTTATCAAACATTAAATTTAATGAAATCACATATATCCTAGCTGTGATGTTTATCTATGTGTGTGTTCTTTCTTCATTAACATTTAACGTAATGTGGGCTGGTAATTAAATCTATGCATAACACAGGACAGCACTTTATACAACACGAATGAGATAAATATATAGATATAGAACAATCTTTAATAATGCATCATCCATCCGGTTTTATTTTATTCAGCTACTAGTCGTATTCATAGCTTTCCCTTCTTGGAACTCTGCATGAATGTCTGACGAGAGAGATTCGAGAGCGCCGCTCAAGTGGGGCATATCCGCATCCTGACATCAGCTCACAGACTTAGAGCTGTAAAGTAATTCTATGCATTAGATATACAACAAACTCAAATCTGCTGTTTCGAACAAACTTAAATTTTTGCCGAATCAGAATGCCTGTAACAGTGCCTTAACGAGTTTTATCAAGGGCGCGACATTTTCTGTGTTTGTATGATTATTGAGCAACATTTCCCAAACCTTTTAGCTTAGCGATCCATTTAGATACAGTAGTGATTCATCATAAATCACACGCATATAATCTATCTGAAAAAAAGTTCCGGCGGAGGAAAGGATAGACCCAGAGAAAATAATGATAAAAAAATGTTTTAGTCGATATATATTACTGTGCGATAAGTAAACGCTTCAAAATGTTCGCCATATCATCAAAAATGGCCTGCCTGTTTACACCTCATAAGCCATTGGTCTGGAGGTTTAGGATTATGTGGCCGACTATCTGAAAGTTTGATTGGCAGTAGCAAAACTATGCACTACTAGTCTTTAACAAATAGCTTTAGAATAATATTACAAAATGAAAAGAAAGCCATAACTTTTTTTATTGGTATTGACGACTAAATAAATATAACATACCAATAATTAACCATATTTAATAATAAATTGTCAGTTCATTAAAGCGTGATAATAAACACTTTCATTCGTCAACTGAGGGAGAAAGTATACAGAATATTTTTAGCTTGAAAATATTTAACTGTGGTAGGTTGCTCGAACAAGCGTGGCTAATTACGGAATCAAAAAAGACACAGAGAATGAAGATAAAACCTAGTATGGCAAATATCTGGATTGAAAATGAAAATTCTGACTTCTTTGTTCTGAGTATTTTTTAAAAGGTGTTAAGTAAATAAAATAGGTTTTACATCGACAGATCGAATTTTGCGGAGCTTTAGTAAAAACATAAATTTTTCCCCAATGGCTTGGTATATAAGTTAGACTGCTTTACCCAAGAGGAGCAGAAACAGTTTCCCCAAAATGGAATAAGCGAACTGAAACCTGTATTATATATAAGTATGGTCTTCTTGTGAAGTTCTGTTACTAGCGTTAGTTTATTGTATCGCATTCGGTGATTTATTGAAGCACTCTGCCTAGACATTATGCTTTTATTAAAGGATTTCATTAGAAATGTTTCAAGTAATGATGCTAATGCAATGCAGAAATTGTTATTAAAATGTTTATCCACTGTCATAACATAACCATAATCTATAAAAGTTAAGGATTTTTATCTTAATCTTCTGCTCCTAGGTCAATATCTACTTTTGGACTAGAGATGAATAATTCTTCCTCTCTTGTACACTTCTTTTAATCTTTAGGCTAAAACTTTTTTAGAGAATTGAACATGCTAATGAAGAAATTAACTTCTAAGATGAAAATTTTTTGTTTCATACTCTTATTTTACAGTCATAACAACCTTCTTTCTTACTTACATATATATAAAACACGAATAGGAAAGAGAAAAAAATTAATTTTCTTTCTAAATTTAATATGATACATAAAAAGGAATACACCAGATTACATCAAATGTATCATATGCAGCTTGATTTATGTAATGAAACTAGTCCTAAAAGAATTTTCTCTCTCTCATTTTTCTTTAAATTTCAATATCAGTTTCGACATGAAAGCCATTAAAGGTTTATGCAAAACACAAGAAAGGGTGCTTTTATGTAATATGCTACGGACATGAGAAAGTCTATAATATATTTTTATGCTGTTTTGACGTAATAATTTCCGATTTTGCTAAATCTCTGTTTGATGAATCTACATATATTATACCTAATGAGAGATATTTTAATTAGAAAAAGGTGCTTAAAATGAAATTTTAGAAGTTCGAATTTTATTTATCTATAATGTATTTTTCCTTATAATTTTGTTTCACTAACCAGAAAAATTGAAAGTTTGATTAAAATGTTGTATAAAATTCTGTCCCATATTCATGAATTTTCGTTTTTCTGCCAATTAATTGTTTGAGGAGTTTTGTTACTGGTAATAAACATGTTAAATAATAATAAACATGTTTTTCGTATAAAGCAATACTCATCTTTCAAACACTTTCATTAACACATGATTTACTAGCTAAAATAATATTTATTATTAAATTTCAATTTCGGCATATGGAATCTTATCAATGCCATCCAAACATGTGATGGCAAATGTAGAAATCAAGATAAAATAACTGTAGATGATAAGAACACCGGTAAAATTTTATGCTGATTAAAAGATGAGTAAGCTTGAAGATTAATTATATCTCCCAGAAACAAAACTTTTTAATTTTGTGAGGTCACGTTTGAAGGTGAAACGATTCACTATTTACAAAATATTCATGCTAAGATAGGTATTTTTTCTATTTTTATTCTAGACGCAGAATTTCATTAACTTATGTGCACTCTCTGTATACGCAAATGTTCACCAAAATTTTATATAATATACATAGTATTTGTTTATGTAATTTTCTTTTATTCAACTCAAATTGTCTTTCCCTTTTTAGAAGCTTTCTCGGTTGGTCAAAATATTGCAACAAGAGCGAAAACTGGAAATTCGTTACCTACATCTGACTGGGAATCAACAATACAAAGTCTCTATGATGAAGTGAAAGATTTTTATCCAAAATGGATCAGTCCTTTCAGAGCACCAAAGTACCCAATGACAGGTCACTACACCCAGGTAGAGATGTCGAAACGTAGATTCTTCGTTTCCTCGTTAGATATTTCGAAATGTAGAATATTTTTTCGAACATATTTATTTCTCAGTAAAATTTCTATTTTCTTTAAATAATCAACCAGTGTGTATATACTAAAAAAATTTTGACCGAGAAAAAGTTAGACTAATAAAAATTTTTTCAGGATAATATACAGGCTAATTGAAAATAATTAGGTCCTGTCAAAAGTTCGACTGATTTTTAAAAATACATTTTTGAAGAAACCATACATATTTGTTTCCCCAATTATCCAGTGTGTTTCTATCTAAACGTTCTTGCAGTTCATCACCTTTGAATTCCTTTAATCTTCCTGAACGCCAGTCTGCCCGTCAGTGCCACTTTTAGACTTTTTAGACAACACCCACAAATATCGACGGATGAAGTGTTTCGCATATTATCCATACAGTTTCGGCAGCAAGTTTTCTTTCTTTATTTATTTCGTTAAAACAAAAAAGCATGCTGTGGCATAAATGTCCTTTATAGTATTCCATTTATGTTTATAATAATAAAAGAGAAAAGTATGCTTTTACTTAAAGTAGCTTAAATGAATTTTGATGTTGTGTTAAGTACCTCCTTAAATTCATAAAACTGAGTTACAAAATAAAATTGTAACTTACAGAACTTCTATTTATGTACAAAGCGATGAATACTTTCTAGTACCTGATGTGTAAGTTGATAACACTTAAGTTTAAAATAATATTTAATATTATGCCAAAAAAAAATGCTGATTGTACATCGAACTGAATTTATGCGCACTAATGAATCAGCTTGAAAACTTAATTTTTGAAGTGAATTGTTACGCAGCCTGTCGAAATTCAAATTGCGTTTTTCATGTCTGGAAAGCGCGACTTGGGATATATATTAGATTTATATATAGCATTGTTCTAACAAAGGAATTTTGACACAAAATCGGACTTTTCCTAAAATGGCATGCCAGTTTTTTCCCGTATTTCTATTCTACAACCTGTGCCTAAATATTAGAATTTGTAAAATTTGGCGCGAAATATACGGAAAAATTCAAAAATTTATCTTGGCGCATAGTCTTTAGTTTGCGGCAAGAATAATTTACTTGGCGAACTTCCTAATTTATAGCAACCTATTTTCTTCTAATTTTATTTCATTGTACACAAGCAGAAAAAGGTTCATCGTTCATACTTTCAAATAATTTTAAGAAAGTGCTTAAACCAAATTTGGTTTTAATATCGCTTACAACAAATATGCCGAATCTCAAAATTTCGCCAGTTTCCACGTATATCTTAGAAAATTTTGAATAAAAAACTCTAATTTTTTGCGTGTATGCTTAGAAGTACATCTACTTTAATATGATGTTAAAAATTTTATAGGTTATAATACACAAAGTTTTTCGAAAAGTTTAAAGAAATTATTGAAAAATAAATCATAAAAATGGGCGAATTGTATTTGAATTAAGCCTAAATTTCGAATTCTGGAAGAAGAAATGAAGTTTAATAAAGAGATATCAATAAATATATACACTGGTGTGCAAAAATTAAGGACGAAGTCAAAAAATTAGCATTTCAGCTGAACGAAGAGGCAGAGCGGACAGAAAGACCAATCAGGAGATTAAGTAAGGTGATGTATCGTAGCACATGCGCAGATATGCAGGTAGACGTAATGGGGGAGTGTCTGAGTAGTATAAAGCATGTTGTCGGTGTAACATCAGTATTTCTGGCAAAGAGATTACACGCCGTATAGCAGTTAAAATCACACCGAGTTGCTGCCTCAGCAATAAATGGCGAATAATCAATCTGTTAGACGACATCTGGATGCTTTTACCTGAGGTCGAATCATTGGGAAGTTGGAGGAAGGCCGCAGTGTGACAAGTGTGGCTGCAGAGTTCGGAATTGCTCACAGCATCGTTTCACGACTTTGCAGAAAATTTCAAACTACAGGAACAACTATCCGGGGGTTTAGTAGTGGCCGTCCACGAGGAACCACACCCGCAGATGACCGGTATATTGCCTTACAGGCCAGAAGAAACAGGCGGCAGACAGCGGGAGAAATCGCTAGACACACGACACAGGCGACTGGACGACCGATATCGCGTTTTACCGTGGCCAGAAGACTGCAAGGTGGGGGTCTGTTTGCCCGACGCCCTGTACGGTGTGTACCTCTAACGCCTGCCCATCGGAGAAGGCGTTCTCTGTGGTGCCGGGAACACCGGAATTGGAGAGACAATGAATGGGAACGAGTACTCTTTACAGATGAGAGCAGATTTACTCTGAGTTGCGATTCTACGCATACACATCTGGACAGAGCGGGGAACACGCAATAACCCCTTCAACATAAGAGACTGTTTTGGAGGTCGCGGAGTTCTCGTTCGAGCAGACATAATGCTTGGTAGCCGGACCGACCTTCATATCTCCCAAGGAGGTTCGTCACCTGGGACTACTATTGTAACGAGGTTCGTCTTCCTCACATGCGTCTTTTCACAAGGGCTGTGGGTCCTCAGTTCCTCTTCATGGACGACAACGCTCCACCTCATCGCACAGTTACTGTCGAAGAGCTGTTGGAGAGTGAAGATATTGAACACATGGATTGGTTGGCAAGGTCTCTGGATCTAAATCCCGTCAAGCATGTACGGAACTTATCGCCAGTAACGATTCCGAAACTGCGATTGGTGCTATAAGAGGAACGAGCAGCAATGTCTCAACAGCTCATTAACAACCACATATCCAGCATGCACAAATGATGTGAAACCTGCCTAGCAGTCAGGGGAGATCATATCCGCTATTAAAGACCGGATTCTTTTGATGGACCGGATTCTATTTCTTGCTGGACACCCATCACAGAGATGTTTCGGCCTTCAGTCGCATTGCGCTCCATGCTGCTTTTTCAATAAAGCTTCTTTTTATCCCTCTGAGTTCTCTTTTAGTAAGTGTTGCTTACATTACTCATGTCCTTACGTATTGGGGATCTTACGGTATTAAATGTGTTGATTTGGAAAGCTTTTGTACAAAGTTATATTGAAAAAACCGTCTCGTCCTTAATTTTTGCACACTATTGTATATCAAATTCAATTAACATTGAGGAGGTAAAATTTTGAGAGCTAATATTTCAAAAACTACATGTGCAATTTTTACAAAACTTGGTATTTCGGCATAATTTGAGTCGTACAATCGAAATATGGAGAAAACATTGGTATGCCATTTCAGAAAAAGTCCGATTTTGTGTCAAATACCTATATTAGAACAATGCTATATATAAATCTTATATGTATCCTAAGTCGAGCTTTCGAGACATGAAAAACGCAAGCTCAATTTTGTCAATCGGTTAAATAGAACGGGAGATATAGAACTGTCTCTTTTTTTTCGCGGTGTACGACCAAGATTATTAAACAGGGTGGATGACTGCACATATATGAAACAGAGTCCCTTTGTGATTTTATTTCTTTATGGCTTAACTGAAACAGAAAAAATATTTGACAACATTTATATAGATGATCGCAGTACCATCATCATGCACTTTACTAAAGCAAGTAGTAAAAATTAATTCTACAACCCCATTAGATGCACGTTTTATGCGAATCTAAATGTTCTGGCATAGCTCCAGCAAGAGTCGCGTTATATGCGATCGGATAGTAGTAAACTGAAGACTTGCATCACCACTCTCCAACTGTTAAAATATGTAAATCTTATCGTTTGCATATACAAAGAACAACTCTCTATCCTCGTTTTTAAACATACACTCAGACTGGAGCTGAAATCCCTGATGGATCTATTTCCGTTACTGTTCTATGTTAGCCGGAAGCGGTTACCAGGTCCAAGTAATCTTTATTTCACGAAAAGACTTCCATGACGTAGCTGGCCGCATCTTTTATACGAACTTTCTGAACGATTCTTTAGCAAATCATTCGAGTAAAGAGTTTTCAAATGCATTGATACTTCATACAGCTTGGACTACTACTATTTTGTTGTGATTGAGGAGCAGCCGCTTATATTTACGATTAGTAGATTTCAAGGCATTCCAAAATTAACAAAAGCAGCTGTTCCAAAACACGAGAATTGTATGTTATTGAAACTAACTTATAATAAGTTTTGTAAAATGTGTTTATCTACAATAATTTAAAACTTCCATTAAATTTATTTAAGAACTACACTGATGGAAAATGAAATTCGAACACCAAGAAGAAATTAATTTAGAGGAATGAAATATAACCGAAGCATTTCTCTAGGTAATATATTTGTTTGATTAATGTTTAAAGGTCACAAATTTAAACCATGCACGAGAAGAGCTATTTCAAATAAGAAATGGAAATACATTAATAATGCTGTAGTCGCCACATGTTGCATGAAAACATGCAAATGCGCATGCATTGTGTCGTGCAGTCATTTTTCTAAAGTGTGAAGTTGCATCATGGCCAACTACAGGAAGTTGGTTGGCTACAGGTGGCCTGTAGTTGGCTATGGTTGAACTTGGTCAGGCAAATCAGCAGTGGTCTGTGTTGATTGTGGATAACGCTGTATTTGTCGTCTAATCATGTCCCATGGTTACACGCGAAAACATGTTTCATTAATTATCAGTTTGTAAAATTATTTTCTTTCGCTTCGTTTATCTGATACTCTTTTAGCAAAAATTAAATCTTGTTTTATTTCTGTTAGTTAATTAATCCAAAAATATAAAATTTACAGGTAAAAGTATTCCTCATTCCTTCGTGCGTTCACAAATCATTATTCGAATATGCATTTACAACTTTTAAACCCTAAAAAACACTTATCTACTATGTTTTTATCATGCGATGATTTGCGGTAGATCATCTCAAGCCGACGATGTTTTAAACAATCTTATTTGCAATGTTTTTGAACCTATTTTATTTCCGGCCGCGATATTTTATACCACGAAATTTTAGAACTGCGATGACTTCTCCTTGCTTTCTTTACTCCCAGGATGTTTCACTGTTTTCTTCGTGATGTTTTCAGAGGACATCATGTCCCATACGTGCTCGATGGGAGAAAGATCGGGTGATTTTGCAGGCCAAAGTGACATATCGATACTATGTAGAGCATGTTGCGCAGCAATATGGGGACGAGCGTTACCCCGTTGAAAAATGTCCCCTGAGTTATTGCTCAAGAATGGCAGCACAACCGGTGCAGTCACTAATTTGACGCAGAAATTTGCTATGAAGTTGCATTGGATAACGACGAACTCTGCTATAAGAAATTGTTGTTCAGACCATAACCCTCGTGTTCAATATGTCTGTGCCGTTGACAGCTTTATTCCAAACCTTCACTGGCATCCTTCTAACTAGCATACGACTATCACTGCCAGTAAGACAGAAATGGCTGTCATCTGAGAACGCAGCAAATCACCCTGCCCTCCGAGCTCTAGCTTGACATCACTGAAGTCGAAAAGGGCAATGATTTGGAGTTAGTGCTGTGGCCCCTACAGGGCGTCTGGCTCGAGGCTGTCCCTCAAGTAATTGATTTGTTGCAGCTCGCTGAGTCTCTTTGGTGCCAACAAAACGCTCGAATGTTTGCTGCAGGTGCAGTGCGATGCGTCACAGACCCGAAGCAAATACGACGGTCTTCCTTTTGAATGGTGGCATGTGTTCGACAGGATCACGATCTTCCTTAGACAGTACTTTCCCTGACCACTGCTGAGAACATGCATGGCCAGTGGATAGATCTCTGCCAAGTCTTTCTGCAGTATTGAGAAAAGCAAATTCAGGCTGAGTAAGCTCAATTGAAACGCAATAAGCTGCTGCTATTGCCTTTTTCTTCTCCCTAAAGGCATTCTTGATTCAAATCTCGCCCACAACGCCCAATCCGGAAGATAAATAAGGCACACGAATTTTAAAGCAAACATGATTTGCATACTCGTGGTGACGCTAGTAGTTCCATATTTATTTGTCTAGAGTGAAATTTAGATGTACTTCATCTTTCAGATGTGCTAACACGCCTCCCAAATATCTTTTATTTAGCACGGCTCTTTCTTGGTGATGAGATTTCGTTTTCCATCAGTGTATTTAGAATTTTAGTTTTAACATAAACATATGCTGTAAAATTATTTAAAGAAAATTCAAAATGTAACTCTTAAGTAATTAATGATTATAATTAATTGCATTTTCTTCTTCAGTTCCCAGCAAGGTTTATTTTACATCTTATTTCAGGCTCTATGGGCAACATCTTGGAAAGTAGGTTGCGGTTACACCGTTCATAGTTATTCGAATGATCCAAGATTTCAATACGTTGAATTGTACACATGTAACTATGGACCAACGTAAGTATATAAAACCTGTATCATGCATCGTCCTTCTTTTTTCCTTTTTAAGTTTCTTTTGCTTTAATCAACCTTAGGTATAATTGATCATTTTTAAGGACAATGACTTCAGAAATATTTTATTTCTAAGTGCGTAAACAAATATTACGCACTTCTGTTTTCTCTTTTTTCAGTTTTATAGCTTTAGGAAGCTTGTTCAAATTAAACGTGTTTGCTATTTAAATTTTTTGGAAGGTTTACACTCTCATAAAATTAAATAAAATTAGAATTCAGACCTTCGTGTTACAGGAAGTAAGAGCTAATAAAGATCCTCAGATATCTCAAAAAGGTTTTTCATGGTTTCTTCCCTTTCTGTGTTAATTGCGCATTATGGAGACAAGCCTATTTTAAATTGCGCTAGATCTTTTAGATGCGCCAGGTAGCAGGCTTGCTTACATACTTCTTGAAATAAAGTGTGCTTTAATGGAAGTATATTTTTTTAGCCAAAAACCATTTTGCTAACTTTACATTCAGATTACTGCAATTCCCCTTATCAAAAGTAGGATTTTTTTACATTTGACATTAGCATCATACTGTACTTAACCAGTTACTTAATTGCAATAAAATTACTTAATTATAAATTTTATTCAAATCGTAATAAAGTAAATTTTGGACGTATTATTAAAGCTATCTCATTATTAAATTAAAGCTGTCTATGTTTTAATGCATCATTTTACCTTCAGTTGTCACTACCTTGGTCACTATCAGAGCTCACAAGGACCAGACCCAGGGCTTGAGGCTTTAAAGAGCCCACAATCACACTTTATCTCCTCATAAAATTGCTTTCATTCATGAAAATAAGAAGAGTGAGCCCTGAGGGCTCCAGAAAAAACATTGTACCTAGCCAAAGTTAGGCGTGTATTTAATTTCTATATGGGTATGATATATTTTCATTTGCCTTCAGTTGTCACTACCTTGGTCACTATCTGAGCTCACAAGAACCAGACCTAGGGCTTCAGACTTTAAAGAGCCCACAAATCACACTTTATCTCCTCATAAAATTGCTTTCATTCATGAAAATAAGAAGAGTGAGCACTGAGGGCTCCAGAAAAAACATTGTACCTAGCCAATGTTAGGCGTGTATTTAATTGCTATATGGGTATGACATATTTTCATTTTTAGTAACTATCGAACTAGAAATTTTGTATGTTCAACCTACTTGAAATGTCGTATGTTTGAAAAAATATCTCTCAACTGTGTTTTAATATAACTACTAGTTATGTTTGAGTATAATTCTTGAATATATGACAAGAGCAGGTTACGAAACATTTCTCTTGTGTGCATGTGGAAGGAAGACAGGAATACTAATGCGTTGACCATGAGTTGTCAAAGTCTCAAAATTCAAATGAAAGCTGCTGAAATGCATTATGCTTCTGTTTTAAGTATGATGGTAAATTATACTTTATTGCTACATGCATTACGGTAATGGAAATGAATGGAAATTGGTGAGTATCGGAAATAATTTATTGAAACCGAAACTAAACATTAAAAATGGTATGGAACAAAAGTGTCACATGTGGTGTGCAAAGTCTAGTAATAAAGTTACATTCTGTCGAGATTAGATCTCGTATACCGCGATCACGAATGATATTATTATATATCTTTCGCTTTTTACTTTTAAAAGAAAAAAATAGTTAAATTTAAATCAGGACTTTTGCATATTCTTTTAGATTCAATTTGCATGATGATTATTCAGTTTACTACTGATTTTTTAATCTTCCGAAAGTTTAACTCACAAATTTAGTTATTCTTTGTTTAAATATCGAAGAATAAAACATTATTGCAGCACAGACTCAAATATAACGTAATACTTTATATTTCCAAGTTTAATACAAATACATTTATTGGAGATTATCTTTCAGCATTTCAAATAAATTCGCAAGCTTTCCAATACTTATTCGTTTCCTGCACTGGTATTATATTTTATCGCAAAGAACATTTTAGTAAATATGAAGTTCAAGTAATAGGCTGAAGATTTGCAGAACGTTTCCCTTTAGTAAAATGTAATGGACAGACGTTTGACAATTTTCTCGCATCGTGTTTGTTCATAACTATTTTAAACTATTTTTCGAGACAACCCGACGCCTTTAACACATTTTAAAAACTTTTTAAATGAATAATAATTTTACAAATTTCAGAAAAAAAAGATGAGATTTATCTATTCATTGATAAAAGCAAGCATCGCCATTTTTTTAAAGATAAATTTCTTTGCATCACTTACGCTTCTGACAGAAAGAATTTTTCAAAGCGAAGGAAACATAGTTACTTTTATTCATTTTCGTCCTTAGAAATTTTCAGTATTATCATCTTTTTGCATTATGATGTTGTATACAAAGACGTTAATATCTAATGAGATTTCATAATTTAACTCTATTACTTGTAATATATTTTTCATATTTTAGCTTTATAATCCGGGAGTTTAAATTTCCCTCTATTTTAAACAGTTACGAATGTGTTTTTATTAAAAAATGTAGCAGAACGTTCTTTAATGTCAAATAAAAAATGCAACGAAATCTTCTATTATCAAATAAGCCTAAGGCAATCATCCAACAACCTTGTGATAGACCAGATAGCTGGCAAGATGATCGCAACAACAAAAGAAAACTATGATATGCCTGAAGAAAGTTTCCAGGCATAAAAAATACGATTTCTCATATATCATCAAATAGCTTCGGCACGAAACTCTGTTATTCTTTACAGTCAATGCACTACATAAACGCCAACCAACATTTATTTTATTTTTATTGCAACTTGTTTTTTAATCTAGTGATGCTGGATAAAAAAATGGATGTTTACCCTTTTTTCTCTTTCGAAAATAGTCAAACATCTCGATTACTAATGTTGAAGATACCGCTATCATAAGCGTGCAGCCTTGCTAAAGCCTTGCAACGCTTTGTCAACAACATTATGTCATCTCTTACTTCGTTTTAGTAAATAATCAAAGCTTTTTCTCGGGTATCTTAATTTAATTATTAATCTTTTAATATTACCTTGCTATCATTTCAAAATATAGGTCTTTTAATACTTCTTTGCTAGTAAAATGGAAAAACTGAATAAATAATTCATTTTATGTATTTATTAAATTCTTCTTCGTTTTGTCAAATTCAGCTTTCTTAGTTAGAAAATAACGACTTGCATAAAACTTGAGCAATCAATGACAGACTTCCTTGTACAACAGGTAAACCACTCTTATAAGGTAAAGGCAACTCTTTACCTTACGTAAGTAGACGAGAGGCTAAATATAAAAGTGAACTTTATTTTTTATTTAAATGATCAATGCGTTTAAAATATATAAGAATGAAGTTAAATCAACATATGAATTCAAATAAAACACAAACGTCAAAGACAAACTTTTTTGTTTTGTTACGTTTCTTAAGAATTTTGTTGTGCTAGGTTAGCTTGAATACGACAAAGAACATTAGGGTTATCTGCCTGAGGAAATCGCCTAAGAGAAACAAGCTGGTATTCACGTTACACACGAGGAAAAACCAGGAAAACCAATCTTGTAGCTGCGGTTAGCCTAGGATCTCAAGAATTTTGAACAGTTAAGCACATAATTTCTTTTACAAAATTATTTAGTATTTCATTTTTAATTTACTAAATAATTTTGTAAAAGAAATGATGCTAAAATATTAGAGGTGAATTATAAAACTACATTAAATTGTATTGCTAATAAATTTGGGCTCTTGCTTTTGGATTTATGTACCGTCATAACATAAAAACTTTGAAGCCACGAAAGCATAAACGATGGTTATAAACAGAGCTCTAGATCTTACCCGAAGGTAAAGATAGCGCCGTATATACTACATTACAAAATCTGAAGTAGGCATAATTTTTTTTTTGCTACTAGCGGGTACAAGTGATTATAGACGTTGATCACTACTAAGGCCAGAATGGGTGGTCACTTGATTATGACGCCTAATAGGTGGGCCACCTTTGCGTCCCATGAAGGAAGGGACACTCATAACCATGCCTTCTCCAGGATTCGAGCGCGGGCTCTTTGGTATCGCAGTTGGCGACCCTAACCACTATACACTGGTGTGCAAAAATTAAGGACGAAGTCGAAAAATTAGCATATCAGCTGAACGAAGAGGCAGAGCGGACAGAAAGACCAATCAGGAGATTAAGTAAGGTGATGTACGGTAGCACATGCGCAGACATGCAGGTAGACGTAATGGGGGAGTGTCTGAGTAGTATAAAGCACGTTGTCGGTGTAAGATCAGTATTTCTGGCAAAGATATTGCACGCCGTATAGCAGTTAAAATCACACCGAGTTGCTGCCTCAGAGAGAAATGGCGAATAATCAATCTGTTAGACGACATCTGGATGCTTTTACCCGAGGTCGAATCATTGGGAAGTTGGAGGAAGGCCGCAGTGTGACAGGTGTGGCTGCAGAGTTCGGAATTGCTCACAGCATCGTTTCACGACTTTGGAGACAATTTCAAACTACAGGAACAGCTATCCGGGGGTTTAGTAGTGGTCGTCCACGAGGAACCACACCCGCAGATGACCGGTATATTGCCTTACAGGCCAGAAGAAACAGGCGGCAGACAGCGGGAGAAATCGCTAGACACACGACACAGGCGACTGGACGACCGATATCGCGTTTTACCGTGGCCAGAAGACTGCACGGTGGTGGTCTGTTTGCACGACGCCCTGTACGGTGTGTACCTCTAACGCCTGCCCATCGGAGAAGGCGTTCTCTGTGGTGCCGGGAACACCGGAATTGGAGAGACAATGAATGGGGACGAGTACTCTTTACAGATGAGAGCAGATTTAGTCTGAGTTGCGATTCTAGACACATGCACATCTGGACAGAGCGGGGCACACGCAATAACCCCTTCAACATCATCAAAAGGGACTGTTTTGGAAGTCGCGGAGTTCTCGTTCGAGCAGACATAATGCTTGGTAGCCGGACCGACCTTCATATCTCCCAAGGAAGTTCGTCACCTGGGACTGCTATTGTAACGAGGTTCTTCTTCCTTACATGTATTTTTTAACAAGGGCTATGGGTCCTCAGTTCCTCTTCATGGACGACAACGCTCCACCTCATCGCACAGTTACTGTCGAAGAGCTGTTGGAGAGTGAAGATATTGAACACAGGGATTGGTTGGCAAGGTCTCTGGATCTAAATCCCATCAAGCATGTACGGAACTTAACGCCAGTAACGATTCCGAAACTGCGATTGATGCTACAAGAGGAACGAGCAGCAGTGTCTCAACAGCTCATAAACAACCACATATCCAGCATGCACAAATGATCTGAAACCTGCCTAGCAGTCAGGGGAGATCATATTCCCTATTAAAGATTGGATGTTTCTTGCTGGACACCCATCACAGGGATGTTTCGGCCTTCAGTCGCATTGCGCTCCATGCTACTTTTTCAATAAAGCTTCTTTTTATCCCTCTGATTTCTCTTTTAGTAAGTGTTGCTTACATTACTCATGTCCTTATGTATTGGGGATCTTACGGTATTAAACGTGTTGATTTGGAAAGCTTTTGTACAAAGTTATATTGAAAAAACGTTCTCGTCCTTAATTTTTGCACACCAGTGTACTTTCTGTGGCGGCAAGTAGACAAACTAAAATGTCTAATTATAAACTAAAAATTATTAATGAGCATGAGCGAAGTTTACTTTACTTCAAAAATTAATCAATAAAAGTGTGCAGAATAGCATTTGGGAATTTCGCATAATAGATTGCGAAAACAAGATGGACACTGGCCTTTCAAGTTAGTTGTTTACAAAACAAAAAAACAACTTTTGGATTGAAACACTTTAAGAATTTTAACACGATACAAAAGTGAACTAATGTACACACAAGCAAACAAGGGGGTAAATCACCAGTGCAAGATTGTTGCCTATACGGGACAAGGCAAAATACCAGATAAATTGCTGCCACCGTATAATCAAGGTATGATACACTTGTATTACCATACTATAGATTTCACTAAATACATTTTGAACAATTAAAGAAATATAAAATTTTTACTCTCTTGCATTTTATTTGCAACAAGCAATAAGTTTTGCATTTCCTTAAGACGTTCAGATTTATGCGTCATCTTATATAGGATCTTAGGAGAGATGTTTCAAAAGTTCCTTTCTTAAATAATTCTTCCTTAACTAAACGTTTTTCTAACATCCTATAAAGTATTTCTCCTGCTTTCTTATTATGCCTTCGTGGTGTAGTGGTTAGCACGACATCTCGGCGTGCATTCGAAAGATCCTTGCTTCGAGTCTCGGCGAGGGTACTGCTCATTTTTCGTCTTTTCTACTTTCAAAAAAAAAAAAATGTCTGTACAATCATTATAGCGTATAATATCTTTATAGGCATATAGTGCAACCTTGGAACAAAAATTTTAAAATTATATATGCTTAAGCGATTTGTAGCAAAAAGCTAATTCTAGAGCGAAATGCACTGAGCAACGCAATGAGGGATCCACTTTATTGCGAATTATTATTCTTGACTTTATTGTTACCTTTGTTTTTGTTACGAAAACAACGTGATAATTGAAAAGTAGCTTTTGCATTGCATGTGGGATTTACTATTGTCCGTAAATTTATACTTTATAATTAACCTAAAAATGTAAATAAAGCAAATATAATAAGTTTATAAAATATTAGCGAAAATTAATTTTAATTCGTTTCCGCTAATAATTTTTAAACGATATATACTACTGTGTAAATAACTTATAAAAAACTGTGCAGTCATTAAGCTCCACCGCCTTTCTTTCTTTTTTTTTTAAATTTTTTATTTTAAAGTGAAAAAAGGTACAAGTATATTCATCGTTTGAGAAGATGAACAAAATGCGGTTTGAATAATTAAGAATATTTAATCACTGAGGAGTCAGATTAGGCTATTATTAATATATGCGAATCTATTTGGTTCTAAAATTTAAAATGTAGCACATATTAGCTACTTTCAAAGTTACTAAGTGAGTATTTTCTTTTTGATCACATATAAATATGATATTTATTTCAAAAGATCTGTTTTTAGAACTTTCATTTTAAGTCATTGGTCTTTTTCTTCAGTTTAAAGTTACGCGTGTTATCTCTATACGTTAATTTCAGAGCATACCACTAGAATTTTTCAGTTTTCAGTGCTCATGAAATTTATCAAATTTCTTGCATTTCACTGTGTAATGATTATGATAACTAATTCACATGAAATTATTTTAGGGGAAATTTGTACATGCAAGATATGTACAGAATTGGACCAGCTTGTAGTCAATGTCCTGAAAATACTTGTTGTGGCAAACAATGTGAGCGTCTAGGTGTCAGGGCTGATTATCCTGGACTTTGTAGTAAGCAAATTTTGTGTTTCTCAAAATATTTATTAATTAATAGTTATTTTTTTTACCGGTGAAGATAAAAAAATGAGGAAAATGACAGATAAACGTATAATGATAATATATAATAATTTTTTTTTAATTTTGGACAGGAGTATAAAAACAATTTGGATAGTAAAAACATAATAAAATTTCTTTATCAACAGAAGTTGCTGATCTACAACTCCAGTACAGAAATATTTCTGACATTAGGTGGAATATGAGAGTTTATAGGAGCAGTTATCCTTTATCGAGTGACATAGCCTTTTTCTCCTAGAGGACAGCTTGATGCCTCCTAAAGCTTCAGACCTATTATGCTTCGTTCAATCCCATGCCTATTTCTGCATTTTATTTTTGGCCTGTTGCAACCTTCTTTATTACAAAAATCGTATTCTGATAATAATCTGTTACAAAGCAGCAGATAACATTGTTTCAAACTTTGGTTTACACTTTTAAAACTAATATGTTGAATATATTAAAATATAAACTGTTTATATATAGGGTATTTCAGTATTAGGGTCGCAGACTTATAGGATGACAGTTAAAGGGATAATTATAGGGTTAGTTTATAGAGTTGCAACCATAGGGTTCGGAATTACACAGAAACGTAGGGTCGGAATGAAAAATATGCTTCTGCATGGATAGCGTATACACAGCAAATGCTAGAAATGAAAGGACACTACGTAAGTGAATATTCATTTTAAATAACAATAGATGTATATTCACAAAAGTAACAGAGACCAAAGGAGATGGTCGAAATATCCTCCGCGACTTTAATGCATATCTCAGATATAAGGCGAATGAAATTCGGAATATTCCGGGAAATCTGGCATATCTCGGATTTCCCTGGTAGCCAGTTCAACCAGTACGTGTGTAAGATTGTCTCTGTTATTCCACATAAACTAAATTAGATCTTACAGTGAACCTGGCGAATTCTCGCACAGGCCTGAATTAAATACCAGCACAGAAGAAGGGTGAAAATAACCCTTTATTAATTTAGAATAAGAACAGAAAGGCACGATCCTCGTGCTTTACAAAAACACCGTCAGCTAGCGGTGAAACTTAAACGTAGAATATAAATCAATTCAAAATCTAAAATAGAGTAGTGCTGGATTAGCACGTTAAGTTATTGACTAAGAGGCTGACTTAACAAAAACCTAACAGGCATGACGATAAGCCGAAATGGCCAAGAGGCTTATTAGCGTAGCAGCTAGATAGCAACGAAACGTGCGCTGACTAGCGAAAGCACGCTCTGAATTAAACTCAGAGATTCATCCGTTTAAATACTCACTTCTCTTAACTTTAAAATTCACATCCTGGCGAGAAAATGCTAGGGGAAGTAGAGGAGTTCACGAAAGGTATCAACCTTAAAATAAAGTTGTTATGCAAAATAAGGGAAACCCTACATGTTCAGCCAGTTCCTCGGCGATGTCAACGAGGATGTGATACACCTATGTTATTATATACCCACAGGAAAGGTAATCAAGGCATGATAAGTCCAAAAAATCGAGCAGACCAATACACTGCCCCACTACTCCCGATCCACTGTTGGGCAACATTACATGGCTAAATGGTTACGAACATTACGCCTAAAATGTGCGGGGCTGTATCGTGCTGGAAGCACTATGAAAGCCGCATCGATGCCTAAAACTGTTCGTCATCCAAAATTTGTGGTAACATGTACTGCAGAAATATCAAGGGTGTTCGCCGCCGGCCACACTTTGCCATTATGTGAATCGAAGATTCCTTCCCTTGTGGTGGATCACGACTCATCTCTCATCAACACAGAGGCAGGCAAAATGAGAACCTGTAGCGCACTGTTATAGAAACAATTCAGCAAAAGCAATCAGAACTGCATAATCATCCGGTTGAAATGTCTGGATGAACTGCACGTAACACGCTTGCATTTCGTTTCCTCTGAGAATACTCCAGACGCTGCAGCAAGAAACCCAGACTCAATGTTCGAAGTCCGTGCCAGTCGTTCCCGAGGCCGCGTGTGGAAACTTTTATGCGAGAGCGCTTCACCCAACGCCTTCTACTGCCTAACTTTCATTTTTATATAATTCCGAGATGTTTGGGTGCATTTGTGCCCTTCTGCAAGTTTGTAACCTACTATTGAGATACCCTGCATAATGTTGAATGTATTTATATTTATATTTTTTGTAATTCCGTACTGAGGAAATCTTAACAAAGTTTTGGAAGTGATATTGCAATAGGAATTATAAGTATCCTGGTAGTAATAAAGAGAAAAGGAGTCAGCAGAGAAATATCGAAGAACTATAGATATAATGTAACGCAATAAGTCAATACTGTTTTCTATGACTAGAAAATAAATGGAAAGTAATAAGAAAAGTGTTAACGAGATTACCGAGAAAATCAAACAAACAATGCTAAAAACTGCAGCATAGATAAATTATTTTGAAAATGATGCTATGATTCATCTGTTAAGAAGGCTCACTGTTTAAAAAATAATAATAAGTGAAGTTTCGTGTAGCATGAAACCCTGCAAATCAGCAATATTCTTGTTTACAGCAGTTTACACGGTTTTATGGTTATTAAATTTATCATTTTGCTTGTACTATCAATGCTACTTTCGTCGACTTCCACCAGTATTCAAATTAGTTGATATGTATAAGAGTAAAGTCTTTTAAGATAAGGTAGAGCTTTTGAAAGCGACTCGTGAGCATCACATTACTATTTTCACGCAACTTCTAAACTGATTTGAATCGACTTTAGCCTTTGCTAGGCATGTTTGTCAACGTGAGACAAGTGCCTGAGTCAAAACTTACAAAAAGGCTTTGCCTTCTGAATATATTTTAAACACGTTAAGTTTCACTTAAACTTGGGTGTTTCTGTTCACATTAGGTCTTATTTGAATTAACTGAGACATCTGGCATAGTCGACACTGCTCCATTATGTTGAGAAAACCAGTTTTCTTTCACCTGAAAAATCTGAACTTGACGTATAGCCGAGGTAGTTGCTTACACATGAAGCCGACTCCGTTAGGTCAGATAGCCCTAATGTGAACGGCCCTTATATCCCGCAAGTAGCGGTGATCCGTCTATTATTACATGAGCTATGTAAGTTGTCAAGGGGAAGTTCTAATAAAAAAATTTGTTTTAAGTTTTCTGCTGACTTGATGTTAGTTTATCGAATAGTTAAGATGGAACTATAAGTCACTTAGTGTCTACACGGAGCCAGAGAATTATGTTAATGACGACAAATGCATGTGTTTATTTTTTGGAGGTGGAGAATTATAGTGATGTAAAATGTTATGTCGTAAATTGTAACTTCCTAATAATATAAAATATTGAGATCTTTTCATCGTATAATTACTTATTTTATATAATATATTCCCTTATAATCTTTTTTAAGCATCTGAAATACTCATCAGCGTATGTATCAGCTCATTTTAATTAGATTTACGTACTTGATATCAAATTTTACTATATAAAACTAACGATCTTTCAATTTTCAAAGCACAAAATATCAGGTTTTTTTTATTTTTATTTTGTATAAAATATATATTTATGGTCGAATGAAAGAAAAGTATTCACACATGTTTTGCACGCGTGTTAGTTTACACTCTTTGTTTACATATGTTAGAATTTTATACAATAAAATAATCATGACTTTAAATTGAATTTTGATAGAAATATGTTTTAATTCTCCTAGTATAAGTCCTGTAAAATTTTATTCACCTAAACAGGATTAAATCTTTACCGTTTTATACGTATATTTCTGCTTTCGACGTTTCGGTTGGATAAGGAAATTACTCCAGAATTTAATAAGTTAAATTTCCAGACGTTTTTACTCTAATATGTTGTATGCTTCTTGAGATGTATGTTCTTGACGGACGCAAAATCAAAATTCGTTGTTTAAGACTTTCAAATTTCTTTCCGCTAAACTTACATTTAGTTCACGAAATTACTCGATTAAAACAAAATTTGCCTTCAAAATTAAATTTAACTTTCTGAAATTAGTAGAGATTTTAGTTAATAAATTCCGCTACCAGCTAAATCCAGACACTTAATCTATTATCGCACTGACCTACTTTACATGATAAACAGAGGATTACAACTTCCGGAATCTTGAAGATATCAAACTTTGGCAGAGGCTGCATATAGTGTTTATTTAATCAGAAAGTATACTTCTTTCGTGGATTTCAGTTATTTTTCAGGTTAAGATCTTCTAGAGAAACACTAGCGTAAAATGCGCAAACTAGAAAAGACTTTAGACCAGACTGAGCAACAAGATAAATTCTCTCTTGTTCATTTTTAAGTTTAAAAAAATCATGTTTTTAAGATCCTCACTTCACATACGACACATTGTCAGGGAAGATTTTCCGTTTCCTCACTATAATGTAAATGAGGTTAAGTTAGAGTGCATTTAAGCTGAGGTTTTTGGATTGTTAGATAGAGCATGTTTCTGTTTCACCCGGGCGTGTTACGTAGTTTCTGTCAGCTCTGATAAGTTTGTAACTATTCAGCTTTGCTTTGCTGGTGCCGATATTTGAGCTTGATACACCGGTTAGAGTTTTCTGAGCCCGATCACTTTAAAATTTAATTGTGTAGTGTTTGATTACTAGTCTACGTTTTAAATTTGAAACTAACTGTTGCTTTAGTTGCATCGCCACAATTTGTGATTGACACTGCCAGCAAAGGAAGTGCACTCATGTTCTAAATTCTGTTAAATAAAAAGATTTATTTGAATCTTTTCAAGTTCGTGTAGTTACTTCATACATAGCGATAATCCGCTTTACGTCTGTTAAGAGTTTTGGGACTATTTCGCTGTTACCAGATTTTCTTGACAAAAATGTTATGTAATTGCAGTACAAATAAGAAACTCTAGGAAGGGGAGGGTTGCGGCCAAAGTTATATTCTACTATGTATGTCTTTAAGTTTCAAAGATGCAAAGAAATTCTGCTAAATTTCTGTTGTTGATCTTTTCCACATGCGTATAAAATTTTAATGTGATTGAGTATTGTCTTCATTTCTCTTTAATCTGTGACAGCATATTATGTTGATTATTTACTTTCAAACAAATAAAAATATTAATAATTTCATTTCTTTTATGACTTTTAACACAACTTAATTCTCGTATTTTGCGTAATTTTCAATATTCTTTAAAGCCATTCTGTGTAAGTTAAATTCTAAATGAACTTAAGCAACATGCATTTAAATCGTACGCGAAACTCAAATATATATCTTCTAAATATACTGGAAAATACCTATACAATAAATTTCTACCAGATGTAATATAGTACACAATAAATTTCTCCATACACTCGGCGCATATTCGAGAGGTCCAGGTTCGAGTACCGGTGAGGGCAATTGCTCATTTTTCAGGTCTGCTTAAAAAAAAACGTAATCTCTCTACAACTTGAATAAAGCAGCTTTCTTAAATATGGACTGCTTTGTGCCAGGGCACCACTATGGGAGCAAAACTTTCCTTTTATATGATGAAGAGGGTAGTAAACTAAAATCTTACTTTCACAGTGAGCCCGGGATTATTATGCCAATAATTTTATAAAGGTTGCTTTCTATAAGTTAGAAAATTATCTTAATAAGGTGTGGATAACTTTACGTCAGAAACTTCTAAAGAAAGTTTCTATTTTTTCCAACTGCTGCTGTCTAACGTAAAGGTACCAGCACCTTTAATACGCGGCACCATCATGGAGCGATCTCTTATGAGCCTGAGTTACTTCAGTTCTCCTTACGGCGCCTCCCAAGTTATAATTCGTGATAAAAATAACAATAATCTAATAATATAATGCATTTGTAATTTGCGTAATTAATTAATTAGTAATATGCTGAATAGGTGTTACTATTCATCCATGTATTAGAAAATGTCAAAACGAATCTTGCCTAACACTACGTACACTTGCAGATTAAGTCGGTTATTGGAACTTATTGTTTTAGCTTCCTGAAACTTATAACTTTAGAATATATTATCCTATAAAATATTTTATGTAGCTGAACTTTGAATTACGAAATAAGGAATAAGAAAACTTCCACTGCCTGTTATTGTAATTTAGTCCTAAAACTTAACTAATTTTTGGATATCAGGGCTAGGTTCCTTGAAAAGAAAAGGGAGTATATGTGAGTCATATCAAGATACTGACTACACTCATAATCAGGAAATTTCAGCATTAACTAATTTACGTCATAGCTTCTAACAGAGTAAATATTTCGAGTAACCTGGTAACCTGATATCTATATTTTAGTTGTCTTTTGAATGTGTAAATGAAAATGTGTAGTAAAAATTAAGCTAATGATATAAATTTATAAAGACACAAAGCTAGATGGTCCCCTAAAAATATCCTCTTGCTGAGTTGGTTTCAAGCTACACTAGCTTTTCAAAGTTTAGCACGCAATGCAAATTAGCAGTTTTCGTCGAATGTCTAAAAATCGCTGCGGATGCATATGGTAGTATGCAAATATCGTAAGTTACAGCCAGTCATGATTGACTGTCTGAACGTATGCTAATTAGGCAAGACGCCAGCATTTTGAGGGATTTTAGGAGACTCATTTTAAATATTGATATGAAGTGTTTATAACTTGTGTGTAGAGTAAATTTTGATGATATGCGTTTTTCTGCTGCTAAAAAGAAGACCAGTGGCAGATAGTGAGCTGTGGAGACTTGTTGGATGCATTGAAACAAGACAGTCAATCCAATTTCTTCGACGTTGGATTTCAGTAATTTCTCAAATATGGAAACAATTCCAAACAAGACAAATTGTTATCCTGTGGCCGGTCGACCAAGTATTAAGACCCCTTTTGAAGATTGGTATATTACTACTCTAGGCAAGAGGATTTGACAAGCGACCTGAAGAACAGTTACATCCATAGCTGCAGCGTCACTTGATAAGACAAGATCTGACACTTCATGTGAAGGCTTCACATGAAGAGACTGTTCGGCCAAGTATCTTGTTTTCCATGAAACGCTCGATCCAGAGGTACAAAATTAAATGGGTGTCGTCAGTATCTCAATTGGACTGTCTCAGAACGGCGCAACGTCTTGTCCACAGACGAATCGAGACTTGCCTTAGAATCAGGAATAAGCTTGTAAGGGTCTGGATAGTACGAGGTACATGGAATCAGGCACAGGGTATCACCTAACATCACGTATTCAGAAGTGATGTGGGCTAGAATTTCAATGGGATATCGCTCTCATATGCGCATCTTTAAAGGTTCTGTGACGGCTGCGTTGTGCCAGGATAAAGTCCTACATCCTATTTTTAGACTCTACGCTGTAGCTGTCGGTCCTTATTTCTTCCTTATGAATGATAAGGCCTTTTACCATTGAGCTAATATCATTACCAGTATCTGAGAGTGAGGGTATTTCTCGTAAGCAGCTGCCGTCGTTTTCTCCAGACCTTAATCCCATTGAAAATCTTTGGGATGCTCTTGGGCATGCTGTCTCTGCATATTTACCTATACAAGACAGTCTCAGACAGTTGGAAACTGCTCTAATGGAGGAATGGCCATTTCTGTGGTCTGTTACTTTCAAACAAGCACTTCAAGGCCACTACCATCATAATTCAGGCCGCTAACACAGCGCAGCATTTATTTTCTCCATGTCGTTTGAGCCTGTAGTTCAAGTGAGCCTTCATTCGCGTGCTTTTCATGAAGCAAAACACGATAAACGGAAATGAAGTGAGGAAAAAAACTTAAGAGAAACGACTTTTTTTCTCATCCCTTACTTCCATGATTACGAGTCAAATCGGAAGGCGGCAAATAATCTTCAAGTTCCTGTTTTAAAACAATAGGTTATAGCATATATGATAGTCGATCACCTCTTTAAAAGCAAGTGCAATTGTTCTAAAGTTTGTTCCACGGTCTAGGGTGGTCAGATACCTTATTAACGCAATTTTTTTTGCTTTGCGTTAACTTTAAACATCAAATTAATAATCGAAATCTGACGGCATCTTATGATTTACGGAAATTAGATATTGTTTTCAGGTTTGCATACAATGCTTGTTTTTTGCCAAATGCAAATATGTGACATACACATAGCAAATGTGTTACAAACATATTTGCTACCTTCATCTGCAATTTGGTGTTAATCAGGGCTTTACTTTTCCATTTTTATTGATTTTACCATCAAATGCTTAATTATCGGAAGAAAGCGTTGTAAACGTTGTGTGTTACAACAGATATTTTTATACACTCGTGATAGTTTTTGTCCTTTTTACGAAGCGTTTAATTTTGCTTTTCAGTCATTATAGTTTAATAAAGCTATTACTCCATACAAGTTTCAGTATTCACCATTTTACTTCCTAAAGCAGTGACAGTAATTTTAAAATAGTGCTAGACAAAACTTAAAATAATAAAAAATATACATCATACCCAAAATACTTGATTCAATATTAAGCCCTTTTTCCTTTGTCCAGTATTCTAAACCGGTGCGTCGTTAAACCCTACAAGGTGTTTCACAATTTTTTTTAATTACTTATGAGTTTGAAAATCGTACTTTTGTTTACCATGTTTAAACGTTAGATTCAGAAATTTCTATAATGAAAACTGTAGAATCTGAACTATTCTTACTGTAGAAATCAAAACAGAGAACCTGAGTTTTACACCATTAAAATGATTTGCATGTTGGTCTGTCAACCACGTGACCACGTCTTTGCAGACTGTGAGGAAAATATCAAGTGTAGTCATCAAATTATCAGTGCTAATGCAAATAAAAGCAATTAAAACTCTAGGTCGCTGTGTGGCAATACTTCAGGCATTCAGTTAAATGTGCCATCAATAGGAATCACTGTGTTAGTCAAATGAATCCGACTGGAAGTTCTTTTTTGCAGCATAAATTCAATCATTTCAATTAAGTATTTAACTTCTGTCCAATTTATTTTCACTGATCGGCTAAACTTTCTATGTGGAATTATCGAAGAGGAAAACTATTTACATACATCCAATATAATAGGCAAAATATATTACTGTTTGGTATAAATTAATCAAAGATAAAACAAGCTTCTGAAGTGTCTCTCTCTCTATATGTATACAGAGAGAGAGAGAGAGAGAGACATTATGTATACAACCTCAACTACATATTCAATATGTACTGCAAGTATCACTTGTAAATTATAAAAAGCAAGGTTAATACGAGAGATCGTAATGATCGTATATTGTTATACGAGTATGTATTTTATTTTAGAACGGCAAAATTTATAAAACTGTCAAATTATGTGTGCTGTTGATACAATAATGTATTCATGATGCAGATCCATTGCATAGTATTAAAATGGTACTAACATTAAGCAGAAAATATTGCATCTAATAAATGTATCATTGCAGAGACAATTAACTCTTTTGGACCTCAGCCGGAATTTCCTAGAGGAAATGTCTACTTGTGGTGCAATTTCAGAGAAGGTCATCCGAGTAGAGAATGGTGTGAATTTGTTATTGAAGGTGCAAGACAGTGGAAAACAAGAAAAGTTGCTACAGGTGAGAAATTTTTTAAATAATCTAGAATTTGCGTTATAATAACAAGTAAAAGCATTTAGGAAGAATGAAGTGTTCGACTGTTGAAAGTCTATTTTATATGCATTACAAATGATACTTTTGTCGCCCAGACGATATAGTTGTTAGGAAAGCCTTACTGCGGTACCGAAGGGCCCGGGTTCAAATCCCGGAGAAGACATGTATGTATGTAAATGTACAGTGACCGTGCGGCATAGGGGCACTCTGAATATGCGGCGAGCCGTAAGTCCTCTCGTGTGGTTTGTTGGAAGGGAAGACTGCCGGATCACCTCCCGAGGCGTTCTCCCTAAAAATTGGGGTGGAAAATAGAAGTCCAATATCTCTTTGAAGTAGGCTCTGCAACCATTCTTCCATGTATTATGGGCAAGACAACAACAACGATTGTCTTAAAATAGAATCGTCTTAATTAGTAACAGACTTTCCCAATAAGATTACATATTAGGATAAACATGACCTTCCCTTCAAAGCAGTTTCCACTCTTTTGTTCTAAGTTGGCTTCCACTGCTTCAAATTAGAATCAGGTCTAATAGCTAAAGAAACAAATAATACATTTTTAGTAAATTTAGGAAAGTGTAACTGAATTTTAAAATGCACGTGCATGTTACGATATTTTATTTTAAAGACTAAGAAGTACATGTTTTAAACGGGAATGAAACTCAAAGCAAAATTTCCCTTGACTAATTGAGTATACGGAGTGTCATAACGCAGTTATACAAACACAGCTTTGCGGTATTTTCATGACAATTATACTAAAATCATTATATATTTTCTGAAGATGACTTCCGAAGAATTAAGATAGAATAACATGCCGAAACTGTTTGTTGTTTGACTTCTAAATTAAGACTGCTCAAGAGCTAAATGTTTTGTTGTTCACCTTGGCAAAACTACACTAAAAGCCAATAAATTAATACGATCTAAGAAAATCTTCTCACGCAAATGAAAGATACGCATTAAGGCTTTTCACACGTGTCATATACGTGACATGCATTCTATGGTTGCATTATGAAAAGCATGAAAATTAGAGCTAGATACGCTAACAGCCAAAAACAAAAAAAAAAAAAAAAAAAAAAAAAAAAAGAAAAGAAAAGAAAGAAAGAAAAGGAAAAAGAAAAAGAAGCAATTAGAAACATGCAGGAAAGGTGTAACAATAAGCAGTAAATGATCAATACTTATATGTTTAGTTAAAAGCAGTCGTGGCAAAAGATAATGGCATTTTCAAGATAGAAATAAATAAGCAGTGGCACTAGTAAAAAAAAGCTATCAAGTTGCTAATATTTTTGTTCACGACTGACTAATACTTTTGATCTTATTTCATGAGTTTTCCTGAAAATCTCATGTAAACGCATGCATGCATATTTTCAACGTCATTTTAATGTGGCCGTAAAGTAAGCACAAATAGGTAAGAATTTTTACGCAGCAAAGTACTTTGCGAGAAATCTGTTATTTCTCAAGCATTCTCGAAGCATTAGGCCAAAGGCAATTTAAAAATTACGATCTGCAATGAGATATTCTTCATATAATAAAGACAAACGTGTAGTCACATCGATATTTTACATTTGTTTTAAATTTCTAGATTAACTTCGATATCATACTCGCCTAATGAGGTTTGTTTTCAGAAAAAAGAAATGAAAAGACTTATCAAGAAGGCGTTTATCTGCGGAAGAACCATTTAGAAGAAATTCTTCGGTGAAAATTTTTAAATAACCACAAAAATACATATAGCTTGTAGTTTAAGGCAATATTTCAAATTACTGAAAGTTATAATTTCAAGTTTAAAAATTTTAATTACTTTTTCGGAATTTCAGAATTTGACTAATTTCTCCCATTTTTGAATTTTATTACCATTGCCTTGTATTTAAGCGCAGTTATAAAATGATGTTTAATTTTATCTCCCCTTAAAGAAAGCGGTTTTGCACAAAAATTAATTTTTAATCAATGTTCGAATTTTAATGAGAAATTCAATGTTCTGAATCTCATAAAATGTCGACTGAAATGGGGAAAATCATCCAAGTCTGTTGTTGAACTATCGTCTATGATTTTGATTCTTAAGTCAAGAGACGGGAGTAAGGAGTCTTTGAAAATAAACTTATTAAGTCTATGTCTCTTTGGGAACGTAAACTTTTAAAAGGACTACTGAAGAATTATCTTCTAGCCTTGTGAAACAAAACAGAAATCAGAAGAAGGGTGTATAAGACCATTTTATTCAAACATAAAATTAACAAATGACAAAACTTGGGTGACAAGAAACCGAGCACTTCTGGCTTAATAACGTAACAACTAATAATTTCAAGGTGTAGTAGATTAGCCTAACGGCTCACAGAATACTTTAACGCGCAGGAAGAGGCTCTGGTTTGTAGTCAACTGGCGAAACAAAGCTTAATGGCTAGAACACTCAACTCCGCTAACGCCGGTCGCTAACATTTACATCACAACGTGGCCTGGAATAGGCAGACTCGCTCTAAAACTAACTTCCGAAACTCTTGCTTAAATAGCACTTCTTTCTACCTTAATCTGAATAAACTCTCGCTCCATGAAAAGCGTGGGTGAAAAGAGAGTAATAGGGAAGTGCTAACTTAAAATGAACTATTAGATAAAAATAAATAGCTAAACCTCACATCCTGTTCCATTACTTGGAGTCGAAATGGGATTTTCGACAAACCGACTCGATGTGCTGACCACAAGACCACATGAGGGTAACGTCGTAAGCCTTATCCTAAAATAATAGTAAATCATTAATGCGTTATTATTTCTGAATTATTAATAATTACATATTATTCAATTATTTTCAAACATACAGTAAAATGACACGGGATAATACACTGTTTATCTCCTCCCTCAATAGCGTTAGATCCCACAGAATATGGAAAGAGATCTGCGTTTGATCCCTTATGCGATTCTTTTTTTAAGTCGCCATTGATTTTAATAGCTAATCTGTTACCATCAGCATAGCTTGCAGTTTTTACGTTTGGAGTTTTTCCTTACTTTAATTCTATTATGTCTAAATTGATTATAATGTTGTATAATGAATTATTCATCTAAGGATCTGATTTTGCATCACAGTAATATTTTATGTCAATAACTAACCTCTTTACTAATGCTTTAATATCAGCTCATTGCAAATTCTTGGTGTAAACAGGAATCGGAATGCATACATTGTAGATTTACCTGAAAGAAAGAGTGACTGATAACACAATTTTATGTGTAGTAATCTAAATTATCATTTGCTACAAATATATTATACATGGCAAGAAATGTGATTTTCCTCGGAAATGTTTCACTGAACTGCGTATGTCTGACGTTATAAGCGTATGTCTGACTTTATTTATTGTAGTTTCAGACTTAAGATGACTTAAGATCTCCTACGAGTGAAACACCCTATGTAATACATGTCTTCCTGTTCCATAGTGTACTTGATCACTCGAGACAAATCTTATGTTAGCAAAACATATATAACATTCATTACTGTTTATCTCTTTATCCTCTTAGAATCTATTTGCTCTTTATTAGAAAATTCTTCTCGAAAGCATTCTTCTTGTGGCATATGAACTGCCTTCATAAACCAAACAATCTGTAGTACTCTAAATTCTCTAAATTCTGTCTACCTTCTTTCACAAAAGCTCATCATCGTATCTTCAAAGTTATGAAACGTATTTGTTTTCAAAAACTCAATAATGTTTACGGACGCCGAGTGAAATTAGATTACATGGCAATACCATATTTTAACATCTCTTATCATTAAGTCGTCGAGAGATGGTAAAGTATCTAACTGATCTCATTATAACAGCTAAAAACTTTTCTGCTGTCTCTGTTTATTTTCAGAACTTCTTGCTCTTGTTAAAAATGATACTTTTAAATGTTTAAATAATCGTCATTAATTAAACATTTATACCTTTAGGAACATACGCTGCAATTGTATTAGAAGGCGGACAGAAAACATCTTTACATTTTACAAGGGAAACGGATTTCTCGAAGCTAATGTGCTTCAACATGGAATATCGAAAAGGTCCTCATATTGCTGCCGATCGATCAAACAATAAACTGAGTGCTGTATTCCACAGTACAGTATCAAACGGTTATTACTATTTAAATGTCACATCGGATGCTAAAGATTGGACGACTATTGAATTGCCAGTTTCGTGGTGGGGAGGCCCAAGTTTGGTAAGCTTTAGAATTATTTATTGTGCAAAGTTTTTAACTTTCATAGCTTAAACTTATTTAATCAGTATGCAATGCTATAAAACCGTAACATGCATTTAATTGTTTTTATGCATGTATGACGTGCGCATGTGAACTGCGTAATAAAGCAATCTATAATGAAATAAAATAACACGACGAAGAACTGTTATACCAAGTATCATCTTATCCATCTCTTAAAAATTTTAAATATATTCCTTTGTATGTACAATGTATGGATGGAATGTAGCCAGTGGACTAAACGAATGAGGCTATCCTCCTAGCATTTTAGGTAATTACACTTTCAAGTATATTTTCAAAAGTGTTAAAAAGTAACATCGTTTTGCCCTTTTTTTGACAACATGCATCATTCCGGAGACATTGGATTTTCGAGCGAATACGATGTTCTGAGGTTGCGCAGCCTCTGAGCAAGGAAAAACTAGCTATCCTTCAACAGTTTTCTGTACTGCTTTATACATGATGTTAACAAATGGAGGTAGTTTCTTGTGATTCTTTTATGTGAAATTAATTTGACTATTAGTGACATACACTGGATCGTGTTCATAAAAATGTTCTTGGGGTTCGTGAAAGAATTTGAATTAAAATATATCGATGCAGTGATTTCTAGTTTAATATTTGGAGTGGGAAGCTATAAGAAGAACGAATCCTCAGTACAAGAAATCATAAGGAAGCATGCGCAACCAAGCTATGAAACGGCTTCATGATAACGCGCTAGACAGTTGTCAATACTACAGGGCTGTGGTCTCGACTGTTCGTTTACTGAATGCTTTGGATATTAGATTTTCAAAAGAAACAAGAAATAATCACTAAATTTAAATCTACGCACTGTCTCATTTGTGCAAATATAAGTCATTACACTCATCATTCCAAACTCAAATATTATGCAGTTTCAAAAAGATTATCGATATGCAAAACGATAATTAGTCCATTTTGCTAGCCTTCTGTTCTTTTTGAGACAGAAATATTTTTAACTAATTTTTTATGACATCCGTCAAATTAAAAAAAATATTTATTTATTACGGTGGGTTTTCCTTCCTCACCTGATTTTCGCATATTTATCAGGATTTAGCATTATTGAACTTGTATTCAATATACAGTAAACCCCATCGTAGCGACCACTTCTGAAAGAGATCAGTATTTCGACAGCATAAATAAGCAAAGCCTTCCCATCTATAAAATGATCACTTCCACTGGTGGCCAAAATAGTTTAGAAGTGCTGGTAATCATTTTAGGGTGGGTTACAATTTTTTCTCATACCTAAGTCTCTTTGGTGAAGGCAACGGGACACAAATCGCGTATATAAACATATATAAAATTGTGTAAAATAGGTTCATAGAACATTATCATCCTGAGAAAGCAGTAGTAAGTCGTAGCATAAATACACTGGTGTGCAAAACTTAAGCAACAATGTAAAAATTTAGCAGATAGCCATGAAATTGCAGAAAAGAAGGTCTGGAGATCAGTACAATGAACACGTAAGTAAGTAGAAACGTCATGCGTATGCAAATATCAGGAACGAAACGTCAGAGGCGATGTGACAAAACGCGTGATGTCGGCGCGCGCAGCTCAACAGTAGAATAAAAGGAAGGACGGAGACGCAATTCAACATATTCGCTGCAAGTGCCAGTGAGTCAGTTTGTGAAATACGGCTAGAAGAAATCATTTGAACGACTTCACACGTGGAGGAATGATCAAAAAGCTGGAGGAGGGGCGTACTGTCACCAGTGTAGCTGCAGAGTTTGGAATCAACAAAAATATCGTTTCATGCGCTTGGAAAGTGTTCCAAACCACAGGTACAGCTGTTAGAAAGGTTGGTGGTGGCCGCCCGAGGACGACATCTGCAGGGGAGGACCGATATATCGTCCTGCAGGCGAAAAGAGGCCGACAGCAGTCAGCAAGCGCCATTGCTCAGCAACTCTGTACAGCAACGAGGCGACAAGTGTCGCGGTTTATTGTGGCCAGACGCCTTCACAAAAAGGGCCTATTCGCCCGCCGTCCCGAACGTTGCCTCCCGTTGAAAGTTGGCCACCGTTTACAGTGGTGCAGAGAGCACGAAAACTGGACAACTGATCAATGGAGTCGTGTCCTCTTTACGGATGAGAGTCAATTCAGTACCAGAAGCGATTCTCAAAGCGTTTTGATTTGGAGAGAGGTCGAGACCCGGTTTTATCCCAGTTGCATCAAGGAAAGACACCGTAACGGTGGTCCTGGAGTTCTTGTCTGGGGAGGCATTATGCTGAACGGGCGAACTGAGCTCCACGTTTTCGACAGAGGGTCTGTAACCGGGGATCGCTATTGTGAGGAGGTACTTTTTCCCCATGTGCGTCTGTTCCGAGTGCCATTGGCCCAGACTTAATTTTTATGGATGACAATACACGGCCACATCGGACTCTTGCTGTTGAGGAGCTACTGGAAAGTTAAGATATCACTCGAATGGATTAGCCAGCGTACTACTCAGATTTAAATCCCATCGAACATGTGTGGGATGCTTTGGGGAGACGCATTGCAGCACGCTTACATCCTCCGGAGAACACCCAACAACTCAAACAGATGCTGATTGAGGAATGGGCACCAGCTGGTTCTGAGTATGCGGAGACGGTGCGAAGCAACCATTGCATTGAGGGGAGGGTATATCCCATATTAAGGAACATCTGCTTGTTGTTCTTCCTCTTGGATAGACAATCAAGAGTCACGATACTATGCGTTCAATAAAGCTTGTTTTTGTTTGATTCCATACCGTATGCACTGTATTCCTTTTTCAGCTCCGATGCTTTCATCATCCTTTACGTACATAATACGTACTTCATTTCTGCATTTCATGTCTCTCAGTTGATTTCTCGTGGAGTTATGGCAAAAAACCCTGCCGTTGCTTAAGTTTTGCACACCAGTGTATTTCCAACGTCTTTCTTTAACAAGGTTTTAAAACACAGATAGAAACAAATCATAGTAGACAGATTTTAAATGAGACAAAGGCTCAGCAATTTTTAAGCAGAGGCATGCGATGTTAAGAGAAAGAGAAAAGAAAAAGCTGGAAAAAATAGAAAGGCCGCCAGTTACCTGACATTTCTAATAGGGAATACGATTCCTCTTTCAAACAATAATGTTTTGCACTTTTGGCTCTTCACCGTTTTTTTACTTGCGCCTCCGAATTTGTAGAGATAATTTAGGCTCTCCTATTATTTACATGTTTAATATTCTGTTTTATATTGCGTATATGTTAATAGTGTTCATGTTAGATTTAAAGAATTCCATCGGTTTTGTGTTGCAAACTTATATTCAAAGTACACTTTTCTAAGGAATCATATAGGATGGGAGAAGGGATTAATTCCTTTTACATTAATTCCTATAGAAAAAATGGTTTCTGTTTATGAATATTTTGGATGAAGAACTATCTTCAGAAACAAATTAAATTCGCAAACCAGGGTTTCATTGTGCATCAGAATGATGATACATTTTCACAAATTTCATGATATGTGAATTATGTAGTAATTTTCTAATATAAACCTGTCCACACATAAGAAGAAAGGTAAAATTTTACTCTAAACTTCAGCCAAAACTAAAAGCCCATTTACAAGCCGAATTTTAAATAAATTCAGCTACATATCGCCATAAAGTGGAATAATTAGTCATCTAACAGACCTAGACCTATTAAACGACCCGAAGTTGAGTGTTCAGTTCGCATTCATTCAAAATATTGACCAGAAACAATCGTTGGATAATTTTAAAAAAATTAAATCAGTAATGCGAATATGAAACTGAAAATGATATTAAATACGAGGCAGATGCGATGGTGCTAATAACGAAATGAAAGACTATGTCATTCACTCAAACTTGTGTCGAGAAAGACTTACGAGAACAGACAGAAATTTCTGAATCGGATACTGATATTGAGAAGTTTGATTCAATAATTTCACTTATTAATTTTTTTTCAATTATTCATTATGTGGTCGAATTATTTCTTGGCCATTTTCAGTTCCTGTAAAAGCTGTAGTAGCAAAAAATTTGCAAAACGTTTCCGGCTTATATAAGAAAACTTACGATAGATAAGTTCAAAATCTTAATTAATCCAATATTTGAATATGTAAAGACTAAGAAAATTAAGCTGTAAAATACTAAAAATGGCTTTCGAATGCGATTTAAACGCAAAACTTCCAGTTCCGCATATTAAGGCTTCTGCTCCTAACTAGAGATGGACGATCCGCTTCGGAACCGACTCAAGGAATCTATTCACCTAATTGAACGAATGATCAGCGCTCCGGCGAAAGCGGAACTTCAGTTCTTTAACCGTTCACCAACAGCTGTTCTTGGAAAGCATGCCAAAATTTGATCATCTTAATGTAAATAGTAGCAGTCTTTCCTTTATTATTTACCAGAAACATCTCTAATCTGTTTTTTATGTGTGTTATGTATTTATGTTTTTGCTTCTTGTACTCCATCTAGTATTTAAAAAACAAAACATTAAATAAGCCGATCCATCTCAGCCAAACTAACCATCCGTGTTTGCAAATGGATGGAGTTTTTTCCCCATCCGGCAGTGCAAGGATCTGTTTAAAGTACTTATTATAGGAACTAGTTCCTCGGATTCCCAGCTTTTTTCCCAACTCCGGCACTAGTCGCAGATCCTTTGGAATCGTAATTATTCGCACTTTCATCGCTCCTGTGGATCTCATTCCAACGTAGTTTTGATTATTCGCTCTTTGCAATCGCTCCTGCTCTAGTCGCAAATCTGGCTCCTGCGGTGTCTTGATTATTTACTATTTCCGCTTTCATATTCCTTTAAGTTTCATCTCGATTTTTTTAATACTGTGTCATATTATAGCTATGCATATTAGATATTACCCTTTCATACAATATTCATACAAAATAATAAATTAAATTTTTATTAATTTACTTAGTTTACTAATGTCTTGTAGTCTTGTAGTCAAGAGTCTTGAATATCTCTTAAATCTTTTTTAGAATTAGTATATATTTATAAACATAAATTTTCCCCCCTAATGTACTTTTTTCGAGGTTGTACAACAAAATGTGCATCCTACCGAATAGAAGAACCTCGAGTGATGTTTAGTATCATTTTGTCAAATTAGATAAAAAAAAAGGAAAATACTGGTATTGTCAGCAGACAATTTCCTATATTGTCAGACAATTCCTCCAACCCAATTAATTCCTGCAGACAATTCCTCCAATCTAAAAATTTATTTTTACACTGTGCTTTGTAGTAACAGAAACATATCAGTTGTAGTAATAAAATAATATAATCTTTAACAAAAGCGAGTTTAGTTTTCCTTATTTTTTAACTTTTAGCATTTATTTATTTCAGAATTGTATTGTTGTTCTATGCAGAATTTTTTTTTTTTTAAGAAAATCTCAAAAGTACAGTTGAAAGAAATCAGTCCAGGGAGTGAGTGGTTTGGTTGAGTTGATTCCAGCGATTCCACTCTTTTTAGATTCTTTCTGCTTTTCCCCCAATCTTTGCACACCGCTCTTGATCCATGCGTGTTTCGAAGCGAAGTCATTGTTAGTGAGCGGTGAATCGTTAAAAAGTACTGGTTCGCTTAGTGAGCGAACTATTCCAATCTGATCCCTTAATGGAGAGGTTTTGCCATCTCTATTCCTAGTTGAGCTGTCTTAACTTGAACTAGGCTTTAAATAATTTCTTTTTAAGGATGAAAAATGAAGTTTGGGTGAATAATACTGGTATAGATGCTTAATTATTTAATATGTTAAAGTTAGCTCTTAATGCTAATAAAGCAAGCAGACTAAAAACTCCAAAGAATATTTATTTTGATGTTCCTTAAAACTGAGCAAACGAATCTCGAAAATTATTGTTACCATTTTGCTCCTCATCTGCTGTCAATTCCTATCAGCTGCATTTTCAAAGCGTTTTAAACCATTGGGTTCTAAATAGTGTTAACAGCCAAATTTCTTTAAATACTCCTGTTTTATCTTCTTTTTATCAATAATTTTTTAGCTCATTCGTAGGATGGATGTCTCCAACCAAGCTTAAAGCGCATAAAGCGACATTTCTGTGCAAATATTATATCTCATATGGATATAATGAAGCTTCTAGTTTCATACATTATTGCAATTTCCTGTATTCTTAGACACATTATTTTAGTTCTTTATAATGTAAAGAAGAATGCAAATTACTTTTTTGTTATCACAGTTTAATTTTCTGTGTCAAAAATAACTGTTATTGATGATCCTGTATGGAGGAGAATTTTCTGAAGATCTCTAACATTCTATCGCATACCCTATAAATGTTTTCACATCTTATATTTCTGACATTTAAACTGAATTTTGATTGCATCTAATTTTTATGAATAAATGTACCATTATTTTCAAATCTTTCAGATGTCTCTTTCTTATGAAGTGCCACATGGAGCAGCGCCACAGTATTTGGATATTAGACAAGTAGTTGTAAACGAAGGCCAGTGTCATAAAAAAGCTTACCTGGGTTGATACGTGTAAGTATATTTCTATCTGCTTATTTTAGTAGGAATTATTGAATATGATAAAGTATCAAAGAAATTTTTAACGAATATTTAACACAAACAGCCCCAATTTGAAATGGAAGTCAAATCTGTGACTTTTGGCTTCAAAGAGAACTTTTGTAGCTAAGCATGATTTATATTATATCGATTTTAAGTTTTAAAATGAAGTTTAATTTGGATTAAATAAAGACGCCATATTTCAATATCTTTTACACAAATCTTAACGTTTTATACTCACTGTTGTCTCCAGGATTAAAAATTCGGGGTTTAATTATTTATTATTATTATTCATGTAGGAAACCAAATGCTTCTACTTCGGGTACATAGTACACGGCTTTGGAAATATCGCTTATTAAATCCAGTAGATTTCAAATGTGTATAAAACTATCAGTTGGATACTTTGTAAATTAAACCTATTTTAATTCATACCAGTTAGATGGACACTTTATTAAAAGCATAAAATAAAGATTTTATTTATTTAGTATTACTGATTTTAATTCCCTTATTTTGCTAAAAACGTATAGATTGATCAAATCTGAAATACAAATTAATATCTTATGTTTTGCTGAATGGGAACACTCTGAAAGCTGGCAATTTGCAAAGCGATGGGAAAGACATATCGTATTTACTGACATATTTCTCCCCGTTCTTATTAATTTTATAATATGGAAATCAAGGTGAAAATTTATACGTGTAAATTAATTTCCGAGAGACGTGGTTACAGCAAGAAGGTAAGAAATAAAAAGTATTTATGAATAAACAGCTGATGGCTGTTGCAATATTATTTACTGAAAAGAAACCTGCATTCCAATGAAAATACACACGAATATTTATCTTACAGTATCTAATAAAATATCTTTATTTCTACTTCCCGGTATCTTGAACCTCGGCCACTTTTATTGCTTTCCACTGCCACTCACTAAGCTTTAAATCCTTCACTGCTGCTGAAAATGCTGTCTGTGTTGTTGTTCAAAGCAGCTTGAAAGTCGTTGCCCACTTCACAATCATCATCTTCTTCTTCACCAATCGGTCTGTCTTCCTATATGCAATGATGTTTAGAGCCATCAAAATCATTAGATATCGCAGTTTTCTTGGAGCTCTTCACTATAACTGCTTCATCAATCAGAGTTCATGCACTCAAAGAAGAAAACAATTACAACACGAAAGAAATCCATTTTAAAATTTAGGTAACTCGCTTTGTGTTCGCCTTGAGGAATACAAAAAATTTTTTTTTAGATTCTTGAGCTAAAATGCTAGGGGGAAAGTATACGAGTAAATATGTATATGTTGGAGCAAATGGCAATATTTGCGAAAGTGGGTGGATGAGATATGTTTAGCAATGCAAGGTAATGTAACATAAAGTTCTAAAAGTTTTTGAAACATTTTGTTAAAGCTATTTCTAACGTCAGTATCTCACCACTAGGAAAATGTTTCCCTTTGTCCTTCTTTATTTTTTTTACAAAGATCATTTTGTACCTCCATTTACATTGCGACTACGCAATATTTCTTTCTTGAAGTTAATTTTCATTATTACATGCGATAATTCAATATTCATAAAATCAGGCCAGAATTCAGACGGAATTAATAAATTGATGCTAATCTTAAAAGGCATTTACTAGCACAGTATTGTAAAATACGAAATGGCAGTAGAAAGTTTTATCATTTTTCGTAACGTTTATGAGGTATTTCTGCCGCCTTTTTGGCATGCATTCGTGGTGGGGTGGTCAGCACACAGGCGCGTATTCGAGAGGTCCGAGGTTCGAGTACCGGCGAGGTCATTACTCAATTTTCAACTTTCCTGATTTCGAAAAAAACCTAATGTCTGTACAGTGGCGCCCGAACTAAAAAAAGGTCGTGGATGATGATTCTCCACTACCAGGATTTGGCGATTGGGTCCCTTAATCCCCAGTCGCCCTTTAAAAGGAGGAGTATATAAGGTATTTCTCCCGCCTTCATAGCATGCCTTTGTGGTGTAGTGGTCAGCACACTCAGTGCGTATTCGAGAATCCCGGTGAGGGCATTGCTCATTTTTTATCTCTCCTGATTCCGAAAAAAACTAATGTCTCTACACGTTTATTCAGCTAATGGATTTTAAAATGGACTAATTATGACTTCAACTCACCATTTCTAGTTCGTACAACAATGGTACTTCGTTGATCAATTAGCTATGTGCTTCATTTTCTCCTGTATGTGAACAATATAATTAAGTAAAAGGCTTACAAGTGAAAATTCCTCACACTGCAAATGATATGCACCGGAATAAATTTTCCCTTCCAGTACTGCATAGAACATTTCGTTGAAAACATGAGCTGCACATTTGACTGAAAGTATCTGGAAACCAGTGTAGTATGTGTTTGATGAATTTATCTTCTACTCTAAATGTCTGATGGAATGTGTTAGTGTCAATATTTCTGTGTTAACAACGCAAATTTATCTTGAACTGCTTACCTGAGTTCAACTATTGCGTCGCCTAGAACTGACACTTAAAGGTAGTCCCATTGCTCTGCGCTAATTACCTCTATTCAAAATTTATGATTATTTCATTTTTAATGCTCAGAACAAAATTTATCGATTAAACTAATTCCGAAATAAATTTTGGAATGCAGTATTTTTGCAAGTAAGCAATTTAAAGACTGAAAAATACTTTTTGTGCAACTTAAGATAGATAAGAGAATTAGATAACTTAATAACTTAGATAAGAGAATTTTTCGCTCACACAGTTTTTGTATATCCGGAGAAAAAGTTAAATCAAACAATATTGAAAAAATTTTTTTAATTCCTATTCTTCGACGTCGTGTCGATAAAACTTTAGAGAAATGAGAGTTTTCCCAGCAACGGGTTTCCGATAAAACACTTTTTCTGAATGAAATTTTCTTAGCATGTAAGCAAGAGCCAATATCTTTTAAGAGCGCATGAACAGAAATTTTATGAATAATCTCAGTTGAACACTTACAGCTGGGTATGCAAATTTACTTTCAATGAAAGAGAGATGGGTCATGGCAAATCATCTGCGGACTATTTGCCTAAAGAGGAATGTCTTAATGGAGGACTTTAGAAAGGAAAAGTTTACTACTTGCGTTACAAATGGGAAATCGCGTACGCTCCATGCAATCAACTACTAGTTCAGTAGTCGGCAGCAGAGTCTGTGATAAACTTATAAGTATTGAATGATCTTATCCAATCGATCATTGATGGACTAGTGAAAAGGTATCCTAATATTACAGGAAAGTTAAACTAAACTACCTCTATCGAAATTGAATGAAAAATCCATTTAAATTTGCAATTAGCACATAGCTTTTGCATGGGTATAATTTAATGTCTCCCTTCTTCCTGCATTTTACACAGAATTTGCTTAACTGGGATCGAAATAAGATTTTTTTTTTACCAGTGACATTGATTAAACTACCAATTAAATTACTAAATACCGTTTACCTTCCTGTCTCATGTTCTTTGCATGAATACCCTTCTTACTAGTGACATTCTAGGTAATAAATATTGTTCAAGCTTTGCGAGCTATTTATTTATGAAAGGATATGTTTCTTCCTTATCGTACTTCATTAATTCTTTACTCTAAGAGATATCGCTGATTGTTATTTTTTTCGCCAAAACAAAGTAGGCTAAAATAAATGACTAAAGTTTCGCCGGGTGACCTTAGAATGAAAATTATTCATTCCACTGATATGATAACAGCTGATATGTCATTTAAACATGATATGATATTACGAGTACAGGTAATTATCATGATAGCAATAATTTCTCTATCAGTAAAAGCCATACTCATGCATGACTTAATGTACCACTTAAAATATTTTAATACTTGCTCACAAAGCACAATACTTAATCATAACCCCAGTTGAGTGAGTTATTTCATGAAGTATTCTAAATAGACTCAAACATTTCTAAAATTCTATACAGGAAGTATTTCTAAATAATTTTTGCGTTACAGCGGTGCAGAAATTCTAAGATTCTTTTCACGGCCCTTGAATATTTTTAACTAAGTAATAAAAATAGTGCTATTGCTTAAATGACGATTTATTTCAAGATGTTATTATAGCTCATAACTGCAATATATTTTCTGCATAATTTATCAAATTCATACATCTACTTTATATGTTTCTTAATTTCTCTGTACAGAGAAAATCTTTCTAAGCAGCACAACTTTCTAATTTTTTGAAACTCACTAAGTTGTTTTATTTCATCGAATTATCGCTTCTTATTGTTACATTTTTAGATATTCTTTAAGACAGATGCTTAGAATTTTTTCTCATTCTTATTATCTTTATTTCTTCGATTCAAAGTGCCAATTTTTCATTATAATATTAATTTATTTCAAAGCATTCTAGCTTATTTTTGTGAACAAGAAGTTACTAGATCTCGCCAATGAAAAACTGACAAATATATCGTTAAGAACTCGAAACTTTAGTAAACTTTTGGAACTGTTTAACATTAGTAACAGAAACTTTGAATTCAAATAAAAAAGGTTATCAATTCCGAATAATTATTGGAAAGCTTTTCTGTACAATAACGATATCATTTTAAAGCGTTCCTACCAGGGTTGTTTCCCGAAAAACCGGGGTTCCATTTCCTGAGATTCCCGCAAGTTTTTATAAGTAATTTTCCCTGGAAATGAAAACGCTTTCGAGAGTCAAAATAAATTATCTTAAATTTTATTATAATGGTATGAAATAATTCAAAAAAAAAAGAATTAAGTAGGTTAATATCTAAGAAAATAAGTTTTAATAAAAAAATTAGGCGCCCTCACTAGACACTTTATGTCACTTTCAATGTGTTTCTGAGAAAAACGAGAGCCGTTAATTAGTGGCCTATTTTTCGTTTTATTAAACGTTTTTAATATTTAAGAACATTTAGTCTTTACATAAATGATTAAAAATTTCTTCATGCATCATCATCCTATGTTGAATTTCCAACTTGGATCTGAAAAAAGATTCTTTTTTCACAATTTCTTAAAATGCAATAACCCTATATTTTATACTACTTACATGTTACATCTTTTCAGAAAGTGTAAAAGTTTCATTTTCACAAATTACTAATGAAATTATTTCAGTGATACATAAATCCCAACTTTATTTTCCGGGTGATATATTGTCAGAAAAGCGTATTTAACTCGAAAATATGCAGAATATTGTTATTTGTACTTGTGGAAGATCTTGCAAGATTTCTTGCTATATTGTTGTTGTTGTTGTTGTTGTCATCCTAATTTACTATTAACAAAAAGAGAAGTTATCGGCAAAATAATATGAAAAATAAGTTATATATTTCTATTTTCAAGTAGCTCATCAATTACATCTCAGTGTTTCTTGATTTAATAATTGCTTTTCATCAACCTCAGCGATTTAATTTCCTTTAGCGGTTTTATTCAAAAGTATCCTCAGTTGCCCGCATATAAAAGTGATAAAATTGTGATTACGATCGCAGCAAAACCACCTCAAGGATCACAAAGGATTTTTGAGTGCAAGAAAATCAGAAAATATCTAGTAAAAATGTAAACGCTAATAAAGGAGACAAAACAATCAGATTTTATAACGATTTGTGTACCACAATGACGCTTTGAGGTGATACAGAAGACTGTTGAGCGGATGATAAAAGCGTTCAGGTGGTCTAAATTGTTCCCGAGCAGATTTCGAGCA
>KK119541.1:264414-289904 GCA_000611955.2 Stegodyphus mimosarum | reverse complement strand
TTGCCGGCGAGCAATTTTATCTAGAGATGCGTGGTTAAAACAGAACAGCTACTAAAAAGATGCGAAATGAACTATTTCCATGGTACCTCCTTTGAGCAGCTGCTCCATTTCCATTTTTAGCCTTAGAGATAAAATGTATGCTGGTTAGCTCGACTATGGTAACGATGCATACCACTCGAAAATGAGCACGCGAAATGACAATTCATGTCAGCAGAACGTTTTAATCTTCCGCTCAACAACGCCCTGTGACACCTCAACGCGTCATTTAAGCACATACATTCCATCAAAAATCTCTTTTTTTTAGATCTTTTACTTGGCTTTACGTTTTTGCCAGATATTTTCTGAGCACCCTGTGCATACCTATACAACGTAACCATAACAATTCTCACGGGGTCTTTATTTCCACGGACTGTTGGTCATAGACATTTACTTCCAGTCACAAAAGTGTTTGAAATATACAAACATTTATATTTTTTGGTATTTTTAAATTGAATTAATTTTGAGTAAATTACGAAATATAACTTTTCTATAGTCTGCATGTTCTATAGTTATATTTAGTAAGCATTTATACTTAGTCTAGAAAAAGAAACACAAAATATTTGACTCTCATGAGATAACAGAGATATTTAAAGCTCCTCATCATGCTTTCAGAAGATTCTCGTATTCATATTCTCATGAAACGTCTTGGTCAATACAATTTTTTTCTTAAACGAGACTTTATTCATATACAGCCCTTAGTATATTAACTCATATAATCTTACAGAATTCTAGAATACAAAGGCTGACTTCAGCTATTGGCATACAGCCAACTAATTTAACATAATTTGCTTAAATTAAAAGTGACAATATTGATTCACCTCCTTTTTGTGCTATTTTTAGATTATCATCCTGAAGTAATGAATTAGGTATCATTTTATTATTTACTTATTTTTAGTATCTGAAAACATCGGTATACCATAGGGAACAAAATGAAACATTAAAGACTGTTATACACTAGTAAATCAAAAAGGAATGTCACTGAATAATATATAATATAAAATTGGAGATTTATATATATTTATATATATATATGAAATTATCCTAATTTTTGTTTTAACTGAACTATCGAGGAGGGCGTCAAGTTCCATAAATCAATAAAAAATCCATAAAAATCCCAATTTGTCGTATAGGTTTCAAACCTTTTGTATTTTGTCTTTTAGAATATGTCAGAACGTTTATTAAGCACAAGTATATAGATCAGGGAAATACGTAAAGAAAACAGATTCTGTAGTTTCTACAAAATTAATTTTCTAAACATAAAAATGCTGTAGCGCTAATACTTGCTTTGTTTAAACATCTTTGTGTCAACATTTGCGAAATCAAATTCCGCATAAAGAATTTTAAGGATACAATATGTGTGTGTGTGTGTATATATGTTACTGTGAAAGACCGAAATTGGAGAATGTCGACTTTCACCGGAAAATGTCAACATTCACCAAATACGTCGGTGAAAGATCGAATATAACATTGCATTCTTGTACATTCGGACCCTCACCGGTGTGTGTCGACAATCACAGATATGCTCTGGTGTAGGTCGAAAAGAGAGGCGACTGGCTGTTTCCCATAAATGCAGTTGTAAAAGCAAAGGCCTCTTGTGCAATTCAAAGTCTCATAATAGTTTAAGTTGTTGCAATTAATCAGATTTGAATCACATAATTTAGTAAGTTTTTTATTACTATTATTTTATTTTCTCATTTACTACGTACTGTATAATTAAGTAAGTTTTTTAACTTCTGTTATTTTCCTTTCTCATTTTGAATGTATTGTGTGTTTTAAGTACTTGTGTGTTTTTTCGCGACTGAATTACGGAGAAGAAAATATAATATTCTCATATATTCAACATTCACCATTAGTACATGTTGAATGTCGAGATTCACTGGTGTAAGTCAGAAATAAGAGTATTTGGAAAATATTTCGTACATACACCAAGCGACTATGTGAATGTTGACATTCACCGGTGAAAGTCGACATTCTCCAGATTTCGGTGTTTCACCGTAACATATATATATATATATATATATATATTTAAATATAATAAAAACCTAAAACGTAGGCATCATTATAAATTTTGTACCTAAATCATTTGAGTGGAAAAATAGCAACGCTGTGAAACGTATTTCTTTCGAAGAACAAAAATAAAGTATTTTAACGCAAAATAGATAAAAAAATACGGCAGAACAAAATAATTACTGCAGAGAAATAAATGCACATGAGAGCATAAAATGTATTAGAAAAAGAGTAAAAAAAAACCAGGTGTTACACTTCTGACAATATTAGGGGACTGTCAGGTGTTGATGTTACAAGAAATACATTCTAAAAATTGGAGTATTGTATATACTCGTAGGCAAAATTTAGCTAATTTGCATATTATGCCTATTTTTACGAAAACTATTGAATCTAACTAATCTCGGCGGTACTAACTGTGCCGCCCAAGAATTAGGTAAATACTCATGGTATGCGTAAGCGCACATGGGCGTACCTATGTACTGATAACCATGCGTATATAAAATGACTTTCTCTGTTATAAATGTATACTGTCTTTCTCTGTTACAAATGTATACTGATACCAAATTTTATTAAATTCTATCCGTCAATTTTTAAAAAATTCGATATAATGTGAAATTTTCTTAATTTTGCACACAAGTGTATATTGTGAATATGAATTATTATGCGCAGAATCAAAACTGTACTTTTTGTATCTATAAACTATGCGATTCATGACAATAAAATTGCATGCCATTATACAGATTTTAGCTGGAGATTGTGACCAGAGCAAAGTATGACTAATTAATGACGACAGGAATAAAAGTAATTCCACTGAAGTGGAATCCGAAGGCGAAGTTAACCGGCGACAAATGTTTTCGACCAGTATTTTTACACTCGTGTACAAAATTAAGAGAATCTGTATATTATGTCGAATTTCTGAAAAATTAATCAACAGATTTTAATGAAATTTGGTATGAATATACATTTATATCAGAGAAAGAGATATACCATTCAAAAGTCTTTTTATGCAGGCATGGTTGTCAGTAAAGCTCATAGTGCAGGGATGTCAAAATCCACGTTGTGATATTGAACTGAAAGTGTATCTAATACGGGGTACGATAACCCCCTCACAGCCAGACAGGTCGCGCAGCGTGACGGTATACTGAACTGGAGACAGTTGAAGAGTCCATGTGGCAGCTGATCCCACTGTTGCAGCAAGGCAGTTTTCAACTTCGGTGCAATTTCGAAGGAGCAGGGCGAGATGAAATGACCCACCAGTGAGTTCTATATATGCTTTATAGGGATTTTGGTCAGGAGCAATATTTTGCTTGAAGCTGAGGACAGACTTTTCGTAAAAATATACATATATATAATGTAAAATTCAAAACTTTTCAAATCTAATATTTAAAATAGATATGCGATTGAGAAAAAATTATTACATTTATAAGCATTAAATGTAGTCTTGGAATTGTGGTAAATGTAAGAAGAATAAGCTCATTGTGAAGACTAGCTGTCCTTATGAAACAATTAAGTGTATTAGCTCTAGTCCTCAATTTTTGTGTTCGTTCGACTTTCGTGTAGAATTACTTTTCAAATATAAAGATTCTGCCACCAAATGCTATAGCTATGTGCTATTTTTAAAGAAATAATATAGCAGATATGAAAAGAAATATATGATAACGCTTTACACTTTATCGGAAATTCTAAGGATGTGCTACTTCAGTAAAATTTTTTGATTATTAAATCACTAATTTATGAATCCAAAACAATATACGACCAGAGGATATACTACGATAGATGCGATATTTTCGCATCAAACCATGAGAACTGATGCGTACATGAGCACATATAGTTGCGGTTGTTCGTCGTACGGAAGAATAAAATAATAAAAGATGAATGTTGTTTATAATTAATATTCAGCCATAAAGTTTATAAATACATTAGATTTTATATATAAATGATCCCCCAGAAGTGATAGGTTACTTAAAGCTGGTAGCCATTCCGTCGGTTCCGAGTTTAGACATGGAATTTTACATACAAATGATCCCCCAGAAGTAATAGGTTACTTAAAGCTGGTAGCCATTCCGTCGATTCCGAGTTTAGACATGGAATTTTACATACAAATGATCCCCCAGAAGTGATAGGTTACTTAAAGCTGGTAGCCATTCCGTCGGTTCCGAGTTAAGACATGGAATTTTACCTACAAATGATCCTCCAGAAGTGATAGGTTACTTAAAGCTGGTAGCCATTCCGTCGGTTCCGAGTTTAGACATGGAATTTTACATACAAATGATCCCCCAGAAGTAATAGGTTACTTAAAGCTGGTAGCCATTCCGTCGGTTCCGAGTTTAGACATGGAATTTTACATACAAATGATCCCCCAGAAGTAATAGGTTACTTAAAGCTCTTACCTATTCCGTCGGTTCCGAGTTAAGACATGGAATTACAGGGAGGTCATCATTTGCTTATTTAGAATATTTCCAAGCCTAGAACTTTTATGACACAAATTCCCATACAAATTGATGATCAGTTTAATTTTTTATTTTTATGCAAATTTTATTCATACAAATTTTGCTGGACTTTGTGCACATTATATATTTTAAAAATTGTTCTGCTACTGCTGCAGCTTCTTTCTTAACAGAGGTTATTACAACCCAGTACGGCTGTACCATGTCATCCGCGAACTTACTACAGGTATTCTGTTGAAGATGTTGCTTCTTGTTGTTTAAAGATTGTTATTTGAATCGTCTTTCGTCTTTATAAAACGTTTCAATAGTTTAAGCTGTCTTCGACATGTAGAGTCTAGTACGACTGTAAAATCTTGGTGTGTCTACGAGGGAAATTTTCAAGAAGCGGTTGCGTAAAATGCACCCCTGACGCGTATTATTGGCATCAGCCAAAAGAAGGGGAAAACCTTAGAATTACGAGGACGGGTATGTTGTCTTGTAATATATGGCGAGATGAAATAAGATATTCCTTTCTGTTCTATGACTGTTTTATGTGCTATCAGTTTCGGTTTAATATAAAGTTTCCTGTAGCTCTTGTGTATAATATCAGTAATTAGTAATTACCTCCGCTAAAGAGAGCGAGTAGTTCTGTAAATTTCTGCCTAATTTTGTTCTGAACGGTATATAATAAAGGATCCAGTTTGAATTTATACACAGGATTTTAATTGTTTAGTTTTATTAAGTTGTTCAATGAATAAAATCTTTCTCTGATGTGCCTGTTTTGTGAATTTTTATGTATACAACTCATCAGTCAAAGGTAACTGGCATTTATCCTTCGGAAAAAGGTTTAACGGAATAAGTAAAAAGTTCTTAATATAGGAATTTTAATTTTTCCAGAAATTTGCAATTTTAGATATCGATAGGAATTTAGTTTTTGTTCAGTTACCTAAAACTACGCAGAAAAATAATTGTCTTTTGATTTTTTTTTCCAAATGGAAAGAATCATGTTTAAAGTTTTAAATTGCACGAAGCGTTACTAGCTTAAAAATATTAGTGCTATCGAAATTCTAAAAATGTAAACGAAGCGCAGTTTGAAATCAAATCATAGGAAAATATTTTTGTTTTTAAGGAAGTGCTCGGAACTTTCCGTTGTTTACAACTGTGCCGCCCATTTGCAGATTATTCCAGCGTCTTATTTTTTGTTATTTTCTTTTAATAAATGAGGCTCGGAGCAAAAATCATGTAAATCAGTAAAAAAAAATAAAATAAAATAAAAAATAAGCGTATAAGCTGTTTTTTTTCGGGAGGGGGTAAGTAAATTCGCAAACAGAATCAAACACATCCTTTTTACTGCATTAAAAGGCGTTCTGGCAGAATACATTACGAGTAAGTACCTGTTTTCCGAATGAGAATTTTGTCTGCAATGTAGTCTCTGTAGAGGTCAGGAGGAAGGCGAAAGACACATTTATTTTACCTTACAAGATGTTTTGGAAATGCTGCAATTCAAGGTAAATTAAGCCTAACCTATACTTTGTTCAATTTGTTAAAAACACTCTTTAGCAGTGCCGAATTGACTAAAAGATCTGCACTTGAGATAACAGTAAGATGATGGAAAGATGATGAAGTGTCAACCCTTTATATCTTTGTCCTAAAACCGTCTCATGGGTTCTGAGAAAAGGTAAGTCATTGAGAGTCAGCGCACAGATGCTGAGTAGCATCAAATGAATCCTCCTGGATAAGCGACATTTAATAAGCCCGAAGCGAGGAAGCATTTTATAGTGTTTCTAGAAACTCTATTTTAACCCCAAAAGCAACAATAACAGTCAGATGTCTTTCTTAGCAAGTTTATTTTTCCTCTTTTAATTTATCTTTAATTTTCCCAGTTTCTAAGTTTCCTCTTTCTTCTTCTGCTGACGCGTAAGATGGAAAAAAGTTAATCGATATCCAGTCTTTGAGACTTGGCTAAGGAGCTTATTTACAAGAAAGATTTTCTAGAAGAATTAATACCAAGGCTTTAAAAATTATTAATCAGTAGTCTTTGATTTAATATATTCCTTTTACTCATAGGTAGAGAATTCAGAGTTAATAAAAGATTTCTTTTATCAAAACATCAAAAGTAAGACTTATTGTTTAAATTACAAATAATCAATAAAAGTAATCTTCAGCGTACAACACAATCATAATATAAATAACTGCATACAAATAACTTTAACAATTCAACTTAGAATTTGAGGAAAAAATTTTTAAAATGGTTTATTTGGTTAATGTTTCGACATTTTGTGTATTATTATTTTCAATTTTGCAAATATAAACAAGTTTTCAAGAAAAAAAAATCGCACATTCTAATTGCACAAGAGTTTGGTTTGAGTAAATGTGATAGCTGCGCTTAATGTATTGTTGAAATTTTGTGAATATCTGGCATAAAATTGTTTAACTTAATTCTTAAATTGCTTCGGTCAAAGATATTCAACTTCTTTCTTGTTTTCTGTATTAAATTAGTGACTTAGTAAGAAGCAGGACAGAAGGTAAGAAGGTAGGTCTAATAGGTAAGAAGAGGGGAAAGCCAATAATGTCGCTTAGGTAACAACTTTTATTTTATCATATTTCTTTCGGATGACGTTTTTATTCCAAAATTTAGCGCACCCATATGTTTTGAATAATACTTGACTTTGTAATGATTTAGCTTCATATCGTTGCGTGCGTACGGGTTCGTAATGGTTGAATGCCCAAGTATGTTGAAAAGATAATAAAATTTATTCTTATCACAAGTAATAAAACAAAATGCTAAATTTTCCCCTCATATTCGTACAGTATCACAATATCACACAGTAGTTGTATTTTAAACTACTAAAACATTAAACAGGACACAATTCAAAGAGCAGAAAATGCTAATCCGATTTCAAAATTACATCAGCGAAGTAAACAACAACAGTTCACTTAAAACAACTGAACTGAGATGTTTCTGCCCGAATTAAAGCTTTTTAATCATGCACGAGAACATTCTGATAATTTTTATTTTCTCGAAGTTTCTGGAAAAACTAGTAGCACAAACTGTGTTTTAGCATGTCAGGTCAGAATTTCTCAAAGATATTACTAACTTTTAACTAAACGTTTTTTCAACAGATCGGCGTTACAGCTAATAAAGTTTACATTCACTCCCCCTTCAAACCGCTTGGCTATTCGCCAAATTCATTAAAAGGCAAACGCAGGGCCAAAACTTCGGAAACTCAATCAACGGGCGGTTCCTTACTCTTTGCTACTTTATCTCGACCAGCCAACTGCATTCGCATTAAACGCACGTTATATTTGCGCAGTATTGCTCTCAAAAGGAGAAATAAAGGACAGCCGGATTCAAAACAAGAGTTAATTCGTTAAATCGAAACATTTTCTTCGCATCACAAAATCATCGTTTTACTAACCTTTAATGATATTAGCATCTATTTAACTCATCTTACCTGAAACTGATATTAATTTCTAAGATTTTTTTCAGTTCGGGAAATTCAGTTTTCTTCCTTGAATATTTCCTAATTAAATAATTCTGTATCAAACACTTGATTTTATATTAAAAACAGAAAAATCATTTGAGGAAATTTAAACAATTTACTATTTCCACACTAACTGGCTTTTGTTATTTAGGTGGAATCTTTGACAAATGTTTCGAAAGCGAATATTTGTAACATTTTCATTTAATTTCTATTAATTTTCTACAGAATCATGCTAATTATATGAGAAAAATAGATTTCACTTTGGATCCTATTACTGGATAGAAATCTTTAAAGTTCTGGTTATTTTACTGCCCTCATGTCCTCGGGCATTAGAGTTGAAGGACTTAGAGCGATTGCGTAATACCAAGCGCGATATGTAAAGCGATATTCCTCTAACATATATAAACAAGGTAAAATTTAATTTATGGCATGGTAAAATTTAATTGGTAAAACAGTACCTTCATTAAATAGAGTCATAATGAGATATACCCTACGCTGTCTTTAACATCAATAATATACGTTTTCTCTCTCTGTTAAATATAAAATTACCAATTAAAAATCAAAGATTGAGGCGTTTTAAACCCTAAAACATTAAAACCACGAAAAAATGCTGTACGTTTATCGTGTAATATAGAGTTACGAGGGGTGGCAAAACAACAAAAAAGCATTATACTTCAACTCGATTTTTTTATCACAACTCAACATATGCAATGAAACATCTGTCCAAATTGCGTTTGCATATTCATGCTCATAGTCTAGATTATCATATGGAAGACAGTATTGAGAACGTTCTTACTGTTGTATTTCACTTGTACCTGATACCTGCCTGACACTTATTTTGTCGCTTATAGACCTGTAAGGTATATTTTAATTTTATAACTGTTATTTTAATTTAAGCATCGTTTATTAATTATTATTTAAGCATTATTTTAATTTAAGCATCGTCATCTATCTTGCATCGTTTCAACTTACAACTCCCTACCAGAAGGAGTTTTTAGAATCGCGTTGAATAAAAAGGAGGAAGCAAGAGTATTAAAGGAAAGTTCAACTTACTTGCTTCGAGAGAGAGCTAGGAATCCTGAGTAGCGCACGTTTGCCTTTGGGCTAAGTCTCTCTAGCTACTGTTAGGCTCAGTCGTGTTATTCTCAGTCGTGCCTTTTGATAGTTCGCCGGCTAATTTAAAACTAAGGGCCAACTCCGTTAGATTTGTGTTAGCTTCGGCTAAATCTGCTTAGTTATAGTTAGTCCTTATTTCTTATTTTTGAAAGCAAGCCCGAGTGGAGGCTTTGTTGTAAGCCCGAAGAAAGAGGCCGATTGTTCATCTTATTTTTGAGTGAATAAAGGCTAATTAACCCTTCTTGAGTTCACGATTTCTGTTCTCTGAACTAAGCGATAATTCGCTAGGTTCCTCGACATTTAAATTAGCAGAATCAAAGCGAGGAACGCCACAAACCATTTATTTAATCCTGTAGTATGATGAAAGATCGCAATAAACTGCGTATGCGAGAATATTCAGCTTCTTTTTTTTTCTTTTTTTTTTTTTTTTTTTTTTGAAAAAATCACTCTGTATCTTAAACTGCTGTAAATCAGAAGTATGATTAAAACACACAGCAGAGCTCATGAAAAGTATTCATCAGACTTTCTATACAAAATAACAGAATTTCTCTACAGATGCTACGGTGTACTGCAACAAGTCGTTTTAGTGCTAAGACTCATTTGGGTACAGTTCCCTTCTTACTGAAGATATTAGGAAGGATTAAACGAATCGGTAACTTATTGAATGAAAATTCAAAAGAAATCAACTTGAACATGTACTTTTCTGCACTACTACTGAACATCATCTTCTTTTTTCGAAGTCTTGCAATTATTGTATTAAATTACTTAATATGCTCCGGAGAAATAGGTAACATTTTTGTATCGGTAATTATAAGGCTTTCGGCAATATTTTTTAATATAGTATTTACACAGTCAGGACAAAGCTGAGGCAAGTCAGGCATTCGCCTCAGGTAAACAGCTAAAAGTGGCGCTAAGTTAGCCACGAAATTTTAGATATACTTTTAAAAAATAAATTATGATAATTAACTTCCAATTCTGAAACGTATCGAGAAACACATTTTTAAAATTAGAAAAATAAATCAATTGAAAAGGGTTGTGTATTCTCCAGCGCTTGTGTAACTCGCACGCTTTTAGTAAATAAATCAACCAATTATTTTATATTTAATTAATTATTAATGATTTAATATTTAAAATGGGACAAAATTATTACGCATATTTTGTATAACTTTCAAATCATTTACTTTATATTTAGATGAAGTTATAGGGTTAATATTGTAACTGGAAGCTAGAAATAAACTCCTGTAGAAACTATTAGACAAGATAGCGAGTTATCTTTATGTCTTAAACACAGTGTACTGAAGAAGACAGTGCCTTAAATACAGTGTCTTAAACACAGTGTACTGAAAATAACCTTTTTTATTTTAGTCTAAATTGAACATAAAGGCACGACTTGCTTTCTAGATAAAACCGCCACTTGTGGTTATTTAAATTAAGCAATAATAGATAATTAAATTCAAACACTGATAACATAGTCTAAGACGAAACATTCAATAGAATAAGAAATAAGCTGGCTCAAAGTATTTTCCGGGCGCGCAACTTAAAGCATCGGCTAGCGAGAAAATACTAAAGTCGGAAATATCAGTTTGAAGCAGAGTTGGGGAGAATATTCAAACACGCAGATGTGACTGCCATACGTTATCTTGCTAAGATTCAAATTGCTTAATTCAAATTGCTTAAATACACTCAAAGATAATTTGCATTCTGGTGAGGAATACGGAAAAGAGAAGGTACAGTAAAGGTCAAAATCATAACAACTGGTTAATTAACATAAATTACCTTACAAAGTTTAAACGGAGTTCTAGCAAGGTATCGAATAATAAATCATTGCTTAATATTAATCATTAATTAATCTAATAACCTCTTTGACCAAATCAGTTTAAAATTTTATATTTGTCGTCATGGAAGTTAATTCTGCAAGAAGAAAAACAGGTAAAGACTTCCAATTAAAGATTTTGAATACATATATAAAGCTACACGTTTAGTAGGAGGAATTACCTTAACTTCAAATACCGGCGAATTGGTTTTCTGCACGGGTACTTTTGTGGTTTTGCCCAAGTGAAAAGTAAATACGAGCTTTTTTCTTTCAGAAAGTCATCCTTCCCTTTAGACAAATAGCCCTCGCACGTCTGCCATACTCAAAAAAAAAAAAAAAAAAAACAAATATAACAGATAGGTGGTCTTTCTTTACAAAAAATAAGGAAATATTCTTGAAAAATGGGAAAATTTAGCAAAAAAGATGAATCTGTCAAATGAATATGATAAGAAGTCAAAAAGAGATATTAAGAAAGGAGAATGTCAAAATCAGTTGATAAAAGAACTAATTTTTCAGAAAAATATATTTTCATAGTAGAAATGAAAGAAATTATACATATTTTAATTTCAGAACTAAAAGGAGTGTACGATAGCTTCCAAGTTCCAATTTCTGACTGATGAAAAATTAATGTAATTGTATTTAGATATTTTAAAGAATATACTAGGTTAAATTGAGTCTGGCAAAACACATGAGTGCTGTCAGCCTAAGGGGAGAGATACTTAGATATTTTAAATAGACCAGCTGATATAAATGCTGAAGATACTCCTCCAGAAATATATAGTTTTAAAGACGATGCAAAATTTCGGTAATATTAGTATCTAAAGTAAAATCAGATCTTTTAAAGATTTTGCAAGACAACTTCAGTCATGTCTGATGTCAGGTATTACATTCAAAATGTTTTTTAACTTTGCCAATTAATATTGTTAGAACGAAAGAGCTTCAGAAAAAACTAAAATAATAATAATAATATGCAAAAAAGGCTTTTGCGCCCCCCCCCAAAAAAGGAAAACTTTCAAATATCACTATTTTCTGTACAGAATATGAATTAAATAATGAAGTAGATTTTGGAAAAAATAATATTGTCGGTCTTGTTTCTTTAAAAGCAAGAAAAATTAATTACAAAAAAATCTTGGCTATTAATGTAATTAGTTCAGTGTTATTTGCTATTTAACAAAAAGGTACTCTTTAATGATTTAATTTAAAAATTAAAATTATTACGCATATTAATATTCTACATACATAAAGTTATGATTGCAAATATTATAAAAGTTATAGTATAATTTAGTGCAGTAGTTGACTTCGTTTAATATAAAAGCATCGAGATACAATTAATTTGTTTCCAGATAGGGGCGCATATTTGAATCTTTGTCACACGTGAAAAAATTTTTTGACCACAGCTCTATATATGTATTACGAACAATGAGTTTTAGTTTAAATTAATTTAATTTAAATTAAAAATTTCTAAAATTCCAAAAATAACTTGTAGAAACATTAGGTTATTTAGAAGAAAGAGAGATAAAAAATGAGAAGTACCCTCTCCAGGATTCGAACCACGGACCTCTCGAATACGCGCCGAGCTTGCTGACCACTACACCACGAAGGTATGCGAAGAAGGCAGGAGAAATACCTTATAAACTAATTAATTTTTTCTCAGTTACAACAACAATCTGAGACTGAATGAGACTTTATTTATTCTTATTTCCTTCATTAATTTGCCAGTTCATTAGTTATTAATAAGCAATTTTTGTACCACTTTAAAAAAGTGCAGTTTACACTTTAGTAATTACCTTTTACGCAATGCCATTGATGTCTTTGTTACCGTTAAAGTATATAATTCAGTTATTTCATAGAATACCTAGTTATTCCATGAAATAACTGATCGTGTCCGTTTAAGTGTGTAATATGTTAATAATTTGACACTTTAACTAGTTATTCTATGAAATAACTAGGTATTCTATAAATTAACTAAGGAGAAACAGTTAAAGTGTAAAATAAACAATTTATCTAAAATGAAATAACTAGGTATGCTATAAATAAACTGATGATAGACAATTAAAATGAAAAAGGAGCAATTTATCTAATTTATACAGCGTATAAATGGTATTTATATAAACGTACCATAAAATCATTTGTTACAACAAGGATTACTAAAATGATACTTGGAATTACAAAGAACATTATTTTTAAAACAAAAACATTTTTTGTCGACACACTGGGTTTTACACGAACATTCCATATTGTTAAACGAAATGTAAATGTACCTTATACTAAAAAGCGAAATATATGATATAGATTATTTTACACTTTAACGGGCTGCAGATCGTTATTCTATGAAATAACTAGTTAAACCATGAAATACAAGAGAGTTTTACTTTTTAACGGACACGATCAGTTATTTCATGGAATAACTAGGTATTCTATAAAATAACGGATTTCATACTTTAACGGTAACATCTTTATATTAATATTTTATGTTTGTTTCTTGTATGAACTTGTCTTACCACTGGCTGAGCGGTCAAGGACGCTTAATCCTGGTAGCTCAACTCCGGGATCAAACACAAGCGAATGGGATGGCTGCAAGCTAAGAAGGCATACCTCCTGTTAGGCAGATAGCCTCTTATGCCTTGTCATAATTAAATAACCTAACCTAATATGGAAGTACTAAAATTTATTTAATAACTGTAATAATATATACATACATTATATTTTATTTCATATAAATATGCTTTTTCTTTCAGAGGTACCACTTGTCACCAGCCATTGCATGGACCATTTCCTTCACTAGCTCAGGATGACTGCCTATATTAGGGGTATAATCACAATGTCATTGTATCACATGTAATAAATAAAGTATTTAATTTCAAGTTTCTGAGCCCTTTTCTTTTTACCTTCACCATTAGGAAAAAATTGCTTGCGTTATAATTTTTACAATAAATGCTTACTTAAATAATTTTATAGAAACATCAAAATATAATATGGTTCTAGAAATTTCTGAAGTTACAAGCAAATTACAATGCTTGCTATTTATGGAACAATAAGGAGTTTCCTTTAAAAGATAAGAAATGAAAAAAAAAGGTTATTTGTACACAGAAATTAGAAACCTCTCGAGAGTCTTTTAAAAGAAAAAGTGCATGAATGGCAAATTTTATTCAAGGATAAATATTAAAATGCAAAGGTAAATATTAAAATGCAAAAGTAAATATTAAAATGCATTTTAAGTCTTAAGAAATTTGTTAAATGTTTCCCATAAAGTTTTAATTGATTTCTATATGTATTAGTTCCTGCGTCAAATTACTTACTTTTTCTTCTTTCTGTACCTTTTCATCTTATTATAAAATTTTAAAAACTTTTAGTGAGTGTCAGTAAAGTTTTGAAGTAGTAATTTTTCGTGAAAGAATTTCATTCTTGGAACCTTTTAGACCAGTAAGTAATATAATAGCTTTGTAAATCATGGGATCAAAATGTTGGTTTAAGTCAACTTAACTGTGAAATTTCTAACTAATTCAACTTGCAGAGTTTCGTAGGCATGGGACGATTGTATAAACGATATTTAGCAGTTTTGCAGCAACATCAGTTAATTTGGTTAGCAGATCATAATATGTCTTCTATTGCTTTCATTAAAATTTCATGGATTTTAACATTCCACCGCTTATTAACTGAGTAACATATTGTTACGTGCGTACGGGTTTGTTATGGGTTGAATGCGCAAGTCGTTAAAAAGATAACAAAAATTCATTCTTTCCACAAGAAATAAATCAAAATGCTGAAATATTTCTTCAGCGATATTCGCACAATATCACAATATCTCAAACGTTTAGCAAAAACTCAGTTCAAAACAGATAAACTAATTCTATCTCACAACGAAATCGCTACAGCATTAAGTAAACAAACAGCAGTCGCTTTAAACAGCTACAGCTACAACAACTGAGATGAGGTGTTTGAATCCGGCTTTTATAAGCTTTTTAATTATCAGTAGAACAATCTCGATTTTTCTAGATTTTTCTGGATGGCAACAGTAATTACAAGATATTTATTTATTAAACATTAAATGCACGCGCTCTTTTAATTTTCTTTTCTTTTTTTTTTCGACGTAGCTTTCTCTTCAAAAATCGTCTGCGTTGCACGGGAAATGTAAAGCAGTCTTAATCACAATTCTAAATAAATAGCCAAATAAATATGAAATCCGTAACAATATATAAAGAACATATTTAAAGACATAGGCACAGGATAATTCAATTACATGATTAGTAAATAATAGATTATTATGTACTATTTGGCTGTAGAGTATAATACAGTAGTCAATAAATAACATACTCATCCCCTTCGAAAGTAAAATCTCAAGCCCTAAACTTCATACTTGAGAGCTTTCAATGGATTAATAAATGTACTGGGATCCTCTATTGTTGAGAAAGCGTTATAAAATAATGCTTTTTCTTATTAAATCTTTCTCTCTTGTCAATTGACAAATTGCCAGATTCTCTCTCTTGTCAATTGACAAATTGCCAGATTTTCTCTCTTGTCAATTGGCAAATATAAGCAAAATACAGTTCGTAAAACTTTACACAGATTCAGTTATTAAAGCAACGAAATGTTCGGTTTAGATTTTAATTTAAATATCTCTGTTAGTGTATGTGTGTGTTGCATTAAGGCTCGATACGAGCCACGAAACTATATAATTTAAAAATAAACATATTTTACTAGAAAAACTACTTTATTTTTATTCATTCTCACAGTGTAAAAACCTTTGGATAAGATGGGAAAAGTCTACTTCTACGTAGATTTTTCTAGACAGAAAACAGACGTTACAGCTGGTGAATAAATTTAAAGTTAACATAGGTATTGAGTAGTTTAACGATAAGAAAAATATTTATTTCATCAGCCGTTTTTCATTCAGTGATGCAAGGATTCAACGACTGCAACACGACTCAGTTTTCTTACTCTAAAACATAGATGAATTGACGTCAATCAAGGTATCATTAAACACTCTAACAAATCGTTTCCATTTGTCAGTGATGAATGAACCTGTTGATTTAAAATCTCAAGGTCAAAAGGAATTAGCTCATGATGCTTTACAATGTAAATTCCCTGAAGGCATTATTCGATCACCCAAGCTCTTCAAACAAAGACATTGAAGCCATAATAAGAATTACACTGCTCAAAACAGTTAAGAGATATTAAGATTTTGGATATAAACTGCGAATGAGGAAAATTTTTTTATCTTATATATGATCTGTAGGCGAACTATTACGAAAGACAATTGCCTACGAAACAAGGAATAATAATAAAGTATTATTCTCTTTTTTGTCTGAAAGCAAAAACGTGCACAGCTGATGCATAGTTCATGAATATCTTAAAACGAACAAAAAATGTTATTTCTTGGATAAAAGCAAGTTTTAATGAGAAGTCTGGTAGCTGACCGAAAGCAATGTTGCACATCTCTGGAGCATGGAATCCGTAAATTTATCGAGGAGAAACTGAACTATTCTCTCCAACTACTGTGGAAGGACGGTTTCTAGGTGCCGAACTGTTTTTAAGAGGTGATAAAAAACCAGCAACCATACCTAGAATATCCCGAACATTTTACATTTTGTCGAGAAACACATGGTGTCCAATCCATCTGAAGGATTTCTTTATCAAAAGCAAGTCTTCTTCTAGTCGAGCACGATATGGCCTAAAGTTATCATCAATGAGAATTATGAGATATCATCAATAAGAATTCATCCCGACTGTTGCAGCGTAAGGGACCACAAAAGATCAGAGAATCTAATTTCTATATCTTTCAGCTGCTGTTAGCGACCCATTTCTGATGATGAACAGCTTGGTCCCGCCATTAATACAAGCAGCGGCTAGAAAATCGCTTCGCGTTTTCAAATCGGACACTTCCGTTCACAACTGCAGGATTATTCTAAGTGCCACATTCTCTCCAAGTTATAAACCGTCTACTATCAAATTGTGTACTAAAGCGGGATTCGTTTGACAAGATATTATTACTCCATTCCTTTCGTCCCCATCTCAGATGCTGCTGTGCCATGCTACTGGCAACACGGTGGCCCGCTGTTAGGGAGGTGTGTGATCATATAAATCAACACTATGGAGGCAGTTTCGAATAGTTTGAGTTGAAACACTGTGCTGGCAGCCCTTGGAAAGTGCTGTTTGAGAAGAGTACTGTTCATACTGCGATTTTTCTTGCCGTTGTTGTTAAACCCTGGTCTTCACTTTGTGTTGTTGTACACCTACGACTTTCTCATGGTGTTTGCCTAACGTTTCTTTCTAAAAATCAGTTTCATGTTCTGGAAATGACATTTTGGGATACTCCAAAGGCTTCGGCTACAATGCGTTGAGTTTGAGCCGTTTCTAAACGACCGATGACCTTTCAGGCAGAGGATTCAGCTAAGTTATGTTGAGACATCGCATTCACGGTTATGAAGCCTTCCTCATATGCCAATTGTTTCTAGTATTCTCCTATATAAAGACTGGTACAGATCCCTTTTCATTCCTTAACGAAAGCTTGTAATTTTCGAAGTTACAGTTTGTGAACGCCATAATGGTAATTTTAATCTCGTTTCTTTTATTTTTATTAAAAGAATAGTCTGTTGTATGGTTGCTTCATACCGAATTTACAATATTTTCGAATAGGTTTGAGCATTGTATATCACGATTTCTCCATTTCTTGGTCTGTCTTTTACTCGGAACATATTATGGAAAGGTATACAGTGATTTATTCTGTTTCTCTGCTGTTGGTTTTGTTTCCACAACTGTAACTTAGATTTTTAACTGACAAAATAATTTCGCAGAAAATCTGTACTGCATTTATGAATTTGTTTGATTCCTAGAACGGTATGTTAAAAACGTTAAAAATTCGTAACATTGGGCTCCACTGCAAGCAAGCTCATTTATCATTCGATATACATGCATATAAACAAAGATAACATAAAAACACGAAGAGAAAAATAAATAAAAAGTTTTCAAGGTCTAAATATGAAACGTGTAAAGGTCAAAGTCTATACTTCTTCTTTTTTTCTTTTCTCGTGTTTATGTGAATATAATCGTAATTCAATCATAAAGTTTTTTCTATATCATTTTTATATTTTCAGTTTTTAAATTTTTTCAGAAGTTGCATTTTTTTCCTAGAGTTGATCTGCTATTTTTTTTGATTCCATTCCTCAACATTCTTTCATTTTTCGTTTCTGTTCACTGCGTTTTCTTTTTTAAACGTTAATATGTCTCTTAAAATACTTTTATGAAAATGCCCTAACTATAATTACGAGAATTTTCAAAATATAAATATTTTACTCATATGAGAATAATCTCTGTTTTTCTTCACTCTCGCAGATCTGAAAGCCGCTTTTCCAAACAAAGCTGATTTTATCACTAAGGTATGTTTTATCTTTTAACTGCGTACTTGAAAAGCAATAAGTGAAATAAATTTTTGAGAAATGAAATGGTGCAATCCCTCCTTCTTCGCATGCCTTCGTGGTGTAGTGGTCTGCATGCTCGACGCGTAACCGAGAGGTCCGTGGTTCGATTCCCGGCGAAGGCGTTGCTCATTTTCCATCATTCCTCTCTACACTGGCGCCCGAACTAAAAAGGTGGTGGATGATGATTCTCCGCCACCGGGATTTGGCGATTGGGTCCCCAAAACCCCAGTCGACCTTTAAAAGGGGGAGTATATAAGGTATTTCTACCTCCTTCTTCGCATGCCTTCGTGGTGTAGTGGTCTGCATGCTCGACGCGTAACCGAGAGGTCCGTGGTTCGATCCCCGGCGAAGGCTTTGCATATTTTTCATCTCTCTTGTTCCAAAAAAATACCTAATGTCTCTACACAGTGTAAGTTCGAAAAATAAGAATCAAGTAGTTACAGAGAGAGATCAATAAACCAATAAATGCGAAATTGGCATAAAGACTTAGCAGTGAAAAAAAAACTGCAGTGTTTATACAGTGCACGTAACGTCATATATCGCTTAGTCTTCTGCATTAGTTACTATCACGCGTCTTGATCATACTTATGGAAAATCATCGGTCGAACTTTAAAGAAATAAATGAGGTTAAATTTCTGTAAATGAAATTAGGAACAAAATGTTGCATCGGTTGACCGTTCCGATTACCTTCCGTGATATTGCCGTTGCAATAAAACGTTTCGAAATGAGTACATTGAAATAATAAATAATACCATAGTAAATTTTATTATGAAAGAAGGTTGCGATGGTATTCTAGATTAAAGTAAGTATTTGTTAGTGTTTAAAGTTTAATCAATGTATTTGTTAGTATTTTAAGTGTATTCAAGTGTATTTGGTAGTATTTAAAGCGTATTCTTGTTTCGTATTATCGAAAGTTTTCTTATATGAGTTCCTAGGGTCCCCTTTTTCAGGAGAAAGCTCTTTTCTTCCAAAAATTTAAAATAGGTCTTGAAGCTGCAGAATTATGAAATGAAAAATGACTGAATAATGTAATGAAAAGAAGTTTCATTTTATTTAGCCTTTCCAGCAACGAAGATTTTGAATATATGATTTTCTTTTTATGTCACATCTACAGATATAGTGCTCCATATTTAGAATTTTAAACTGCATACAGAAAAGAGGTATTCAAATTATAAACACCTGCACGTTATGAGTTTTCTGAAAAAAAAAATAAAAGTAACACTAGTCCGAGTATCTGGACACCAGTGGAGCAATCTTTGTATTGTAGAATAAAAATTATCCCCGTCTCTGTCATGACTGTTCTTTACAGACAGCGTTAAAATGGACAGCAATTTGACACCCAGATTTTCCTAAATAATAAAGAAACCTCACACGAAAGTTTGTTAAGCTTCTTGGTACCGTTCTGTATTCTAAAAAAACTTCCAAAAATCATATTTGCTGTACCGCTCATAAAGCTAATAAAACTGCACACAATGACGATGAGAGCTTGCAGTCATCGACGCAGACAAAGAGAGATTTCTACCTTCCAGTAATACTTCTTATGCTGTTGTATACAGTTTCTGTCTAAGAGAACACAATAAAAATGAAGCAATATGTTCCAAAATAAAGTACATCGGAATATTATGAACGGTACACGGTATGCGCAAAATTATGTTATGCATAAAGGTCTAGATTTTTCTGGCAATATATTTTAATTAGAAATGGAATACCAATTACAAATTATAGCAAAGTAGTTGTAGAGACCATTATATATTTATTTCGGATCAGAACACGTGAATAATATGCAACACCTTTACCAGGATTCGAACTCAAAACCTTCCGATGAATGCTTCTAATGACAACCCAAAGACCAGTGGTAAAGAGGGAAAACGTACCTTACAATCGCCCCCTTTCAAAAGGTGACCGAGGTGGAGGGGGCCTCATTGCCAAATACCGGCGGTGACGAGCTATCGGCCACCACTATTCAGTTCGGGAGACAGTTGTAGAGTAATTAGGTTTTTCGAAGTAAGAAGATGAAGAATCTGCAATGCCCAAACCGTGATTTGATCTCCGAACTTTCCAATGCTAGTCGAAAGTGCTTTCCAATTACAAGGCATACACAAAAGAGGCAGAAAATACCTGACATATTTATAAAATAGGATACCTGATTTATTCACTAAAAGTACAGATCTTGAACAAAAAAATCTCAACACTAACGACGACATGTCAAATGAAGAGCTTTCAAAAGTCCTCACTGTTTCTTTCAGAATGTGAATTGGTTTTGTGACAGATTTTTTTTTCTGCTTTGGGGCGAGACACTGCAGTTTATCATATTATGCTTCTACTGCCCGAAGAGTGTAAGAAATGAGCTAGCTCATATGCTCCACCCGATATGCTCAAGTTACCAAAGAAATTTCTATTCCGATTCAAAATTGCAGAATCAATTCGTAAACGTAGCAGATCTAAACTGTTGTTGCTTAGTTCAATGAAAAAGCTTCCGAGTTTAAAGAATCTAAGTCCCACATTGTGTATTTTCAACGCGAATTGAGTGCCGTCAGCGATCCTATATTTTGTGAATTAAATTTATAAAATAAGTGCCCAGCCTCTGAAGAATTTTAGGCAGTATCTTTTGCATCACAGAATTTATATTTCATTTTATCCTCGATTGCATCTACTGTAATCGGCTTGCCTAGCTGTGATAAGAATCAAATATCTCTCACCATCGGTATACTTATTCTGAGATCAAACCCTAAATACTAACAATATCTAAATCTACATTTAAGTAATATGACATAGTGGTACCTAACGCGTACTAAAACTAGATACGTACAATAAATAATCAGTATTAAAATCAATAAGTAAAATCAATAAGTAAAATTAATATATAAAATTAAACTGAGAGAGAATATTTAAAATTAAGATGAATGCCAAAACTAACAGTAGTCGTAGGAACGAGTCTTTTTAGCTATCATAAAATGTGCCTAGATCTACCTAAATGTTAATCCTAGAAAATTCTCGCCCAGGTTTGAAGATGAATACAACCAGGAGAAGGATGTAACAGATCCTTTTATTGATCATAATGTAATCTACAGACGGCACGGACTTACGTGCTTACAAACGCCGACCACTTGCGGTGAGAACTTAAAAGATATACAATGCTAAATTAAAGTAACACCAGACTACACAATTCAATCTAAAGCTAACAGGTTGACTCAGAACCTACATCTGTAAAGCTGCAATTCGGTGGCAAGAATGCGTAAGCGATATTTAAGGTTAACAGCTAGAAGAATCAACAACGCGCTCTCACAACAGCGAAATCACGCTCTGCTAAACTTTTGCTCCAGCAGTTTAAATACTCTGGTTCAACCTAACTCATTTACATCTGGCGAGGAACGCGAGGAGAATAATAGAAAACAGGAGAGGCTCACAAATTAAAATAACTATTAGTTAAAATAAATGAAACCCTGTAGAGACATTAGGCCTTTCTTTGGAAGCAGGAGATGTTGAAAAATGAGCAATGCCTTCACCGGGAATCGAACCTCGGACCTCTCGAATACGGGGTGTGTGCGGACACCACGAAGACATGCTAAGAAGGCGGGAGAAATACCTTATAACCCTAGAGTAAAGTGTAAAATCTATAGCAAAAATTTCTTAATAGGAGCAGCTTTAAGGAGCATTCCAAAACCTAATCAAATTCAAGAACCCATAAGTTGCAGTAAGCCTTGGAGAAACTACAAAGGCTATTTCAGCACTTCTGGAAGAGATGATGTAGTGAGTATTTAACTAAGTTGCAGCAGAAACCTAAGTGGTGCAAGTTGCAGCAAGATCTGAAAAATCGGTGATATGGTCCTCATTAAGAACGAAAATCTACCTTCGCTACGATAGAAATTAGGTAGAATTGTTAATGTGTACTCTGCTCTGGATGAAAAAGTTCGAGTGGTAAGTTTACGCACGTCCAGTGGTGAAATAAAGAGACTTATAGCAAAGCTATGTCCTTTGCCATTTAATTCCTGATTTAGAGAATTTAATTTTTATTTTTCAGGTCTATTCAGTTTTCATAATTTACAATTTATTACTTGAACCCCCTTGGGACTTCAAGGCTGGAGCTATGTTTGTTGTTATGCAAATTTTATTTCTGTTGTTGAACTGAGGAGCGGCGCAGACGCAAATTTGTTAGGGTTTTTAAGCAAGCGTTTGGCACTTCAAGTTTGCTGGGAATTACTGGAGATCCAAAGATGCAGAGGTTCTTTCGAGTTGCGTTTCTGAAGCGAGAGGTTTGCCTTGTTCTGACGCCGTTCTTCAGCCAACGTGATGTTTGAAGGCCAATAAAGAGATTCGGTGACCGTTATGACTCTGAAGTTATTGAAGTTCGTCTGAGGTAATCGCAAGTCATCCTACAGTCCACTATTATTAAACAACGGTACACACATTAACAACATTATTAACACATTATTAAACAACGGTACCGTTCTACTGTGTTGGCCTGCGGCCGATAAGGTACCATTTTTAGGTGGAGTATGCCATAAGTTTTCCAACGTTGTCAGATTTCGAAGCTCAAAGTAGTCCTGACCCTGGGGTAAAAGTCGTGACAAAATTATTGAAATGACTTCTTCGTCTGGCCTCTTACTGTACAACATATTGTTACGGATTTCATATTTATTTAGAATTGTAATTAAAATTGTTTTATTTTCCCGTGCAATGCAGCGCGTGACGAATTGTAAGAGAAAGCTGAGCCGGAAAAGTAAAAATACAAGAGCGCGTGCATTTAATATTTAATAAATAAATATCTCGTAATTGCTTTTGTAATCCAGAAAATTGAAAATATGAATAAATAAAGCGCTTAAGTCAAACTAATGAAAGACAGCAAAGAACAACTAATGTCGGCAGAATAATATTTTCTATGAAAGTTTAGTCTGTACAATTCGTTACACAAAGTTCCTTAAAGCTATTTTCAATAACAAATTGTAATGCCAGAAATTATTATATACACTGCTGTGAACGCTTATGTCTTTTGAAAATAAATTAATTCCATTAGTTTTCCTTTTTCTTAGCTGGATTGTCTGTAACACAAAATTCCTTTAATGTTCACTGATGCATTCCGAAATTAAAAGTTAAAAATCATAAGTTTTAAAAATAAATTTCTGATTTTTTTATCCGCTAGCTAATTTGGCGTCTCTTCTATTTGTTCACCTAAGGCAAGTGCCTCACCTGCCTTACCCTCGTCGCCTGTTTGTAATGACAATCAGTATAAGGATGCATTCCGCGGGGTTTGAACTACAGTCCTCTCGATTGTGAATTTCAAGACTCACATCACATGATTTTTACATAAAGCTGGTGCTTTGACGTGAAGGTTTTGCGAACTAAACTCAAACAGCCAATACTGATTTTTGAGCGCTATTAATTAGCCAATCAAACGATATCGAAATCGAAGCTAACTCGCTTTGAATTAAGATTTCGTTCTGAACACTTCGCACTTAGCTTTTGCTTAGGTCTATCTAAACTGCTGCTTCTCTTCTTACCGCAAAGCTATCACGTACATAAATATTTTGAAACAGACATGATTAGTGTGCTGAGTTTTTTGGCCCCAAAATGCCATTTAAAATAAAAATGAATATTAAATCTTCTATAACTGTTTCTAATTGAATTTGCGTAAGTTGCCAAATTTGTATTTCATTACAGATTTTCTGTGTGTGCTTCAACATGCATCTTCAACAATTTTTCAATTTATTACACACACACACACACATAAAGAGAGAGAAAAAAAGAGATATGGATATAGATATAGATATGATGAGGAAAAACACATAGCTATGTGATGGCGTAGAACGTAAATAGCTCTGAACGTATAATGTTGAATCGTTAATGAACAGGAAACTGTCAGCAGAGGAAGATTAGATCTTCATTTTTATTTTAGCAAACATGTTGCGGCCACAAACAACTTAACACACTACTCGTGCATATTTCAAAATATTTATATTCTTGACAACTTTGCCGTAAGCAAAGAGCAGAAGGCAGCAATCCAGACAGGCCGATTACATTTTTGACAACTTTGTAGTAAGAAGAGAGCAGTAGGCAGAAGTCTAGCTAGGCCAAAGAATAGAAAGCAAGTGCAGTTGTGCGCAGGAGAAAAATCTTAGTTCAGAATGAGTTTAGTTCTCAATGCATTTTGATTGGATAATTAATACTGCTGTAAAATTAATTTTGGCTGTTACAATTTTTGTTCCACTTACATCATAAGTGTTACACAAACTTATTAGTATCGAAACGACGCAGTGCAGAGAGAGATTACTATTTTTAGAAGAGAGAGAAGAAATACGAAATTATGCTGCTAATTTAAATTACAATTTATATTTTCCATACTTTTATCTTACATATATATATATATATATATATGTTCATAATTTATTACATGCATATAAACATAGTGCTAAATTAATTTGTGAATGTGAACATGGAGATTGGCCTATAATTTTCGGCAAATATTGTAGAATTATGCACTGAACTGTGCAATGGTTGTTGAAATACGATACTGATCAGTAGCGAATAAAATTTTCTTATTACTGTTTTAGTATAGGTAGTTAAGAAGCAAAGACAACCTAATTCTCTGGATTTTTCGAATATCCAGGTGGATATGGTGCCAGTTAGTATAAATAACTGGAATTATGCTTTCAATAATTCTGAATTGCTTTTCATGATGCTAAGTATAGTACCTGTACGTTAAATTACAGTATCAAAATTCCATGGAAAATTAAAAGGGGTAGCATTTCAGTCATACGCGATACCTTTGTAAATAATATTTGCACAGCTTATCCATGCGCATTTAGTGAAATAAACGGAGTTATCCGATGATACAAAAGGCATAGCAGGAAACTTTGGAAAGAAAGGATAATTTGCCAAGAAAAATATTTGGTAGTTAGAAAAACGCGTTTTTCCGTTTTACATACTTTAAGGGAAATCCCTATTACAATGGTACATTATAAGAGCTTACTTTTGGGCTTATGAACTACTGTTGTATTCGTTACTAATCTCACTTGCTTGACGCAATCAAAACAACCGCAAGAATTGTTATAGTGGCAAAGAGTAAAAAGTACGTCTATCGGTCGTTAGAGCCTTGAGCACCATACAGGCGCAGTCTTACTTTATGCTCAGTTCCGAATCAGTTTTGAAGAAGAGTATCACGGGAGGGGGGCGGATCCTAAGATCTCTC
>KK119541.1:180991-264330 GCA_000611955.2 Stegodyphus mimosarum | reverse complement strand
CGCTCTTCCCTACCACCAACCTCCATGAGGACTTTAGGCTCACCACATATTTTTAGTGACTCTGTGCCGCACAGGCACTACACATTTACAAATATCTATGCCTTTTTCCGGATTCGAACCCGGACCCTTCACCAAAGCAATCAGCGTCACTAACCACTTTACCGTCTGGCAGGCTTTTAAACTGTAGACAAGTAAAATACATGCAGTTTTAAAGATTGTTTTGGTAGCGAAAAAGTGAGGGGGAAATTGAAATGTGTGAAGAATTTAGGAAAGTGAAGACAAGAAACAGTATTGCCAGAAACTTTTCAAGTTAAAGAAGCAGGCGAAGAAACGAAAAGTCGCAAAAAGTAGCTCATGACGTCAGAGATCGGGTGATTTTTCGTGTCGTTATAGTTACGTAGTTCACGTGATCTCTGATGGCATCATAAATTCAGTCTCACTGGTTCCGTAGATAACGGACTGTAATTCGATTCTTAGTCATTTTAATTAGGTATTGTAGTTTTGACAAAAATTTTAAAACTATATTGCTAATTATCCATTGTCTGAGCATTCATTTTTTCTTTTAATTAATTTTCAGTTTAAATTAAAGTTTTTATTTTTAAATTAATTTGTTCGTTTTCATTGTTAAGCATACCCTCAAATTTGGAATTTAGCGCTTTTGTACTGATATTGTCAGTCCGCAGTTCGCTTTTCTAAAATGTAGTTTTTGCTCCATTTTAATTTTTAATGCTTTTCAATGAATTATCAGTTCTGTTTCTATGACTTATTTAACTTTATCATATTTTGATTATTAATAAAACCCCCGTTCTTTGACTGTTAAATTTGTTTTTGCTGTTATTTACGAAACTGGTTTTAAGTCATCTCGATTGTTAAATTGTTAGGAATATATTAATCAGAAGAATGAATTTCATTCTCTTCGCTGTTTGATTACCCGATATATGGCGCTCAATGTACAAATCTCTTCTTTACCACCATAGAATTGTGAGAAAAACTGACTAAATAACATAATTTACAAAGCAATAAAGCTGTCAACATTAATATAAAAAAATTTGACAGGTCTATATCTCCCGTTCTACTGGGACGATTGACGAAATTCAACTTGAGTTTTTCATGTCACGAAAGCGCGACGTAAGATATGTATTAGATTTATATACAGCATTGTTCTAATACAGGTATTTTGACACAAAATTGGACCTTTTCTGAAATGACATGCCAGTTTTTTTTTTCATACTTCGATTCTACGACTCAAATTATGCCTAAATGCCAAGTTTTATAAAAATCGCACGAGGTGTTTTTAAAACATTAGCTCTCAAAATTTTAGCTCCTTAATGTTAATTGAATTTGATATATGTTTATTACTATCTCTTGTTTTATTAAACTTACTTGATTCCTTCTTCCAGAATTCGAAATTTGGGCTTAATCCAAATATAATTCGCACATTTTTATGATTTATTTTTTAAATTTGTACTTTAAAATAATTTTTATAAATTTTTCGAAAATATTTTTGTATTATAACCTATAAAATTTTTAACATCCTATTAAAGTTAGATGTATTTCTAGGCACATCTGCAAAAAAATAGAGTTTTTTATTCAATGTTTCCTAAGATATACATGAATTTACATATCGGCGTGTTTTGAAATTTGGCATGTTCGTTACAAACGATAGTATCGCCAAATGTGGTTTACGCACTTTGTTAAAATTATTTGAAAGTAATGAACGTGACCTTTTTCCTGCTCGTGCAAAATGAAAAATGAAAATAAAAATAGGTTGCTATAAATTAAGAAATTCGCCAAGTGAATAATTCTTGGCGCAAACTGAAAAAAATTACTCTAAGACAAATTTTTAAATTTCTCCTTAAATTTCCCACCAAATTTTACAAAATTTAATATTTAGGCACAATTTGAGTTGTAGAATCGAAGTATGGAAGAACATTGGCATGTCATTTCAGAAAAAGTCCGATTTTGTGTCAAAATACCTATATTAAAACAATGCTATATGTAAATCTAATATATATCCTAAGTCGCGCTTCCGAGACATGAAACATGCAATTTGAATTTCGTCAATCGCCCCGGTAGAACGGGAGATATAGAACTGTACCATTTTTTTCCTCGGTGTACATAACTCGGTTTTACACTCTTTTGCAATATTTTTCCTTTTATTACTATTATTTTCACGGAATTCGCCTATCTGTCAATAATACAATATAGTCTTTGCTCCATGAGCCCAACGAAAAATTTTTAAGCATCCTGTTCATTTTCTTGGTCTGCATACTATCTTCATTTTTTATTTCTTTTTATAAATTTCTGAGCTACATGTATGCATGGGTGGAGAGGATACAAATTAAACATAGTAGATATTTTTTTCTTCCAACGGCATCTTCATTTGAAGTATGGAATCTACGAGTTTCAAATACATTCTCTTTCGATGCTCGGTTTTTGTCAAAGTATGCATTACTTATTGGCAAATTCTAAAGAATAATCGAAGCAATCAGCCAAACACGTAAAAACACCAGCGACTGGCGCTATAAACCTATTCTGTGCACACCAGCTCTATGATCTCAGGATTGCCGGATGTCAACTTCTATATAAGCCTAAATAATTTTTTATTTATTTTCTTATAATAAAATAATTTTAGTCGATACATTATTTTAACATATAAGCTTTTTACGGTATATTAAAAGTTTTTGAAGTCGCAAAAAATACCACGAAGAAATGATGGTATAGCAAATATTTCGTAAAATCGCGTACATATAAATTTTAGTGGCACAGATTTGTTAAAAGCAGCAAATTTGCGAAAGTTCGCATTATCTGGTAACACTGACAAGAAATAGCGGAAAAAAATGAATTTTATGAAGAAATGGCGAAATTTACGTTGTAGAGACATTAGGTATTTTGTTGGAACAGGACCGATGAAAAATATGCACTGCCTTCGCCGGGGATCGAACCGCGGACCTCTGAAATACCGGCTCAGTGTGCTGACCATTACACCACGAAGGCACGTTAAGAATGTGGGAGATATACCTTATATACTCCCCTTTTTAAAGGGCGACTAGGGTTTTAGGGGACCTAGTCGCCAAATCCTGGGTGTGGAGAGTCATCATCCACAACCCTTTTAGTTCGGGCGCCAGTGTAGAGACATTAGGTATTTTGTTGGAACAGGACCGATGAAAAATATGCACTGCCTTCGCCGGGGATCGAACCGCGGACCTCTGAAATACCGGCTCAGTGTGCTGACCATTACACCACGAAGGCACGTTAAGAATGTGGGAGATATACCTTATAACGTAATCGAATTCTTGTTACATTTATTCGCGCGCCGTCCAGACGGTAAAGTGGTTAGGAAAACCGATTGTGATACTGAAGGCCTGGATTCGAATCCCAGAGAAAGCATGGATGTAAATTGTCTGTCCTCTCACAGGAGGTAACGGTGGCCACCTATTAGATGCCTCCACAATAAAGTGGCCATTTTCCGCCTATTAGGTGCTTCCATAACAAAATGGCCACTTCCCGCCTTAGGTGTGGCCAATGCTGAAAAAAACAAAAAGGCAAATGTGCGTGTGCGATTAAAAAAAAACTGTAAAAAAAATAAATAAATAAAATCTGAGAGCTTTCAGATTTTACATTACGCCCAAAGGGGCTTTTTTTTACGTTTTGTGCCCTACCTTTGTTTCTTAAATATACTCTTCGCATACTTCATACTCTTCGCACTTAAACAATAAACTTCAATTCAACAGCAATATCGCATGAGCATATCTTTAGAATTTCCGCTACACGCTGAAGGTAATTTTTTTTCGTACAGTATTGCCATTGCACCCTTTGAAATCGTTGAGTTTGTTAATCAAAAATTCGTTAAAGTGTTATAAAATATGAAATCGATAGTAAAACAAATTTCAAGTTCCTAATTCGGGCTTCCAGATGCCCATATTCAGTGGAAGATTACATTATTCAAAATTTGATGGCTCTAGGTACCGCTGTTTTATCACAATATGAGAAACATGTATAATTTATGTAGATTCTTAATTATTTAATTTCCTTAAATATAACACACCGCTCTAATATTTGGTGGCAACAATTTGAAAAATGAACCGACATTTATAGCCCAAAGGGCATAAAAAAAAGATAGAAAATATTTGTTGACACGTGAAGGATTTTCATTCTTTCTTCTTGTTACTAAACTTCTGTTAAAATTGTCACTCAGTTGCCCAAACAGTAAAGATAAATTTACTTTATCTTGATTATTTGGACTACTAAGTTATAATTTTGAAAGTACACTTCTGCATAATTTCGTTGCAGAAGAAAAAGATTATTTCTGAAAATGTGCTACAGCAAGGATTGCTAAAAATTCTTAAGAGCAGTTAGGACAATAAATTGCCTAATAACCATAGAAACTTTTCAGTTGGGGGGATATTACTTCATCTGAATATATTTTTTTTAAAAAAGTAAAATAATAATAATAATAATAATAATAATAAATGCCCGGTTTTTAATGTAAGAAAATTTTGATAAGTGTTTTAATAGTTATTCTTAATTTTAGAACTTGTTTTATCGCTAAGAGAAAAAGTCAATACTGTCAAGAAAGTATTCAACAACTGTAATAGTAGTGTAAATACAGAGGTTTAGCAACCTGAACTTCAGTAATTAAAGAAGTCAGAAATTTTGGATCAAAGCAACGAATCACTCACTAAGAATTTGACACAAATTTCTCTGTCTTGCATCCTTATACAGTAATATCAATGATTTTTTTTTTAATTTTTAGTTCAATTTACTCGGTCGTTATTTAGTTCATTTTTAATTTACTAATTTACATACAAGATTCATTCTTGATTCAGTTTTTGAATAAGTTTACTAAGCTTCATTTGCGTTAGCAAATAATTTTAAAACTGTTTTACCTTTCCTAGGGCTATAAAAAAAAGAAGACAAAGGCTGAAAAACTACATAAAATTGGCAGCCTTGCGGGAGCAATAATTTATCTTAACAAGCACAATCATGTCAAGCGTGGTCTGGAGCTTCAGGGAAAACTGTATTTTCCTATTCCAGTATTTCACTGACTTAAATTTCTACTGTTTTATTGATTTGATGGTATCAGCTGGCAGTCGATTACAGAGATTTGGGTTCAAAGTAAAAGACAGGAATTTTCTTCCACAGCGGCACAACCAACAATACCTCGCGTTAAAGACAATTTCGATCTTAGTATGGTTTTTGCATACAAATTATCTAGGATTATACTATCATTGTTTTAATGGAATTAAGTTAGTTTTTTTCTGCATGAAGTGGAATTTTGATAAAAGAAATATTAAAAGAATGTGGAACGCTTTCAGCAGTCAGTACTTAAAAAACTGCGAGTTACCTAGGCTTACACGGCTAAAGTAATTTCCAGTTACTTATATTATTGCTGAAGGCCCTCTTTATAGTGAAATAAATATGAAAGATACGGGCCTAGTTCTAACTATTTGATTTCCAGGAACTTATTAAAAAATATTGCCCAAAAGTGATAGGCAGCATGATAGCATTTGCTTAAACTAAAATATTGCTTGCTTCTTAAAACTATGAATAATTGCATTTTATACGTGTAACCAAAAGTATTTGACCAAAAATAATTTAAAAATTGGGACAACTAGAAATATCTTATTTATACGATTTTATATGAAAAAGGTAACAATGGGAAGAACAATTATCACTAAGATAGAGCGTGTAGACTTCAGTAGGCTCCAAACGCATCGTCAATTCCTCATCGTAGTCAAATAAAATATGAAAGAACGTGATTACATTGGAAGAAATTCAAATGGTTAATATAGATCTAATATTTCTTTTATTGATGATCAAAAAGAGATTAGAGTTTGTTTCTATATATGCCTTATTTAGTACATAATGTCTTACAATAAAAAAAATGCAGAATATAAATTTAAATTTTACCAAATTCCGAAATTTAAGATAAATATTAATGGTACTCATAAGAACTGTTAAACTTAAAAAGAAATTTCGCAACAGAAACACTGTTTTTTCGATTTCTTTCCACACCAACTTGAACTCTATAATTAGGCAAAATTCAAGATTTGGGTTCAAATTAACATTAGTTTATAAAAAAGCTCTACGTATTTCAAGGAAATCTGATGCTTCTCCTTACTCTTTAAGAAGCCCAAACATTCTGTCCTTCTCTCATAATTTTTAACTTCTATTCTTTATATTTTATTCAAAAAATGCTATTATGACTGCTTCCTTTCTTCTATATAATTATTTTAACTTCGCCTATTTAGGTTTTGCATTTCAGGCGAAATGACGTAAAAGTCATATATCAGAAAAGTTTCCCTCTTTGGAAAACAGAAGCCAGTGTTAGATTCCCTCAAAATGCATAGAGATTTTGCATAAAGTTATCTCCAATATAAGCTTTCCATTGCTTAAATCTACATCACTGTAGATTTAAGCAAGTGTGTGATGTGCACACACATCTACACACTAATCAACATTCCTACAGCAACTTCATACCTAAATGTTTCATACCAAATGATCTAATAATTCATATCTAATGCTTTATATATAATGTTGTTCTAAATGTTTTTAATGAGCAATAATATGAAAATGCAATGTACAGAACTTCACATAGTCCGGCTAACTGTAACTAAGCCTCTCGGAATAATCAAACTGTTTTTCTACATGCCAATTGCGTATTTATTCACTGTAATGCAAGTAGTGAAACTTTATTTTTTTAGCAAAATTATGTGTTTCAAAATTAGTCAAAAAGCAATCTTAGTTTGACGTAGATTTTAAACAATAGCATAGTGTACATCTTCAGGAGTAAAATATTTACTACCAAAGAACAGGGACTTGCTTCTGATCGTCCTAGAGACCCACACAGTTTTATTCAAACATAAGCCCAAAGGTTGTTTTTTCCCCCTAACTTTAAATTTTAAATTGGCATGCTTCTCTTAGATATTGAAAAATTATCCATTTACATAGTTTGTATTATTATTTTTGCTAAATTAAACGCAAGAGTTCCTAACAAATATTTTATTATGATTTCTGTTAAATTAAATACAAAAGACCTTATTTCAGTAAAATGTAATCTTGAAATTATTTTTACTTTGCTTAAGCACATTGCATTCAAGAAAAGATAACTCTCTGCTCACGAATATGAAAAAAAATCACATAAAAAAATCGCGACATTCATTGAAAATTGATAAGAAGTATGTTGTTATGTGCACTGTAGTTAGATACATATTCCTTGCGAGTTAGAAAAGAATACACATAAGGTCCTCGCGTTATTTATCTTTTTTTCAAGGAAAAGATTAATTTTTATTACAGCTAAACAAGTTTATTGTGGTATACAAAAACTGCAAGCCTACCTGCATGTTATGACAATCTTTTCTGTTTAAGTTCTTAAACTACACATTTACCACATTATATTGTGGTTGTTATTAATGTGTGATGACATATCATTGAATTAATTGAGGTAAATGTGTATGACATGTTTCTTAACTTACAATAAATTATTATTCATTATAAACTAATTCAGACAGTCAGCCCTAATGTATTTTGCCATAATCAAATAAACTAAACCAGCATAAACTAATAAAGACATGATGTCAGTTCATCTAAATTAATTTAAACTTCTTAAAAATGAGTACTATGTTAGCTTTCTGTGCTATTTAAAACAAAAAAAATAATAAAAAAGCACCAAATTTAATTAAATTGAATTTTATCTGCCCACGAAAGAGGAAAGGGCAATCCGGATACATAGTGTTATATAGCATATTTTACAAAGCCCACTATCTTAATAAATAATAATTGCTTTAAAAATACATATTAAAATGCGAAACTCCAATATTACTTTACACACCGTAGCTTAATGCGGAAAGGGAAATTTAGGGGGATTGCTTTTAACTGTCTGGAAGTTTTCAAAAGTGTAGTCAAAGGTTTCCGCTTTTTCTCCTTTTATTAATTAAAAAGTTAGCTAAAGATTTATAAGGTATTTTCTCCCTCCTTTCAGCGTGCCTTCGTGGTGTAACGGTAGCACACTCGACGCGTATCCGAGAGATCCAGGTTCGAGTGCCGGCAAGGGCATTGCTCATTTTTCATGCCTCCTGCTTTAAAAAAAAACCTAATGTCTCTACAGTGGGGAAGTTGTTCTTGCACACACACTTTTATTTGCAACGAAATTCGGTGATTAGGAGCTAGACTGTTTTAAAACGACAGAGCATTTAATAATTTCCATTCGTTATGGAGACAGTTTTTCTGAACTATTGATGCTACCGCACTATAAAAGAGCTAATCAGAATTTGTTTTCTTTATACCATGAAAAGTACAATTTTTTTCCCAAAGTTTTAGACGGAAGTTAATTGTAAAATACTTCCGATTCATCAGCTAACACGCTTTTTAATTTTTAATCTTTTATTAAGTGTAGCAAAATAATATTTTTCCAAAAGACCTCTGTGACCTTTTTAACTTTATGCAGACATTCTAACAAAAATAAGGCATTACTTATGATCATGATACTGATAACTGAAAAAGAGTATTTACGTTATCGGAAATTTTCTATGTTTTCCCTTATCATCTGTCTTTTAACTGGTAAATTAGTAGCACGGCATTTTATATTGCTGAATTATAGTTAATTTTATCTTGTATGAAATAATAAATTACAAACAATACGTTCCGGAAATAAGAAAAATAACAGGCGTCGGGAAAACCGCTCAGGAAGCACTCCAGCACCTAAAAGATGACAAGAAGTAATAACACGTGCGTCTCCCAAAAATGCTATCGTCTTCTCCATCCCCTTTACATGCATATCAATTAACGAAAAGTTAGTGCAAAAACTGAAATACTGTTCCCCGCGTTCCAGATAAATTACTGGAAGGGGAAAAAAATTCCTCTCATCCCAAGTGAGTTCCACTGCAAACATAAAAATAAAAAATAAAAAATAAAAAACGCGTAGCTGAGAGAACTACCCTATAGAGACCTTGAGACTTATTTACGCAACTCGCAAAAGGCGCAGAGAGTAGCGGAGCATGACGTCATTGTTATCAGTTATTGGTGGAAAAGTTGCCTTCCAACATTAGCCCATGTATTTCCTTCCAGCTGTTCGATTAGAGGCTCGTGCACTTCTTAGCCTAATGCAAAATGGGTCATATGAGATATAAAAGTGTAAGTACCGGAGTTTTTTTTCAATTAGTACAGTTTTTGTAATTGTGGATGTACTAGAAACTGCTTTTTCACTCCTTCTTGTCTAAGCATCAAAAAATAACTCGGTCTAAAATCTTGAACTGCTGTAGTAGAACATAAAATTTGCTGTAAATTGATTACTACCTGGTTCAAAGGTTATTATGGTGTTATGTATTTTATACCATTTTCTCGCTTGCGTTGAGTTTTAATTGTCTTTTTGAAATTACCGGCTGCGTGTTGTGCGGCGATGGTACTAATGTGTTACAACATTCATCTTTGAATTTGAAGATAAATAATTTTATTAATATTCGCATTTGAAAAATGCAATATTTTCTTTTTATAATGACAAAATTCCGATACCAATAAGAACATTTTAAAATTTCCTACGAACCCGCTAATTCAGTAACAGCTGAAACACAGCGCCGGTTATGTTCTTCCCAGGAAAACCGGCTGTTTATTGTAATTGATCTTCAGTCAACTGTTTGTTGCTCGATATCTTTTAAGGAAAAATTCCGAGAAAATTCAGCAAAAGTTGTAAATAATGATAACTGACTTATAATAACAAAATCGTTAGTAATTTTTCTTGTGCCTGCAGATTTCTTTTCGAAATTTTATCTGTGTTATATATAATTGATTAGATTTTAAATGGGCTTTGAAATTTTAAATGGAATTTAATTATTAAAATTGTTTTTATCTATTACTAAGTGACTTTATTTGTAATTGGTTTGAATTTAAGTAGATTCTCAAAGCAAATTTTTAATAATTTGTTATATTAATTATTATCAGTTATTAAAATGTGGTCAAAATTATTATGTTATTATTATTATTTTTATTTGAAGCTTGATGAATTCGATTAGGAAAAAAATTAATTTTCTAAACTCGTAATAATTTTCTCATTTTTCAAGCCCTTTTAATGAATAAAATTCTGAATGATTAATAAGAATTCTTAATGGGAAAATTAGTTTCTGCATTCATTTTGAATGCAGTTGGAAGTTCGAAATTCTTTTATCCAGGAAATTTCGTCGCATATTCACGCATAAATTGCAATAATTATTTTTGGCAAATTTTGGTGTGTTGTTGGGAGAAATGGGAACAAACCGTAAGATTCCATATCTATGTGTGTCACTTTTTTTGGCTTGTTGAATACTTTTTTTAAGATATGATTTAAGGGTGCAAAGTTCATTAACATAATCGTTTCACAATAACGAAGGTAAAGTACTTTGGAAAGGACAAACTCCAATATCTTTCTTGATTTTTTTTAAAAATTTAATAAGAGATAACTGATGAGAGAAAGTTATTGCGTCATTTAACGTATAATAAGTAATCTAAATGATGGACCTTCAGATACTTCTTCTATCACGAAAATAGATGGAATTATCACTTTGCCTAACTATAAATTATAATTTATGATTTGTGGTTTCATCTTCTCTAATACTATTTATAAATTTAGTTTTCTGTAAATTGTAGAGGTCTTGAGGCTTTTTTAAAAAAATTTTTTTTTAAATTATTTGTTACCCAGTTGCCTCTTTTTACTCTTTAATTCTAATTAATTCTTATTTTGTTTTGTTTTGTAGTACTTTTCTTCCACGCGTAGGGAAAAGGGGCGTCTAATTGAGACAATTTAGATTAGTATTAAAAAATGTAATAGATTTCAAAATTTAGTCAATTAATCGACGCGGTATTGTCTCAATTGGTCGTCAGTTGAAACGCGTGGAAGTAATATTTCAGCGAAAGGGGCACGGTTCTTTTCCCCTGACGAAACAACTATGCAACTCTCACTGAGATATTACTATTTATTATTGTATACTTTGTTTTTATTACAACTTCAGCTTTTCCCAATTTTGCCCATAAATTACAATTTGCTAAGCATTATTTGAGTTATATTTTCATGTAAATCTTTACCTAGGATTTTAAGTTTTAATTGTATTTAATATGTAATTTTGGCACTAACGTGCTTCTTCGAATAGGATTTCAGAGGGTTTGGGATGTACTATGGCTTTTGGCATTCGTACTTGTTAATATATATATATATATATATATATATATTCTGTATGAACTCCATAGAGAGAAGAGTGTATATTTATATGAATCTAATTTAAAAAGTTGGTTTTCTAAACAAAACCATACAGTAACAAATTAGTCCGATCATAATCACCTTTCTAACGTAACAAGCAAGCATTTATAGAGACGGATGCTTCAGTTGTCATAAAACAATATTTTTAATGCCAGCGCTTCTGGTAAAGGTTATTCAGATACTATTTTAAGGTAATTTTCTGGTTTTAATTTACTCTCATAATCGCTGTCATAGCATTGTTTATTTATTTTATGGCCATCCTACATAAGGCGTTTTCGGTAAGTACATATGCCAAGTTTTCGCATTTGATTGGTATAAACACAGTATTGCACATAATGCAGAACCAAACTTAAGAGCTTTACGTATACTACGCTATCGCCTTGTTTCAGAATATAATTCGTGGGCGGATGCCGAGAGACGACTTCGCTAAAATCGGCCTGGTTCGATGACATGTCTAGAAAAGTGTCGCAACTCAAAACTATCTCTCCAGTCATATCTTATAGTCTGAATGCTTGGATATCTTTTTCAGGAGGAACGTTTAAGCATTTCTGTGTAAGCATAGTTAATGAAATCTGTCATGAATCAACTACCTGCGAAAGGTGCTGGTACAAAGGTAGGTTTCACTTCAGTTTTATTTTCTTTTTCTGGGATTATGAATTACTGTTCCTTTACAGGAATTGCATTTCACTGGTTATAATAGATTTGTTTATTTGAGTTGTATAGCTTTTCTAGACAAACAGCTGTATGCAATGGCTGAATTTATGCATCTATTACACTCATAATAACTATATTGGTTTCATAATATGCGGTCTCACATTTTGTTAAAAACATAATGCATATGTAAATTATAAAAATGATCTCATTCATTTTTTAACAACATGTTTGTTGTTTGTTTGTGTTTTATATGCTTTTGTTTATTGGATATGGAATAGTAATTTTTCGCGGGAGAAGGAGGAAAATTCGTGGAGCATCGATCAATGAATATGAAATTTCGCGGACTTAATGCTAATCAAAAATAAATAAGCCAATTTCGAGATAGTAATGCAAGTAATTTGTACGGTGATTAAATAAGCATTATACTGTATATTTGCAGGCTGATGCTTTCATAAACGAGCCATATTCAGGCAAGATTGCCAGAGTTATTCGTTAATTTCAAGATTTAAGGTAGTGGAATACTTTTTGTTTCGTTATATTGTTCGCTTACAAATTATCATCTTCAGTGCAATATCTTTTGCCCTGCAACACATTTCTTGAGTCTAAAAAATTCTCATAAAGCAACAACACTGTTTACTATAAATGACGTAGCCTAGATCGTATCATTAAGCTACTGAGGAAGATAACTTTTTTCTGTATTCCAAAAGTCTATCAATCATTTGGTGGACCTGGACCTGAAGTCGTAGGAAGTAATTCAAGGTTCAGAATTTTGGTTTCAGTTTTATAGTAGGATTATGTATCTATTCACATTTTTGTTTAATATTTGGAAAATCTTAAAACAGTCCTTTAAAACTGATAAAACAATTATTGGACTACACATCGCGAAGAAATTACTGCTCTAATTACGCCGTATCTATTAATGTCCTTAATACGGTCTTTATTTGCGCAATTCGTTGGTCGTATACGTGTACTTCCAGTTTCATAAATGCTTTAAATTGGGCAAATACTGATGTTACGGCATTTTAAAAATTAAAAATCAATTTTGTAACAATTACGAAATCTGACTTTTTATAAAGCCCCTCAAACTCCAATACTTATATTTAATTAACACTTATATTCATTCTAAACTATAAAGCAGAAAACGTTTGACTCTCGTACGACAAAAATTGCTTGAAATATTTAATTTTAAAGTTTGAGATCGTTTTCAGGGATCGTAATCAAATTAAAGAGAGAACTATTTAAATCTTTACATAATTAAAAGTGAACCATCAGTTTAGAAAAAGGTTTCTGATCTTAATAGATTAAGTGATGAAGATAATGTTTTGAAATATTTTGAACAATACAAGTTTTTCCAAAAGGGATCTCGTCAATAATAATAATAATAATAATCTTATTTACAAATTCTTATAGAATTCATGTTCTAGGAAACAGTGATCGCTTCGGTATTGGCACAGATCTAATTCAGAACATTGTTTTCATAAATTAAAAAAGAAAGGTATTTCCATTATAATGAATTTTTTAAAGACTTTTTAAAACTATGATTCTAAAGTAATAAAATTGAATGTCAGCGTAATTAATTCATTTTTAGCATTTAAAAACTTATAACGTACTTATGTGAAAATGCTTTCGGTATACCAAACGTAATAAAATTATAAATTCAAGAAAGTTACACACTAATAAATCACGTCGGACTATCACTGAATAATATTAAAGAGGAAAACCAATCTGGATGTATTTTCAGCGTATTTTCAGCGTATTTTCAGCCGACCCTTTAAAGAAGGCCAAAAAATGATGAAAAAGTCTCATTTACTAGAATTAAATGTCTTGGTCAATTTCTGCCGTACGGTCTTCAAATTTTTTGTGTTTTATTTCTTATGCATATAAACTTTTACTAAACATAACTGTAAGGATCGGAGGACTGTATAAAAAGTTATGTTTTGCAATTTTTACGTAATTGTCTCTTTTAATTTAAAAATACCAAAACATGTACCAAAAAATACTAAATATGTAAAAAATACCAAAATATATAAAAAATGCAAAAGAATATTTACGCCGCTTAAAACATTTTAGTAAGTGGAAATGTATTGGATCAGAGGTTGCGAAAATAAAAGCGGCATACTGACTTTTATGTGCACGTTGCGTATACAGTTGCCGTTACACGGAGATGTAAAGTGACCATGTGCTGCAGTAGTTTTACATTGTAAAACTTAATGGTATTAAATTTGGCTTTAATGCACGGTGGATGACAGTTAATAGCTAACTTTTATTTACTTTGTCATTTCTTAATTTTTATCTCGTCCCTGTATTCGTGAGCATAAAATATCAATGAATACAAAATCTTCCTACAGAATTCACTTAATCAAGATGTCTTTTCAGGTAAGTAAGCAATGAAACGTAACAGAGAAAGCAAGGCTGTCTTGTATTTTTGAGAGATTGTTTCGCAAGAGAACTTTCGTTAGGAAAGCCTTTAGTATGCCAGTTACTGCCAGAAGGAATCCATGAAAATTTCTCTGCAGCGAGCCTGTTCTACCAGGAATAGAAGAACCACGAACGAAAATAGTTCTGTATTAGTATAAAGCCTCACCCACTCTTTGAAAATCACCCGATTTGTGGTATTTAAAATATTACTCCTTGAGAGTGATGTTAGAAACAAATCCGGTTATAAATAACATCAGTGTTTTGTGAATAAAGTGTACTAGTATTTAATGCTCATAAGTATGTCTTGTAAACTTTTCAGCGAATTTCTGGATGCTAAGTAAGGTACAAATTTCTAGGCGTGTAGGAGTTACTAGGCATTTCCATCTTTCCTTATGAGTAGATTAAAAGTTATAGTTTTTATTCTTTTGCTTATGATGTTGGCATGTTCATTTTGCCTGAGTAATAAAAATTTTAGAAGGCATCTTATTCTCTGCTGAAAGGATATACCTGACTTAGTAACGCTAGGATAACTTGCGGCCAAGCGCTAACCCAACATAATTAAAATACTGCTCCAGTTACATACGTCTAATTATTGCACTATGAAACCAAGAGGTAGGAGAAAATATATATTGGAATCTAGTATAAGTGGTTGCATAGTCGCAATTATAATAAAATACAATTTGACGAACGTAGGTTCATTTCTGCAAGGCTTGCAGAACGTAAAGCGTAGACATCAGTGGGGTTATAACATGTTGTTTTTAATCAAGACATTAAATTACTCATAGTTATATGGTATCATATCATTGAAACGTTGCATATAGTAGTTAGAATTAATGTCATTGCATAGCACATTATTGTTACAAAATAGCATCTACAACTTGCTGTTGCAAATCTAAACATGTCCAATACAAAGTTTTAACAAGAATATAATAAATTACCCAAACAATAAAATGTAAGTGACATGCAAGCTGCAATATATTTTCTGTGTAATACTATTAACTGCATATCATATATTATCGGAGCAGTGCGAAGAAGGTTAGGTTAGGTTAGGTTATTTAATTATGGCAAAGCACACGAGGGCTATCTGCCTAAAGGGTGGGATGCCTTCGTGGAGGACTTTCTAAGGGAAACTGGCTCGTATACACGTTTCACATGGGGAAAACCACGAAAACGCCCATGCAGCCAGCCCGTTCGCGGGATTCGAACCTCGGACCGAACTACCAGTGTTCAGCGTCTTTACCGCTTGGCCGCTGGTGGGCCCCAATGCGAAGAAGAAATCAAACTAGAGAGAGATTTATAATATTTAAATATACACTGTAGAGTTATTAGGTTTTATGTAGCAAGAAACAGAAAAAATCAGCTATACCCAACGAACTGTTGGGTATAGCTGATTGTTCGAACTGTTGGCTTCCGATTGCTAGCCGGACGTGTTTCAAATTGCGCCATGAAGTAATGCAGTAAAGAAAGAGAATTCTTTAAAATTTTCTGTCACATAAAGGGCGACTGGAAATGAGGGGATCCAGTCACTAAATCCTGGTGGTGACGGATTATCGTACAGTGCTTGCATTAAAATTGCTGCACCAGGAAGGAAAGTAAATGGAATCTTATTTATTACACATATGCAGTATAATGGGAGAAAACATTATTAAATTTTCAGATGGTTTCGGGTCCACAAATTGCAGAATGCATTATACACAGCATCCACATCTAGCAGCAACAACAGCTGTTATCCAACTGGATATCTAGTCGAACTGAGCTTGGAAGATAAGTACGGATATTTCATTCCATGTGGCTTCAGCTCTGTGCAGAGCTCATTAACTGTAATGGCTGGCGAATGGCATAGTGCCAGTCATTCATGAACCCATGACCAGATGTTTCAGAACACCATGGGCAACATGCGGTCGTGCATTATCTTGTTGAAAGATGGTGTTATGCACGCCTCGAAGAACGGCGACTGGCCGTATTACCGGCTTTGCGAACAAGAGGTGACCAGAATATGTACCCAATGGCACCTTATATAGCGCTTCAGGTGCTGGGGCCCGTATGACAATGACGAATACAAGTTGGCAATGCTCGTTCTTCCCAGTGTGTCTGCGCACGTGAATGAATCTATCATTGTACTTTACATAGAACAGAGATTCGTCTGAAAAAATGACGGGATGCCATTCCTGCGTCCATCGTCGTCGTTCGTCACACCAATGTAGGCGCGCTTATCTCTCAGCCTCAAAAGAAGTCGCAACAGTGGTCGCGATGCTGACAGTTTGTGGTGCTGCAGACATTGCCACACTGCACAAGAGCCAGATTCCTGACTCAGCATACATAACATGGCTGCACGAACCCTCAAGGCCTGAGAGCGTAACATGTGTTTCTTCTTAGGCGTTAATGTACCTTGGCCGTTAAGATCCTGCGTGGCGTTCAGTATGGCTTTCGTGAACCCACCTATTTTATATCGCCTAACAGTCATGAGATCTTGACCAGCAGTAGCGGTAATGTCACCGTGACGATAAACCGCAGTCCTAATGACCACGATCCTGCCGCGGTCGAATTCCGATACATTCTGATAGGAGTTTCTCCTTCTTACACAAAACATAACACGACCTTTACACAAACAATCAACCTTCCAATACGATTTCCGAATGATTGGTTGATCAAGTCTTAAAACCACTGCGAGTTTAAACTGTAGATGGCGATGCTCTTGGCCATTGGCGGTTACACATAAAACAAATATAGAGCACCGCCGATGAACGGCGAAAGAATTATAGCTGTTCGAGCTGGTAATGGAAATTGGCAAGCAGAATTGACAGCTGAACTGTACATTGTGTCCTAATTAACAGTCAGCAGCATGGAATGATGGAAATTAAGGCCTTGATATACAAAGCAATAGGGGGCTGGAATTATGCAAGTATCTTTGGGGAAATATAAACTCTGACATAGATGTGAACTTGGAGTTTGACATAATATACAGAACTGAATTTTTTAAACATAATATGTAAAACTAAATACACAATATTTGAGAATACTGAATCATTATTGAATAATTAAGCGCACTCTTTTAAATACTATGTACACTATATACACTCACGAGTTATTACCTAATAAGCAGCATCGTGATGAATGTTTCGAGGCCGTTTAAAAGGATGTTCAGCCATTGGATCGTAATCTGCCAATTCAGCAGTATGGGGATAATCTTAGTTCATTATCTACGTGAAACAAAACAGGAGACTTGTCAGGATAATGTCTTGAGCATGTTGTATCTTTAGATCTTCGATAATTTACTGGTTTCTTATAAACCACAGGCCGTTTGTAATCACTTTCAAAATCAAAGAAATCGATTTGTTTCTATAGGTTTTTAGTGCTGTACCCAAACAGGGACAACGTAGAAAAGTAAAGCCAGTGAAATGTCCTTTTCACTTTAATTTAGCTTTGATTTGCACCCTATAAAACTGTATATTGCTGCAAAGGCAGCATTAGCTTGTCTTAAAACGTGATCAACTTGTTCTTGTAAGTTTAATTGATTATCTAGAATGACATCAAGATACGTCGTAGAATTCACTACTGGGAGAAAAATACTTTATTTATCACCATTGTCATATTAAATGTATAATAGGATTATATCAAAATTAAGGAAACTCTTTAAATCTCTATATAAATATATTTTAAATAATTATTTTATTAGCTTGAAAATCTCTGAAAAATCAAATTTTTATGTGCAAAAACACTTTATAGAAAAAAAGCGGTGGTAAAATAAGTCTAAATCTCGTACGAAGCTGGTCTAAAAAAGGTTAAAAACATTTAGTGCAGTGTTTTTTGCGTGCGTGTATGAGGTTATATATAATAAAATTTTAGGTATTTTTCCTTCAGACTCTTAATAAAAAATAAACATTAATTTCATATATATTCGAATGAAATATAGTGTATATTTACAAAGGTTTAGAATTCGAAATAGTTAATAAGTATTTCATTTCTTTTTTCCGAGTACCTTCTAGTTGATTATTGAACCCTATGTGCAGTCTTCCCATTTATACACATTGTAGATAACGTTACTCAAACATGCTTTTTGCGTATGCACGGAACGTTGTAACCATTTGCGTATCCCAGCGTGTAATACCTTTAGGGCAAATATGACGTTCGTCTAATGCCGCCTGATTGGTACAGCTATTTTAATGGCCAGCAGTATATATTAACTAATATAGAGTTTTACTTGACGTATATCGGTGTACAAGAATCAAGAAGCGAAGATTTAGAATAAAAAGATTAAGTAATATCTTTTAAATTTATACACTTAAATGTTTCCTGAAAACAGATCTGTCAGCTTTAAAAACTGTATGTTTGGGCATTCATATTCACAACTGACAGGCATTTAATACATCACTTAAATGTGATGTTAAGTAAATGTTCGCTTAATGTTTTAAGTGAACTGAATTTGATCGCGCTTGATTACACATGCGTCATCTAATGACTTCGTGATTACAGAGATTTTGTAAGTTACACTTCTTGTTTTGACAGTTGTGTGATAACTGGTAATCATTCATCATTTTATAAGCGGAAGAAAAGCATTTTGACATTTACAACTTATTCAATATGCAAAACAGTTAATATTTTATTTATATAGAACGGAAACTGACTACCTGTCAGATTCGTTTTTTTATTGTACTTTTCGATGATGCCAGTGTTGCTCGACTGAAATCTCTAATGAATTTGTTCACTGTTCCAGTAATAAAGTATTAGCGATTTAATGTATTCACAATTTTCTATACATTTATAATGCGAAATTTTTCACGTGATAAATACACTCATGTCCATAAATTAAGGATAATGCAAAATCAGGCAAAGGAAGAGTTAGAAGCAAAACAAATTTGACTTACTTGCAAAGCTTATTTATTAAACAAAAGGTAAAGAGCAAAAAAAGATGCTATATATAGCATCTTTTTTTATATTATTAAAAAAATTAGCGATATTTTCTCCCTGGAGCAAATTACAAAAAAAAAACCTATTTGCAAAAAACCAATATTGCATGGTTGGTTTGATTGTTAATACATTGTATGTCTCCCAGACGATGCAATACAGTCCGTACAACGCCTAGGCATGCTGAGTATCAAATTATCGATCTGATCTTGGGGGATATTACACCACTCAAAAAGCAATGCTCTCCGAAGTTCCGGTAGACATGTAGGAGGAGGTTGACGGGCTGCAACTCGTCAGCCAAGCATGTCCCACACGTGCTCTACTGGATTCAAGTCCGGTGAGAATGCTGGCCAGCCCATACGGGTGATATCCTCCGATTGAAGGCATTCGCTTATGATGTTTGCACGGTGAGGATGGGCGTTGTCATCCATAAACACAAATTTTGCGCCCATGGCGCCCCGAAACAAACGTACATGCTGTTCCAGAATGACGTCCCGATAGATTTGGCTTGTCATGGTTCCAATTTGAACATGTTGGTCAGCTCTGGAACCCAGAATAATTCCACCCCAAACGAGCACTCCTGCACCACCGTAACGGTGTCATTCAATGATGTTTTCTTGGTGATAACGGGTACCTGGAACTCTCCATATGAAAGTCCGGCGAGAATCAGACTGTAAGCTAAACCTGGACTCGTCGGAAAACATCACACAAGCCCACTGTTGCGGTGTCCACAATGCATGCTCTCTACTCCAGGCTAACCGCAGGCGACAGTGAATTGCAGTAAGTGGAACGCATCTGACAAGTCTACGAGAATATAGACCAATCTGCCCTAAGCGTCTGTACACGGTCTGCCTTGAAATTGTCGTACCAGTGGCTGAAGAGAGCTGACGAGACAGGTCTGAGGCTGTGCTCCGCCTGTTTCTTTTGGCAGTAACTGCCAAATACCGGTCCTTATTCGGCGTTGTAATTCTGGGGCGACCTGTGCTGTAACGTCTACCCACATTACCATCATCTTGGAATTGTTGCCAAAGCCTGGAGATGACACTCTGGGCAATTCCAAGTTCGTCTCATACTTCCAGTTGGGTACGCCAACATTCCAGACGGCCGATAATTCTACCACGTAAAAAATCATCCAAATGCGTCCTTTGTGTTATAACTATTCGGTTATTGCACTGAAATGCTTATAAAGCGCCTGCGAACAATTTTACTTCTTTGCCTGTATTCCTTATATACCACTCTCTTACACTCTCGTCATTGTGACGTACCATCGGTGTCATCTGGTTACTTTCTGAAATTTGCATATGATTCTTGAAGATGTGTGTAGTGATTTTACAGGTGATATATTTATTTTATAGTTCGATTTCCGCGTGACTCCGAATTATCCTTAATTTATGGACATGAGTGTACTTAAGAGTGAATGGACATGAAGATAAAAAATAGGTGATGGAGGAATATAGTAGAAAATATATTTACTATTCCCTTGGTCAGACAGACTGTGAATCAACGATCTTAAAACGTTGTCATTCAGTGTCATTCAATTCTTAAGTATGTGAGTATTTCAGTGTTCTTATTGGTCAGACAGAAGCCAAAATTTTGTAAGCATTTTAAAATAGAGAACTTCAGAATAAATCATAAAAAAGGAAAACTTATTTGAAGCAGAAAACTATAACAAATAGGTTAATCAAATGGAAGCAAAACTCGCCAATGGAATTAACATTTGGCAAAAAAGCTATTGAAGGAAATTGAAATTCATATTAAAGTAGAATCAAAGTTTCTTATCTAATTAAGGAATAATCTAAACTGAGAACACCAGAAATACAATTAGAATGTAGAAACATACTTACAATGATAAAAGCGTGATCAATTCTCCATCAACGGAGTATATATAAGAAAGAGTTTCTGCAGGATGAAGTCTATATTTCAATTAAAAGGGGGCTCAAGGTAACATCGGATGGGCAGCTTCTTCGCCTCCGCTTCCAGTGGTGATTCTATCTTCCACTCGACCCATCTGGAACTAGATCAAATATTTAAAACAAAGATTCCAATTGTGGCTTAGGCAAAGGTTTTGTGAACATAACTTTGTATATCATCTTGTTGTTACAGTACTGTAATTTGGGGATCCCTTGGTTTTGTAAATCACATACGTGGTGATATTTTACAGGGGTGTATTTAGTGTAACTGCTGCCTTTTTTCCTTTTCTGGAAAGATTTATGCAGGATATGTTGCCCTCGAACATAATGTGACCTTCCTGTTGAATAACACCTTAGTTATGTTATCCACTTTAGCTTCTGTAGAGTTAAAGCTAGAGCTATATGTTCAGCTCTTCAGCTTCTAGAAGCTGAAGATATCGCTCTAGCTTTAACTAGCGACAACACACTTTTTTCTAGCTTGTTCATGATAGCTAGAGACAACACAATTTTTTCTTCCTTGCCCATGATATTGTACTGTATTTGAAATATGTATCCCGATGTGGATTTCCTGTCAGAATTGTCTCCTGCCCAATCAGCGTCTCTGTAAGCGTTGACGACTGACTCACCCTTTGATTTTAGACGTAATTTGTAATTGATTGTAGCTCTCAAGTATCGCTTAACATTGCAAATCACAGTCCGATGTCGACGTATTTTCTACTTTTCTGCTAAGTATTCCAACAGAATTTGCTATATCGGGTCTTAATACTGTTGTTAAATATAGGAGTAAAAGTGCTCCCACTGCTTCCTATATTTCTGATTATCGGGAAAAGTGTTCTCCTGTTTATTTTTGTTCTCCATAAAATTCGTAGTCATGGCTGTAAAGCTTAGTTTCTTTTCAGATTTTTCGTGGAATTTTTCGATTATGTTTTTAATTTTGTTAGCTTGATGAAGTTTACAGCTCTCGTCTTTTTCTCCTTCGGTTTCGACTCCTAGATATGTGGATACTTCTACAAAACTTCGAATGTCAAAATATTCTTTGAGAATTCGTTCAGCTTATTGAGTTGATTCACGCTTGTCGCTCATGATTAATATGTCATCATTGTAATCTATTTTCCTTGTTTGATGTAAAGGAAAATAGATCATCCCTTCCTTTGACACATCCTTGTTTGCACGGACTTTCAGCTGTTTTGTGATTCAAGATCCTGCTGCCTGTTTTAGTCCGTAGACACTTTTGTTTAATTTACATACATTATTTTATTTTACTGATGAAACATAACCTTCTGATTGTTTCATATATATTCCTTCTTTCAGGTCTCCGTACACTAAGGCTTTTTTTACGTCGAAGTGGTTTACATTTGTTTTCTTTTGAGCTACTGTTGCCAAGATAGTTCTTACTGTAGTGTATTATTTTGCGACTGGCTCAAGTGTTTCATCGTAATTGAGCCCAAAATTTTGAAAATATCGTTTAGCTACTAGCCTAGCTTTATATCTGGTAACATTTTCTGAAACGCAGATTTTATTTTTATGTACATTTATTCCAATTGCTTTCATTACATTTGGAAGGTCAGCTAGCTCCCATGTTTTATTTCTCTTTAGTGATTCCATTTCTTCCTTTGTAGATTTCAGTGACAGCTTCTTTTCTTCGGTTGAAAAAGTTTGCATTACTTGTTACTCTTTAGGAATTTCGATTTCTTTGGTCTTTGCCATGTATGAGAATCTGTTTGACGGGATTCCTTTACTCGTTCTTTGAGATCTTCTCGGTAATAGGAGAGTTTGTTTTGTTTCTATTCTTCCTTCTATTGTAGCATTCGGACATTAGTCTCTCGATTCATTTTCTTTAACAGGCCGTTGTATTTCCTCATTCTGATCATTTGTTTGATGAAGTATTACTTCCTTTTTGTTTTCATCGAATATTACACTTCTTTTGATGACAAAATTGTTTGTATATGACATATAAATTCTGTATCCTTTAGTAGGATCACTGTTTCCAATGAGAATTCCTTTTTCTGCTTTTTTTTTTTTTTTTTTTTTTTTTTCTGTTTTGGAACTGGCTGCTGCTGAAAACTCTGATATGACTTAAGTTTGCCTTTTTTATTATTCCAAAGCTTATACGGCGTTTTTCGGACTGATCTTGATGGTAGTTTGTTTTGCAGATAGGTTGCCTTCAAATTCCCTTTTGAGTCCTAATTCGAGTAATAGGCATCTAGTCATTTCCAATTACGGATCTATTTTTTTCTTTCTGATCGATCGTTCCGTTGTGGTGAATATGCTACATAGGTTTGATGTCCGAATCCGTCTTCTTTTAGATATTCTTCAATTTCTTTTTTAGTGTATTCTCTTCCGTTATCTCCGAAGTCTTTTGGCTTCTTTCCAAATTACATTACAGATTGCTTTAACTTGGAGATAGCTTCATTTTTTGTAGCTAGCGAGTAGACCGTTGTGTATCTCGAATGATCGTCGATGAATGTTATGAAGCAATTCTTTCCTCCTAAGTGGTGTCGTTCTACTCCTTCCGCAAATGTCTGAGTATCTCAAGTCCAGAATTTATTTTGGTCTGTAGTTGTTCAGTTTGGGATACGGCAGTTCCGACATTTTGTTTCTGATGCGACATTCGCATTTTTTATCGTTTTCAATTTCTCGGTTGATTTTCATTCAAGTTACTAGGTAACCTCTTGAATGATTATCAGTTTCTGTATCCTATTTTTCTATGCCGAAGATCCGTGTTATTTCCAGTTCTTTTTGTAACTGCAATTTTGGCTTTTTTTCTTCTGTGATCCGATTATCTTATATAAATTTCTTTCTATGTTAGCAATTCCTATGGTTTTATTTTTCTTTTTTACCCTGAAAGTATCTTCTTCGGATTCAAGAGTAAAACTTTGTTTGTGCTTTTTCGTATGACTATTAGTCTCTTTCGCATGAATATTAGTCGAGTCGAGGTCAGAAACATATGAAACGTCTATGAGTTTTATTTCTGTTCCGTTACCTTCGTCGTTTATACAGTGTAAGCATCTTTCTCCGATACCATCGGGCTTCATTTGAGCACCATTAGCAACTGTTATTTTCTCCGTTTCTCTTTCATCAAATTTCGTGAAAAAGTTTATATTATCAGTCATGTTACATGAGGCTCCTTAATCAACTGGCCAATCTGTGTTTTGGAATTTTCTTTCATAGACTTCGAATATGTATTCCTTAAGTTTTTTTAAGTTTTTCAAGTTCTTATTTTTATTTTCAATTTCGTGTGTATTCTTGTTTACAGGAACTTGCGTTTTACGCTTATTTCTATAATTTCCTATATTCACTTGCTTTCCATGCTTGAAAAACAGATTACCTTCGTTTTTGTCTCTTTCTTATTTGTTATAAGTAGTTATGTAAGAATCTGCATTCTTTTTCCTATATGTGCTGGTTTTTGCTATGATTGCAGCTTCGTTGATTGAAATGTGTGAATGTTATGTTATATAGAAATTCGCTTTGGAAGCAGCTGTCGCTTCTGTTCTTTCTTCTTGAGCCTCCTTTTCTTCTTAAACATTCGTCGATCATTTTCGTTTTTACATATTCCAAAGTCAGTTCTTTTGAGCGTGCTTCTAAAGTTGTAATAAGGTTTTCGTAGCTTTTTGTTAAGATTCTTAGTTAAGAGTGTTGCAACATAACTGTCCTTGTTTCTTCAACGATCTTGAGTGTATTGTTGATTTGTTCTTAGGGCTTGTATTCGTTTTCTGTTTACACAGTTTTCTGAGGTGGCAACGTTTGTTGGAGAGAATTTTTCTTTAATTTGTTCCATAATCCTTTAGCTTTTGTTTCATTTCTTATGATTATGATTTGGTTGTCTTGGGTGCCTCCTACGAGTTGACTTACGGTAGCTTGTGCTTGTTTATCTCGTTTTGTCCGCTCACTTGTGGTTTCTTTTGGTATATCGTTTGCAATTAAATCCCATGAAATTTTTCAGAATCATATCTAATTTGTATTTCCTTAACTGATAGGTGTTTAATTTCCCAATTGAGTACTTATTTTTGCTGCTAGTAGCCGCTTCTGTTTTTCAATGCGTAGTACACAGTTATATTAATTTTGTCTCCCTTCTGGAAGACAAGTTTGGCTCTTTACCCGATGGTAATTTATGACAAAGTTTCTTTCCGGTTTTTATTTTTATTCGTAATAACTTATTTCGATATGTTTTGTGGTTCGGAGGAAGTAAACAAGCCGCCAAACATGTCGCCACCAAAATCGATATAGTTTTTGTTCAAAACCTACACCAACATAAAGTTGAATTTTCCCCTAATTTTAAACATGCAGGTTTTTACATAACATTTACTAAATAAAGAGAATAAGTTAAATTGATTTTAAAATCTTTTTCCATATGTGTATGTTTATAGGCGATTAGTTAAATTTTGTTGCTGCTTTTATCATATTTCAACAGCCAATGAAGAGAATGGGTGCATACTAATGTTAGTCTTGGGTATCAATAGTAACAAGTAAAACTTCTGCCTGCAGCAGTCTAGTTCTGATGGAAATATTCCCGGAAGTTGTAACTAAATATTCTGTGTCTTCCTTTTTCTGCCTTTCGTGCCGATGCATTTTACGTTCTCCTTCTCCGCATAGATAACGATAAACCTGAGTGAATACTATATTAGGATTTAAAACCAGGGCGGCCGGCGTAGGAGCTGCCTCCGTAATCGCTGTTTAATAATTACGCTTTACAAATCGTACAAATGATATATTTTATGATAGTAAAGAAGATATATTTAAAAGAGCTGTAACAAGGTTTAATTTATTTTCAGCTGCAGGTAGGCTACGGGCAAGATCTCATATTTTCAAGTTTGAATCTAGCTTAAATATGTTACCATCATCAAAAAATAAAATGAATGGTTGCGAAAATTCCAAAAATGAGTGATTACCGAAGATTCGTTATAAATTACTGAACACCCAAATAATGAACTCTACGGAATATAAGTTGTGGATTCCAAAAGAAAATGTTTTATTATTTTCTTACAATAAAGATCATGTTAAATATTCTTTTTTAAGTTCATAAAAAAGGAACTTATGTGTATAACATAAATTCTCCGCGTACAGTGCAGGTTTATTTGTCCGTTGTATAAAAGTGACTTGAAGGAGACATAGCTATTAGTTCGAAATTTCATAATCGACTTGTCAAAAGAGAGTGTCAGATTGGTATTGTCGATTATGTACACTTATTTGAGTAATAATATAAAGATTGACGCAATACTTGAGTATAGTATACCTAAAAAATTCTACTCCCACGTAACATTGTATGGTACTGCGTTGAGTCAATATTATACTGTACAAAAGCTTTATACCCTTTATGCGTATTGAACAATACTCATTTCCCAAGGAAAACAGTAAAAAGTAATTATACGAATAAAATTGTGTGACAGAGTACTGTGCTTGGGAATTTTTATTACATTCCATTCCACTCTCTGTATAGAAATGTTGAATTAAATCTTTACTTAGAGTAATTGAATGGGTTGAACTTCAGATTTTGCTTTTCGAATGCAGATAACATTTGTATGTTCAAAGAAACATCAGTGTAGTTTTGAATGTAAAGACTATAAAGTGAGACACGAGAGAAGAGAGTTCATTTATTATATATAGTACAGTTGCTGTTTTGTCGCAAGACTGTTTTACTGTCTGTATTTTCATCTCGGCAACATTCTCGTTCCGGTACTGCCTTAATGCGGCGTTCGTGAACAGGAGCATAAACTCGCTTACAGTTTATCAAATATAATGATGTCTGTGAAGTAGAATATGTTTTAGGAATTTATTTCTGTCTTTAACTGATTATAGGTTATTGACTGAAGCAAAAATATATTTGATAACATGCTTATAAAAAAAGTTGCAGTAACGATACCACTACCTAATCTGGCTTAATGACCTACAAAGTTGCAGTTTTGATTTCACTGATATACGCGCATTTTTTGTTGACGGCCATAATGTACAGGTCTAAGTATTTTGGCTAAGTACTAACAAGGATCATGGTAGCAACGGTCGAAAAGTTCTGTGTATTGGTTTAAGAATATGATTCCTGCATGGTGACGTTTATAACTGTAGGCACATACTTGGAGAGAGTAGATTATGAAGAAGATAAATATTCTTCTTTATTAAACCGAGTTGAATCAAATCGCTTTTGTACCGAAACATGTAACTCGGTGATATGTTTTTAAACTAAAGCATATTAACTAAAGAGCCCTGTTTCTTAATAGCTTCTTATCTGCTGTAAGTTTGAAAGGATTATTAAAATAATAGCTTATGCATTCAATGTAACGCATTATGTATTCAGAATGTGTTCCTTAGTAAAGTAAAATGTGGTTACCTGATACTTTTCATAGTTACGTGAACTCAATGCGTCCAGTGGCGAGATTTAGGGCAATTACTTAGTTGAATTATTTGCTCGAAAAAGGCACGTTATTAGTTGCGCAATATTAAGCGAAGTATTGCCTTTGAACTTCTATCGATAAGCGGACGATATTTTAGTGGAAACAAGTTGAAATTTGCTAGTATCCTTTGCCATTTTCGTTTGACAACTTCAATGAAACTCATTAAAATAAAATTCTGAATTAAATCTTTGAAGATGCTTTGGGTACACCAAAACAGAAAACTTTGAAGCATCTCGCAATGTATTAAAAATTGTCTGAGGACTCGGAGCTTGATCGCCCCTTCTCATTTTGGGAATCATTACTGAAAAGGAAACTGAGTGATATTTGCGGTACTAATAAGGAAAATCCGCCAGGGGCAGATTTCTGTGATTTCAGCCACATGGTCATTATTGGAGCTTGATAACTGAGGAAATTTGTATGACTATTTTGACAGGCATATGCCTTTTATAACGATTCGGCCCATGTCCTTTAATTCCACAACACATTGTGAAAAACTAAAATACTCTGCGTGTAAAACTTCTGTCAAAATTACCTTAACTTTTAATTCGAATAGTTAAATAAAATAATAAAATCTACTTCCATCTTCAAAATACGTATGTAAGTGATTTTTAACAGGCGGATTATTTGTTTTGCAGAGTCTTTTGTTTAAAAACTGTGTTCCCTATTCTGCTGAAAAGTACTTATTTGGAAATTTTTAGAAATATAATGAATTATCGATTTCGTTCAGATCAGTCATTTGCGATAGAGTAAATTGTTGATTTATGACTTTACCTGCTGCCTCAGGCTGCTTTACTATTTAATATAATGGTCATAAAACTGATAAATGCCGTGTTACCTCCAACATAAATATACTACTGGATGCGCTTAATAATATGACTTAATAAATTTCTTATTCTTATTTTACGCTTAAATGACTATAAACCTTTAACTGTAATGCTTTTCCTCTTTTTGCTAAACCTTTTCGCAATACTTCTCCGTTCTGGGAGTTATCACTAAGAGCCTTAGGAACGAAAGAAGCTTCTTGTTTTATCAACAAAAAAGCAGTTCCTGGAGTGGTGTCATAATCTTATGACCGAAAAAGGTCTCAGCTGGGTTCTTAGCCCTGTGTTCCTGTTCTGCAACGAAACGAAAAGCAAAAGCAATTTGATCAATCGATAAATTCACTCAGCATTGCAGCTGACGCACGTTGAAATTAGTTTTTTTCCCCCTATTAACGTGTATTCATTAATATTTTATCGTGGAGTATTTTAATGTATTTAATGCTAAATTAATTCTAGTCAAGTTAAAAATAAATAACAGTAATAGTTTAAAGGGTAAAATGAGTAGCAACTTGAATTAGAAATATAAAACCGTATTAAAAAGTAAAAGGGGAACAATTAATGTTATATATTATGTGTTTTATTTATTTATTTATTTTTGAATCATTGAAATGAAACTTAATTATACATGGTGTTCGAATAAGTTGGTTACAGGCTTTAAATATTTATCCTAAACATGTATTTGAAATTGCAGAGTTTCTCAAAATAAGATAATGAATTGAAACAGTTTCAGCACTGGTGGCGAGTGTTTTATAAAGGCAAAATCAAATTTTTTATAATGTCCTAGAATGAAAACGACCGATTAATGAAATGTTCAGTATATTTTAATGTATTAAAATACAAGGAGTTCCATATCTATGCTTAAAATTTCGCATAGCTATTCCAAAACGAAAGTGCTATCTTAGATGACTTTTTGTCTATCAGTAAACAATTTAGAACAGATTTTCGCGAGATTTTGGAAGAAATTACAAAACAAAAGTTGCTTATTTCCGCGCTTAATCAGTAGAACAAACAGCACTGGTTATTAAGTCTCTATCTGGCCCTGTAAAGTACTTAATTATAAATATCTTCGCAAATTTTGTATGTAAATGTATGAAACTCTGTAAAACATAATCAATATTTTACTAATGAAACTTTTTGCTGTTTGGGTATTATAAAAAAAATATTAAATTTTGTATTTACAAAATCGTTGTAACATCAGCACTGTAAATAGTTACGTATTTTTTTTTACCTTATTTTGAGCAACTCTGGATTTAGAATTATTTATCTGGGATCTTTACTTAAGGAGACGAAGCATGTAACCACCTTCTTCGAAAGCCTTTTGTGAAGAAAATGAGAAATAATGTTATTGAATAGCTCTTAGATCTTCGATATCTAATTAAATTTTCCATTATTTTTATCTCATGCTGAGATGGAGCCTGGCATCTCCTACCCTGCAGGTGAATATATGAACTTCTACGCAAGTAGGGTTCTTGGATCTACTCCTTATTTCTTTTAAGTTGATATAAATCACCCTAATCATGTTACATGGTGTGGATTATTTTATGTTTCGTCGGTCTAATGAAACATAATCCAAATAAGCATATTGACAGTGGAGAACTGAGACACTTTTTTGGCTGTCTATTAATTTAATATAATGGTGGTCTATCGACTTTATAATATACAAATATAAATTAACGTTAACGCAGTTTTTATATCATAAAGAAACTCCTCCGTAGCGCAGCCCTTTTCAGACAAAAATATGAATTTATTGGTGTTCAGTTTTTTTTATGAGCAAGTAAATATAGCGCTGTGCATTCTAGTGTATATTGTACGATCGCTGATAATAAAAAATATTTGTAGCTGGTTTTAACTCATATTTTTCAATTAGTAGATTATTTAATATTCTGTTATCGGTGTTATTTTTAAGAAAAAGTGATTAGTTTTTACTTCCTTGAACGTAGTAAAGGAAAAATTGTAATCACGAAAAAATCCGGGGACCGTATTTCAACGAACATATTCATTTTGACCGCTATCGAATGCAATTAAACGATGTTTTTGCGCGACATATGTACGTAAGTACAGAATACAGGACTTTTTTCCCCCAAACAAATTATAAAACTGATTTAAAATATATTCCGAAGAGATTTTTTTTCGTGGCGTCTGTACGTATGTATGAATGTATCTCGTATAACTCAAAAACGAGCAGCCTCAAAATGTTGAAATTTTGCATGTAGGACTGCTATAACATGTAGTTATGCACCTGCCTTTTTGGTTGCAATTGGTCACACCAGAAGTATATATATATATACTTATATAAGATAAGAAAGTATAAGAAGTATATATATATAAGAAGTATATATAATTAACAAGCAAGAATGCAGAAGCCACAGCACACCCGAAACTTCCTAAATCCTATTCGTAAAAGCACGGCAGTGCCAAAAGTTACATATCAAACAGCATCAAAACACCATTATAAACAATAGAACATGACTAAGAAGAAAAAATAATATATGAGACCAATAACTGAATTTTTAAAAAATGTGGGCAAAGTAGAAGTTGCAAGAAAAATGGGAGAGGTACGAAAAGATCAAAATGGCAATATTCCATTGAGAGCTACAAAACAGTTTCGTCAGGGAAAAAGTGCTATGCAACTCCCACTAAAACATCACCTCCACGCGTTTCAACACTCTGTTACTTGGCTCAGTGAGCTCAGTTTTTTTATTCTTATATGTTGATAAATTGTGCATCTTTTGCTTTAAAGAGGATTGAATTATGTTGCTCTTATATTCTGGTTAAGGTTTTTATGCCTTTAGTTAACTTAAATGCAATAGTTGTACAATTATCAACAATTTAAAAGTTGTTTCAGGGCGGCTAAGCCTGATTTTTTTACCATAGCAGCCATATTTGTTTACATTTGAAACTTAGCAGAATCGTGGATTTGTTGCCAATCTAAAGAAACTAAGCTTCGCAACAAAAAAAATAATGTCTTCTTTTATTATTGGGAATTAAATCACGCTTAATCTATTCTGGAATTATCATTATGTTATTAAATTATTCCATATATTGACTCAGCATAGCGTCCACAACAAATTAAGACAGTTTCTACGCCTTCAGTGTCTTTTGCTGAGTGAGACCAAAAGTAAACTTTCAGTTTGCGCACCGAAAAATCTGCCCTCCTGACCACTGGCCGAATGGCTTGTTTTTGCGAAGAAACTGTAATTTTAATTGTAAAATTTGTTCTTTAAATTGTTTTAACTGTATTTATATTTTATATATTTCAATTTCTAATAAAGCTATTTTGAGGTTTTATGTATTTTTTGCCGTGTCGCGAAGTGAGAACTGAATTAACTGAATGAGAAATATATCTCTAATGAAATTCAAGGAAATAAATTTAAATGAAATGCGGCACGAATGCGTATAATTTAATATTTCGTACAAGGAAGTCATGTGGTGTACACATCAGTTTTTCGTTTAAGCAGGAGACGTGAAAAATGACCAATCCTCTCTCCGGGACTCGAATCTGGACCTCTCGAATACGCGTCGAGTGTGCTACCGTTACACCACGAAGTCATGCTGGAAAGAGGGAGAAAATACGTTATATACTGCCCCTTTTATAGAGCACCTGGGGATTGGGGGACCTAATTGCCAGATCCTGGTGATTGCGAATTATCGTCCACCACCTTTATTTCTGGCGCCACTGTAGAGTCATCGGGTTTTTTTTAAGGAGGAAACGTGAAAAATGACCAATGCCCTCGCTGGGACTCTAAACTGGACCTCTTGAATACGCTTCGAGCGTGCTACTGTTACACCACGAAGGAGGAAGAAAGTACCTGATAAGTATATTCATGTCCTTCATCATTCGAAGTTATTTATTTGCCTTATAAGATGATTTAGGTTATAGAATTTTGCTGAAAATAAAAGACATTAATTTGAATTAATTTTTTTCTCGTAATAGATTTAGATTTTTTGTGTTTAGATTTAGCTTTTCTTCGTTTCAACGCATTACAGAAGATTTCATATTAATCTGGCAACTAGTTAGTGTTTTTGTGGCATGACACAGCATTTATTGCATGACGTCTTCATTTGATTTCGTGGAGATTAAGAGAGATAGCGAACGTGAATGTCGTGTACGTAAACTTCGAAACAATCACTTGTTCATTAAAAAAGAAAAAAGAAAAACCGCTTAAGAAATGGGTTCACATATTTTTATATTCCTTAGTATCTGTCTGTTCTAGCGGTTCTAATATGATAAATCTGGTTTTCTAATTCGAGGTGAAGGAAATCAAGGTCGTTTTTCTATCGGCATGCTCTAATTTGAAGTTGATAAATATCCTGTTTCACGGTGGATGAAATAGAATTTTCTAGATATCAGCTTTTAAACCGTATGAAAACACTGAACGGAGAATAAGCTTTATAAATATTTATAAGTTTGTGTTACTTATTGCTTTACAATTATTATTATAAATTTCTTCGTAAATATTTTTCTCAAGTTTTCATGCAGCTTATGCTCTTTGAATACGATGATGGATTCAAAGAATACTGTATTTTGAATTAGCCCTAAGTTACTGTCATCGGATTCAAAATAAATGAACAAAATAGAAATAAATGTTCTCATTGAAGTCAAAACATGAAAATACCAGTGCCTGTGGAAGGCATCCGCTAATTAAATGAATTACAAACAATGTAAGGCTTTTGGATGGGAAAGTAGTCGCTGATAAAATTTCATATATTTATGGTAAAATTTCAGCTATCTGGAAAACTTCATTGGCAAAGGGTACAAGTATTGTCTTTAGTTCTAATAACTGAGTACTGTAGTTTATCTTATTTAACTTAAACGACGGTAAAGTTCATCCGCAGAGCATTAATGCAATAACTTGAAAGAGGAATATGCAGAGAGAAGAAGGAAATATTGTTCACAGAAAAGATTGCTCAACTGATTAATAATTTTTCTAAAACTGCCTCTTAACCATTCCTTTCTAGGAGGGACTGTATCGTAATATATGTGATGATTTAGAAGACGATGTCACAGTGAAGCGGAGAAAGTGACTTAAACTTATTGTATAAAATATGATGCAGACATAACGGCCGAAAAAACACATTTTTCTTTACAATAGAAGAGAAACACGCCAATGAGACAATCAAATTCGCTGAAACAACCTTGTATTTGGCGTACATTTACAAAAACACTCAATCGATTTCGAGGGCAGCTACAGGTCCCTCCTCATCAGGAGAACAAAATAAGCCGTTACTCAGCTTTCTTTCCCTTTCTAGATATTTTGTTCTCCTGATGAGGAGGGACCTGTAGCTGCCCTCGAAATCGATTGAGTGTTTTTGTAAATTTACGCCAAATACAAGGTTGTTTCAGCACATTTTTCTTTGTTCTTGAGAAGGAGAATATGAATGGGAATTATCACATCGTAATGGGCGCATTTTGCGCACCCGTCTTTATTACATTTTTATCTTTTGTATATCTTATGACAATACGATTGATGAAAGGAAAAAAAAGTTGCAGCATGTTAGCAGGTCAGCATGCAGGACTAGAAATGCGATGTATTTATGATGAAAACTTTTGGTGATATAAGTTTCACTTGGCAATTTTACAAATGTTCCTATTGATTATTAGTAAAACGCTTCGATTTCAATTGAGTTCTTATTCCCTGAAGCGTTTATGTAAGTGCTGGATCATTAGCGTTAGGTAAGAATCATGTGATGTGGATTAATTTCGAAATGATGCAGTTTAGTAATGATCCTAACCTTTTCAACAGTCAACTGTGCACATCAGGCAGTACACCAAGAATAGAAATTAGTGTCTGTCGTCAGTTCTTCCCACTAGGTGGTTGTAAGACCAATGCTACTTTTCTCCCCTTTGTCAGTTACTTTGTGTGAAATGTGAACCGTCGTATGTAAAAACACTAAAAATCTTGAGCACTTCCAAAGTCATTGTGAGCAAGTTCTGTGAGAAGATGTCTTAGGCAAGGGCTCTAAATTTATATCGCTGCATGTTAAAAAGTATGAATTCCTGTACTTGCCGTACTGCTTAATGTATACAATGGTCTTTCCGTTGAAAAGAATTGGCCTAGCGAGGACATTTTTGAACTTATTCTTTTGAACGAGAAGACATTGTTACCAGCATGTGTGAGCTCTTCTGGGATAGCGTCTTCAATAAACCCGTCCTTTGCGCTGAAGAGGATACACATGAGTATTGTATAAATAAATAAAAGTAAGTCTCCGTGTACAAGTAATAAACTCTCTTTGTTTTCACGAGTAGTTACTTTCTTCTTGCGACTACTATCTAATTCTGCTTTTCGTTTGCCGCTAAAGTTCCGTGAGATAGGTGCTTAATTTTGGATATACAGTTGGTTAGAATTGCAGCCAGAATCGACAGTGATCTGTTTATCTTCGTTGAGAGACATAGGCTCGTTCTCAAACAGGTATTCCAAATCCATCTGAAAAATTGAGAAAAATACGAATTCAAACTATAAAAAAAGGACGCAAGAAATAGATAGTACTCCGTAATAAAAATAAATGAACTAAATTTTAACACAAATACATAAATACAAATACGACGATTATCTGAACGATATACGATAAACAAGAGATGCATCAAATAACAAATTTTGATTCAAACAAAAATAGCATAAGCAAGAGCAAAGCATACAATGTACGAACACAGGCAGAATTAATGGAAACATGATACATGGTACATTAATTGAAATCCTTATTTGACCGTAGAGAAAGGCCGCTACAAGTTCGCGAAAACATCTCCATTATGGATTTCCTACTGTGAAAAACATCATATACTTCCCACTTTTCCACGTGGAGAGATTAGCAAAAGGAGATAAAGGGAGTCCAAATGGAAAGCGGTTAGATGAAAAGGTTAAATAAAAAAAATGGCTTATGGTCTGTTTGCATAGGCCTTAGTCGGGATCCTTGAAAGACAGTCAGAAGGTGTGGTTGGAAACACTGTTGCCTCTAGCGGCAGCTATTGAACTAAAAAGAAATTAATAGGAAGTTCCAGCAGTGGGCAATTATTTGCATGTTATAATCATGTCTTGGACTGATATCATCAGGCGCTTTGTATCAGTAGTGCATGACAAACTTGGACGTGTTGTAACAACGATGTGGAATCAGGATAATGCCGCAACAAAGAGCGTTCTAAACAGGATTAAATAATGTGGTTGATATCACTTTAAGTGTAAAAACTCCACCAACCTCGTAACCAGCCCCCGATAAGTCCCGTTTATTGTCATCGTCAATCATGATCATTCCCAATTTGTCCTTTTACCCCTACTAAGATATCAGCATCTTTAATTTCAAGTTCTTTGGGTCCTTTTTCTTTAAGAAGGTAGACTTGCATTAAACTCTCCAGGGGGTGATATTCTACAGTTTGTATCACTGATCGTATAGCCTCATGAAATTCATTTGTGTTATGTTAAACATAAAGCTTTTCTTGAGAGACTCATAGCCTCTACTTCCCACTATTTTTGTTGAATTTGATATTGCAGACAGGAAATAATGCTAACGGCGCTAAGCATGATCGCGCCATTTCATCATACATAACACTCCCCAAGCTTGTTTGTTACTCAGGTCATGTTACACGTTTACGAATGCAGTAGTATCTTTATCTGTTACAAATTATATAATATATTCAGCGATGAATCGAGCTTTTCATAAGCGCTTGGTAATGTCGACGAAGGCTGAAGACGATAGGGCCAGCGGGCTGGCGCATCTCTTCAGCCTTCGAGTTACGAGCCTTCAAGCCTTGAAGTTACGAGTCTTCAGCCTTCAAGTTACGAGCTCGTGTCATCGAGCTCGTAACTTGTAAGTCATGGTCTAGGCAACCTATCACTTTGGTACGCGTAATTGCATAGTAACTACTTAACTGACCAGATCAATGAATGCCGCTATTTGTTTTGGTAATCGTACCTTCAGATTAACTTGCTACAAATGTCATTTTAGCGAGATAACACACGCCTATATACAGCTGGAATGTGCAAACCATTCTTGCAAAATATCCAAGTACTTCCTTGCCCAACGAGACTACCAGATTTAATCCGTTAAGAAAGTATGTTAAAAAATTATTGACCTCAATCAGATGCTGTAAAAATTTCGGCCGTTTCTTTATGAGGACATGCAAACGCAGTGTTGCGCCTGTTTCCAAGTATTTTGCCCATTATATTAGTCGTATGATATAGCATCATGCCAAGTTAGCCAGGATATCTATCCAATAGATTGATGTATTCTACTGGCGAAAAATCTTATTAATGTGATATACTAACTTAAAAAATGATGTGATATAATAACCTAAAACCAGAAATCAGTATTCACAGCTTAAATAAAAATACAACAAAACTATAACAATCACAAAGATAAATTAGTTTAGAATTTTTTATTCTAAATTACTTTATCTTTGTGATTGTTATATTTTCTTATTTCCAGTATTCCTGTAAGGTGTGACATTTTCTTTGTAATTCTGTGCGCAATATCTTTCCATAGTTTATAACAAATACTGTGTGGAAAAAATAGTATGATAGTTTAAAATTTCTTATTTGAAAGCTTGTAATAGTGTCCATTAGATTAAGCTGTGGCTTTTGTCAAAGTTTCTATGTCACGTCATTGTGTGATTCCTTAATTAAATATAGGTTTTTGAGATTATCATATTTCATTTTATCGAATTCTGGCTGTTTCCGGAATTAAGTGTGATTTTATTTCCTAACTTTCGTAATGAAGCATAAAGATTTTTCTAAAATCTTTCAAACGTATGCTTCATTAATCAGTAAAATTTGAAATGTATGATGTTCTTTAGTTATAAATATTCCTGCACTTTAGAAGTAGTTTGAAAATCTTTTGTCGTGTTTTTAATATTTTCAACAAAGTCGTGTAGTTACTAAATGTGTCTGTGTGTGAAATATGTGCTAAAGCACATGAAAAATGATTTCTTATTTCATTTTAAAATGCATTTTCTGAGGTATGTGACAAAAACGAATGTTGTCAGGTATCTTCTTGTCGAAGAGAACAGTCAATAGTGTTATCTGGGACAGTTCCGAAATCTGTCAGCTGTGCAGTTCATTGCTCTTGCTGATACTCCGGCGAAACTCCAGTCGAAAATGACCTAGACGAAAAATCGTAAGAGGAATTTGAATTAGCTTTGTGTGCATTTAATAGTTGAAGCAAGTATAAATATTTTTACCAAAATGTATAGGTTAGTATTGCATAACCGGTAATTTGTTTTTCTGAAAGCATCCGAACTCAGATGGTGATATATAATATTGCTAATAATTTGTTTTTGTGTCAAATTACATATCAGGAATCCACAGTCGTGTATCAGGCAATTGACTAGTTCATAATTTTTATGTATTAATTTCGTGCAAGATAGCTGATTCGTGAATTTCACGCAGCAAAGAATAAGAACTTGTATTATGGGAAAAAAATAGGCATAATTGTTTATCGAATGCTTCATAAAAATACACTTCGAGTAATATATTGAATCAAGCGAAATAATAAAAACTGTCATAACCTTTATGCAAACAAGTTTTGCTGTGTCATATTTCATTTTTATTGTTATTAGTAAAAAAATAATTTAAAAAATCATATTTTGGCTTGTAGCTTTTTATTAATGATAGAGAGTTCAAAAATATTGATGAACATTCATCCTAATTTTTTACATACAGAAATCTCAATTTAATGTGTATTAAAATATTGGTCAATAAACTAAAATTAAATGTGCATTCAACTTTCGAGTAACAGGGCTGAAAAAGTTTTCATTACGCAGCAGTGAAAAAAAATTACTTTCATTAACTGTCATCGTAAAATAAAATTGTTTACTGAAAATGCAAAATGGGAAAGAAAAGTGCATAGGATAATAGCAGTGATAGCGGAATGTTATAGTCATTTATAACTCAATTTGTTATTTCTGATAATGTTTATTCTTCTGTTATTTAAAACTGGTTCTTTTTGTTTGAATACTGATTTAATTTTTGTTTTTACTGATTTAATTTACGTAACCAAAGGAGCTGATTGTTAGCATTAAACTAACTAACAACGCTGGTAAATTGTTAAGCGTACTCTACTGTTTATTATACTATGGATTATTCTCCTTCCTGTTTTTATAAACTGCTCTCGGATTAACTGTAGTTTAATGTTCATCGTACATATCGTCCCTAGTATCATTCCGGTTAATCTGGTTATCGAGTCGAACTGAGCTTGGGTAACAAACGCGGGTACTTCATTCCATGCGACGTCAACTCTATGCCAGAGTTCATCAATCTTAGTTGCTGACAAGTGATGGTGGCCAGTATCTCGGCACCCCATGTCCAGACGCTGTCGGTGGGTGAGAGATCTGGAGAACGTGCTGGCCAGGGCAATAGTCGAACACCCTCTGCATCGAGATAGGTCAGAACAGCACAGGCAGCATACGGTCGTGCATTATTTTGTCGAAAAATGGCGCAACGCAAACCTAGAAAACAGGGCTTAGCTATATGGCCTTAACACGCCATAAATGTAACAGCGGCTGTCCACATTACCGGCTATGTGAACAAGAGATGACTGGAATGTGTACCCATCTGACAGGTGTTGAACCCATATGACGATGAAGAATGCGAGTGGGAAACGTTTGTTCTCCTCGGTGCCTCCACACGTAGATACGTCCATCATGATACTGCACGCAGAACAGGGATTCTTCTGAGAAAAAGACTTGGGCCCACGCCTGTGTTCAGTGCCGTTCATCGCACCACTGTAGGCGCACCTATCTCTGCTGCACCTTCAAGGGAAACCGCTACTATGATCTCCGTGCTAATAATCTTAGGCGTTGCAGACGAGCCAGAATACTGACTCAGGATACATGACGTGGCTTTTGGGTTTTGCATTTTTGTTGGTTAGACGGGCCGGTCCCTGTTAAGCTATATGGCCAGCTCTGCTGGCTAGGAGGGCTGGAGCCTCGCTCCTTATTCTCACATTCTCACATGACGTGGCTGCACGATCCCTCAAGAGGACGAGAGTACAACGTGTGTTTCCTCTCAGGCGTTAGTGACCTGGGGCCGCAGAGATCCTGCATGGTATTCAGTATGGACTTCGTGGACCCGTCCATTCCATATGCGCCTTGACAGTCATCAGATCCCGACGAACACGAGTAGTAATGCCGCAGAACGGTAACCGGAATCCCTATAGACCACGAAACTGCAGCGATCGAATTCCGAGACGAGCTATGTGGAGTTTCGCGAGGCATAACAGTTCCTGTACACGAACAGTGTTCAAATGCGATTTCCAAATCTGAAGCACGTTGTGTAGGCTTCCCATTTATGCACAGTATAGATGGCATTACTTAACCTGCTTTGTGCGCATGCGCTGGAATGCTAATCGTTTCCATATCCCATCATGTAGTACCTTTCCTGCAAATTGAAGTCTGTTGCGTGCCAACTTCGCAGTTTAGCAATGTCAATGACCAGCACCTGACTTTCTGTGTTGTTATAAATTTCTATGAGTATTTAAATTCATTTCACTGCGTTATTGTTTTTGTGTATTATTATAATTTTGTGGTATTATTGCTATGGTAGAATTTTTATGACTTGAGCCATATCCATTCTCTTGTTATGTTCTCTTTTATTTCGGACATTAATTTTATTTTTTGGTATTTTAGCTCGAATTTGCATATTATATTGCCCGCTTAAATGGCTTAGTGACGTTTCATCCATTCGCGATTCATTCTCAACTAAAAATAGTACCGAATTGTCCGCTGACTTCCCGACTAGTTCTCGTTTTCTCGGTTCAGCCGCCCCTTGAAAAGTCTTGATAGAGGGAACACTTGTTTTCGCCAATTGAATTTGTTTAGAAGAGGTGGCTTTTACTGTTTTGACCCGGTTTAGCTTTCGATTTGTAATTTTATTAAATATTTCATTTAGGCCACTTTTTGGTTTTCATTATAGTATACAGACATGAGCTGAGAAACTTCAAATAAAATTTTGATTTGAATGTTTACTTTCGAAGAATTCCATCCGTTCATGATTTAATTATTTTCTCCTGATTTCTGTTGTACATTTATTTTATTCTTACTTTTCTAAAAAGCGTTAAATATATTTCTTTTCATCTGTTGTTCATTTATTTTGTTCCGACTTTTCTAAAAAGCGTTAAAGATATTTCTTTTCATCTATTGTTTATTTTATGTTGATTGAGATATTACTGGTGAACATAAGTTTTCTGTGGCCAGTAACTGCATTTTAATATTATTTTTTTATTGTGTGTTTATATACATATATAAATATATATATATATATTAAATTTATGCTGCCGTCTAATGTTAGGGCCGTCTAATATTTACAACTTAAAAATCCATCAAATACGCTAGCGTAGCGAAGGTATAAAAACAAAGTTGAAAGTGCATAACGGGCGATGAAATGATAGTTTCAGTGGCCATCTGATCTTCTGTTATCAGTAGCAACATAAGAAATATAAACAATCATTGATTCAGTCACGTGTATAGTATGTTCATCTGCTTAAATATATAATTGATAAAAAACTCACTTCTTTATATTAAAGCAGCTGAGCATGATCAGTTATTGAATTAAATTAAGTGTATAGGGCACACCGGTAAGAACCAGAATTCTTACAGTTTATTAAATTTTATTTTCCTAATAGCTAAAGGAAGAGCATTTGTTTCATGTATTCAAGGAATCCATACACATCAGGAAAATTTAAAGTTCTGTGTGAATGAATGTTGTTTAATCTATGACAACGCGAGTACATTCCGTACATGTTACTACTGATGAAGAATGATCAGATATCCCCTGAAAAATTCATTTGGCGTTTAATAGTTTTAATGAGCACTTTTAACGTTGTTTTCATATTTTCGTTATGTAATATTATTTTATTTTTGTTCCAGCTCTCCAGTATTTAACTTCTGTTCCTAGAGGATGGGAAGCGCAAGCTTCCCACAACACTGGATGTCCTTCTATAATAAGGTACTGTCTTGTTTTATTTCCTTAAATATTGGTTATAGACATGTGCTTTCGATTTTATAACTGTTTAAAGGTTCAGAATTATATGAAAATGATCTCAACATTGCTGGTGGGAATTGTTTATATGTACGTAAGATAAAATTATGTGAATCAAAATTTTAAATCAGCAGTAGTCCCCTTAATTCCTTATTTTAATTTGGGTATTCCCCTCTCTGTTCCAAAAATAGTAATCATCTTTTCTGGACTGTGTCATTTGAAGATTAATCCTGTCATATGACTTGACGTGATGATGACGTGACTAATTCGGAACTTAAATCGAGATTTCGAGAACCGAAAACTTTCTCTTAATAAGCTGCCATATTGGAGAGCTGTGTGCACTTTGCTTCTGCTTCTGTTACCGCTAAGACGCTGCCACGCTGCTTTCTTCCTGCTGCAATAGTATCATAAATGTAAATGCTTTGGCACAGGCAAGATTGGAGTACCAAGCGAATAACAGCCGCAAATGTCTATTGAAGTAAAAATGAATATTTAATTTGCATAGGCTGCCAAGTTTGCTCTTCATTATAGATGAATACCTACGCTACTGACTATTAAACTAATCGTAATAAATTGCCTAATACTTGCGCAAAAGCTGCAAAGTAATAAAATAATAATTTATTTACTAATGGATTATTTAGTATATTATCTCCTTTGATAAAGGTAGTTAAAATTCTAAATGAGTGAAGTAACCTATAAGCATATTTAAGAAAAAAATCTTGAATTTTTTTTAAAATGGAAACATCAAATATGAATCAAGAACAAGTTAAATGGAGACTTTTAAAAAGGTGTAATAAAAATGTAATCAAGAAACCAAGTAATTATCGTTATTGACCCGAAATTGGTTGACTTTTCAAGGGGAACAAACCAACCACCCCCGATCAATTAACAATAATTAATAAATGCGAAGGTGTTTAGTCTTCACTCAAGTAAGAATTATTAGACAGACAGGTATTTATTAAGATGAGGGTAAGCTAAGTAAGTAGAGTTAAGTGAATTTAAGTAAAAGTACTATATATATATATATATATATATAATCTAACAGTCAATATGACTTCTCTGGAGTAAAAAAAGTCAGTGAATGAATGTATTTATTCACTATTCTTTAATTAGTTACAAAAGTCACCATACCATTATTCGAGAGAAAATTTAGTTTTTTTCTTTCGCTTCTTCAGCCGCAGAACTCTTTTCTGGTTCAGCATTCGCCAGGAATGACCAAATCCGTTGATCATTTAACCATCTTATCACACAGAACGTTGCCCAAGGGTACACCAAATTACACGTACCAGAAAGGGGAAGCTTCTTCCCAATTTTTAACGGAGTACACTGTGAGGCCGTGGTTTGGAGAATCTCCGATCTCTGCTCCCCCAGGCATCAAGCTTTTGAGAAGACTTTCGGCTCGACATTATTTTAAGTGCCCGTGCGCCTTATTTTATTGCCCTTACGCCGCAAAAATACATACACTTAACATCCAAGCAGTCTGTTGGTTTCGAATCTGGGCTTTAAGGTTATGGCAGCGAACTTTTTCCATCAGTATGGCAGCGAACTTTTTCCATCAGTATGCCAGCAGGCAGGTACTTACAGGGATAATTTTTCCCAGGTTGTTACCGAGTTAAACTGAAAAATTCGAGAACAAGGATGTTTTGAAAAACAAAATGTGTTCATTTTGGCAAAAAATAATTTCTGTTGTTTTATACTGCTGTTATGTGTATCTGGTGCTTTTAATTTTGATAAAAATGATTATCAGAAGTATTTTCGTAAATCTGGTTAATAAGAGTATGGAAATTCTTATTTTTAAGTACCTGGAGCACACAGAATATTTCATTATTTAGAATTTTTATTCTATGGCTTGCAATGAAATTCTGTAAGTCAAGAATTCAAAAATTGCCTGAGTTGACGCTATTAACGTATTACTTCCCTCCCAACAAAAGAAAAATAATTCGTTGCGTATTGTGTATTAAATAAACACATAAATTCTGATCATATGTGAAGTTACGCATGTAAAATAATAATCATATTGACTGAATAAATTTTTTACATCTAAAAATTAATGTTCTAAATTGTGTATATTTCAAACGTTGTATTGGTTGAATACAAAGTGTATAAAAAATAATGTCTATTGTAATAACTTGTACACGCGTAGAAACAACTTTTCAGTTTCAAATACGTTGCGGAGTAACGTCTTATATTGACTATTTGAATGTCTTGTAAACGTCTAACAATTCTTATTCAAGAGAGGGATGGAGTAGCCCCAGCTGGATTACAAGGATGTTTTTAACTGTAATGAAAATAAATATAAAACATATATAAAAAAGCTTTTGATTTTATGGCTATTTCTATATTAGCTTGATTCGCACTAAAAAGTATGAAATAAAATAATTATATGACTTCTTCACCACAGCACTTAAAAGCTGCATTTGCTCATAATATCAATATCTTTATGTTGAGCCAATAAATATAAAGATATTAAGAGCAACTGCAACTTTTCAGTGTTGTGGTCAGTAATCAAGTCATGTAATTATTTTATGTTATACTTTTTAGTGCGAATCAAGCTAATTGAAACAGCCTTTAGATTATTTTTTTAATATTTTATTTTAAAATTTTTCGTTCTGAAATTAATTAAGCACCGTTTTCTGTATTTATTAAGCATCAGATGTTCATTAAGCAACTATGTAGTTTCATTCAGTTTTAATTAAATTTTGCGTAATCGATTATTTTTGGAAATGCTTAATGTTTTGTTTATATTTAACATCTGATTATAATCGTAAGCGGTTATTTTCGGAAATGACTTAATGTTTTGTTTGTATTTAACATCTGATTCAGCAAGCAATTTTCAGCGCGATCGTTTAATCTAATAACGCGCGCCATCTATTAATGAGACGCTACACGAATCCTTTTGCGTGCTATCGCTCGCAAGCGGATTCGGCAGAACGTAGATTTGTACCTTAAAAATAGCCTTTAAAAAGGGAAAAATACATTATAGATACAACTTTTGGTTAAATACATACGAGTCGCATATGAAGGACGAGTTTCGAAGCTGACGGCATCTGCCTGATTTTTTTGGGAGTTGGAGGCAATTCAATGAGTTATTCTTACTCTGTGAGTGATAAGTTATATTTTTCATTCGGTAAAGAAAGTTTAATATATAAATCCATAAATTTCAAGTTAATGAAAAAATTTCCCAGAGACCCATTCTGCGAAAAAAAAAAAGGAGATGTATCAAAAGAAACTTCTTGTGTTTTTTACTCTAGTTTTATTTCCCCTCACCTTAAGTAGATAAATCCTACTTGCTAAGTGAAAAATAGTTTTTAATTGTCTCTGAAGATTATGGTTTAACACTTTTTTAAATTTAAATATGTCAGACTTCTATTCCCACTATATCTAAAGCCTGATGTCATATCCATATTACGGTAAAACAGAAGAATGGACAAAAACCACTTCTAAGTTTAACTAAAGTGCATCCTCTAGAAATCCGGCAGTTCTTTACACTTTGTTGGTCTAAATTAAACATTTAAATTAATCAAAAGTTCATATGTTTTATAGAATTTGTTAGAACACAGAATAATTCAAGTCACGATCATTTTACAAGAAGCATTCTTTATGAATAACACAATACGTTTTTGGTAAAATTACTGCATTTCTTAATTAAACGTATATAAGGAGGTTTATAGAGGATAACTGTAAATAAGGAGGTTTTTGAAAAACAAAATCTGTTCATTTTGGCAATAAATAATATCTTTTGTTTTATACTGTTCTTAAATGTGTAGCAAGTGCTTTTAATTTTGATAAAAATGATTATCAAAAGTATTTCCGTAAATTAGGTTAATAAGGGTATGGAAATTCTTATTTTTAAGTAGCTGGAGCACACAAAATATTTCATTATTTAAAATTTTTGTTCTATGGCTGTAATAGCGACCTATGAAATTTACTGCAATAAAATCATGAAATTTTATTCCAAGAATTTGCGGATATGTATCTTTGCACCTCCCTACACATGATTTCAAAAACAGTAAGCATTGTGCTGTAAAACGAAATAGCAGCTACAACACAGGGCTGTTTATAATAAATTGTACTCCTGAAGATATTAATTAATAATAATTATTTTTATGATCAAGTCGCTTTTGTTTGTTGGCTTATGAGTGGCCGAGTGACTGAAGCTATGTAACAGTAACATTTTTGTTTCCAGTTGGATATTTGGAAGGGAAAAAAGTTGACTGCGTGAAATCTCATCATTTTGAGGATGTGTAAAGGAAATAGAAATTAGATCCTTTTAGAAATTCCTTAGAAAAAGTATCCTTCGGTAACCTTTGACTTTTGCAGATTTCGTTCAGCAGAGTAGCTAAGTGATTTAGTATATCTGACCTTACACATAAGCGGGGAGTTAAACATGACATTGTACACCGTGTTATTCCGAAACCGCGTTTAGATTTAAGAAACTTACAAATAGCCTTCTGTAGACCAGAAATTTTAATAATAACATTAACGACAGTGTAATATATTTTTTGCATGCTATATATACTATATACTCTTTTCTTACCAAAAAGCAAGCTAACTTTATATTAACAGTTACAAAGATTTGTATTGTGTTTCTTTATAATAACGATATAAATGAGAGAAAACAGTTGTTTCGCGGTAGCTTGGTCTGTACGTTGATGGTTCATCATAGTTGTTTATAAAACTTAAGTTATGTTGTATTCATTATACTGTCTTAATTGCTGTATTAAGAAAATTTACATATAAATGTTTTATTCATATTCTTTTTCACCCCTTTATCATATGTATAAGCATTTTGTGCGTATTTTATGTTGACTGATTCTTTAATTAAGCAAAATACGCGAAGCTGTCTAAGGGAGAGCTGCCTGTGTGGGAGACATCTTAAGATGAGCTGGCTAGTATTCACGATGTTATTTAAGATTTTCAGTATAAAAAATAATCGAAAACCGCTGAAGATCACATTTTACTGCAATATTCAATATATTGGATTGATGAACTGCTCAGGCGGAGGTGACTTGGCCATACGCCGTTATAACTGTACTAGCAAACATCTAAGCTGGCCACTTGTGTTACTTAAGTGTAGGTATTCCAAGGCCATTTTCCGCCCAGATTATGCATCATAACCATGGTAGCAAATAGAAAAAAAGGTCGCATCCTCTATTTTACTAAAATCCCTTATTCTGTCTCTAGGATGATGACGATACGCGTTAGGACGCATAAATTGGACAAGGGGGTTGAGAAGCTACAAATGTTGTTAAAAAAATATCTATTACAATTTATTTTATGCACATAGAATTCAATTCTTTGTGTTAATTTACATCTCTTTCGCTTTCTATGCCACCATATGAAGTCTATTCGTATTCTTCTTGTATTTTAACAAGTTTAAAATTTTTACCGCAGTCAGTCAGTTATAAAATATATTAGTATCTGCGTGTATTTTATGCATTAGTAATGTACTTAGTTTTTCCTTAACTTTCCTAAGTTATATGCATTGTTTCTTTTATGCAACCTTGAAATTTCAAATTCTCTTAAATACTTGTATTTTTTTGTTTTTTTATTTTATTTTCTGTTTTAGTTAACTAAGTCTAAATTTTCTAGCGCATTGGGATCTGCCTTAAATTATGTAATTTTTGACACGTGCCTAATTGGCTACTTTTGTATATTTGTAAATTAGCATTACAAAATTTTTTAAAGGTTACTCTGTAGTCTTTGTTTTTAAGTCTTATGGCAGACGCGTTGGGAAAAGAAACGATAAGAATTGAGACCTACGATATTATGCAGATTTTTATCATTGATTATCTGTTTAAAACTTTTTTTAGTTTTTGTCTCAATTATTGTCGTTTGACGAAACGCGTAATGGAGTTTACCTATGTACGAGTAATAATGCTTTTCCCTTGACGAGTCCATTAAAGCTCGACATAGGCTAAATTTCCATTTACTGCCCTTTTTGTATTTTTGCTGGTTTAATTTTAATTTTGTCTGTGCCTTAAAGTTTTTTACGTGTAGCGATTTTTAAAGTTGTTTTTCTTCAATACCAGCATTTAGTTTTTTGTATTCTTACATTTTTCTATTGGGTAATTAATTTGTTAAAATGTTTTACCTTAGTTATGAGAATCAAATTTACGTTTAGGCGACTGCCTTTAGAACTTTTCTCCTTTTTTGCTAGGAACAAGTCTGTCATTTACTTTTAGGCGATTGCTATTAGAATTTACTTCCTTTATTTGGCTTTGATCCTAATTTTGCAGCTCAATGCACAAAATGTTTTGACCTATAGGTAGGTCACTTGTTCATCTAATACTTCCTGTAACATTATATATATATATATATTAAAATATAAATTCAAAATAAAAGTGATTAAAAGTAAATGAAATTTTCCTACTATAAATGATATATATCTATATATACATAAAGAAAGATAATAGGAGGCTAAAAATTAAAAGCGAATTGTAGGATTGAAGTAAAATAAACTTAAAGCATCTAAATTTAAAAGTAAATTGGAGTCAAAGCAAGGCAATTCCTCAACAATTTTAATAAATGCAACCGTGTAAAATAGGTTAAACGTAATATCTAAAACAAATCAAAATTAAAATAAGAATTCATAGTAGTAGAGACGCTAAAAATAAAAATGAAAATGCAAAAGGGAAAAAATATACAAGATAATAAATATATAAAAATATAAAATAATCTCCTACTACTGAAACTGCAATTCAGAACACATCAGGGGAAATTGAATTGAAGCTTCATTAAAAGTCGATTAATATGTTTCGAAAACGTGTTTCTTTCTCCTTGTTCATTTGAGATCAAAACCCGAAAAACGAATCTATCAAATTTTCATTTAAGGCATTAAAATTCATAAAAAACCGAAAAATCGAATCTCAGATGCACCAGGATTTTCCCTATACACCTTCGAAACACCTAGAAAACATAACATTGTGCTAAATTGGCTACTCAAAAAAAAACCAAAAAACTTTACATTATGTAAAAAGCCCATTTAAAAAAAAACAAATTCATCTAAAATCATTATATGCAAATCCGAAATTCAAAAGCAAATAAATATAAAGAGCAAACAACCAAACTGTCATTTAAACAACACTCGAAAATTGGGTGATCCCCGATTATGCTAAACGGACTACTCAAAAACACCACAAAAACTTTACGTTATGTAAAAAGCCCATTTAAAAAAATCAAACTTTATCGTTATATGCAAATCATATGCCAAAATCTTTATCGTTATATGCTAAAATCATTATATGCAAATCCGAAATTCAAAAGCAAATAAAGAGCGAAACAAATATACTTTAAACCAAATTGTCATTTAAACAACACTAAAAAATTGAGTGGTCCCCGATTATGCTAAACCAAATTTTTAATACCAAAAAAACGAAAAACTGTTCATAAAGATTCTTTAAATAAAATAAAATCTGAGCCTTTATCAGCTAAAAACTCGAAACCAATTAGAAACAAAAACTGGAAAAAAAAAACCCCGCAAATAAACTCACCGAAATCTTAGGACAACCTTTTAAACGAAAATATACCGAACTGTATTCCTTGTAGAATTCAAAGCTGCAGATTTGATTTTATTTAAAGAATCTCCATGAAAAGCTTCATTATTTCTGAAAATGAATTATATCATAATGCGTCTTAAAGTGAACTCAAATGTTTCGTCCAAGTAATGAATTGGGGAGAAAGAAAAGTAAAGCCTTATTCATTTATTACAGGGATTATAATGAAAGAAAGAGCTTAAATCCTGCTACAATGTAAAATGAAGAAAAATAAAGCAAAATGTAGCTTGCAATGTATCCAAATTAAATTTACACAGATGAAAAATTTGCAGTATTTTTATTATTGAAAAGCTTCAAAGAATGGCTGAAAAAATTTACCGTAAAAAGAGACTTTGCAATGTAAATGACTTACGTTCACATTACGCATGGAGAAAACAACAAAAATCTTCCTTCAGGCCATCATCCATTTACTGGGATTTTGAAATCACTCCACACTACCCGCGGTCAGCCGTTTTACCGCTAAGCTGTTGGTACTCTTGCATATGTGAAACTTATGTACTGTGCATTCAATCCGTATTCAGCGCATTTATTTATTATTACGTAAAGTGTGTGAACTTAATAACCTATAACTATTGACTGATAATTCGATTATAATAACATATAACTATTGACTGATAATTCGATTATAATGACTTATCATTGGATTTATTTCGCTAATTGCGACTGATATAAAATAGATTACTGCTTTGATCATTATTTACTACACCTCATATGTACTGTGCATTCAATCCGTAAACAGGGCATTTATTTATTATTACGTAAAATGTGTGTGTTTAATAACTTATAATTATTGACTGAGGATTCGATTATAATGACTTTCGATTTATTCGATTAATTCGATTTATTTCGCTAATTGCGACTGATATAAAATAGATTACTGTTGTGATCATTATTTACTGCACCTCACATGTACTGTGCATTCAATCCATATTCAGCTCATTTATTTGTTATTACGTAAAGTGTGTGTATTTAATAACTTATAATTATTGACTGATAATTCGATTATAATGACTTATCATTCGATTTATTTCGCTAATTGCGACTGATATAAAATAGATTACTGCTTTGATCATTATTTACTGCATCTCATATCTGCTGTGCATTCAATCTGTAGTCAGTGCTATTATTTATTATTACGTAAAGTCACGCTAAAATAATTACATAATGGGGCATCTTCCCACAGCAAAATAATTTCCAGAATTTCTTGTATTCTGACGTAATTTTTTTAAGGTTTAATTTGCATCACCTCTGTTTAACTTTCCATTTGAAATCATTTGCTTTAAAATTGAAAATATATATCTGTCGCTTTTTATCTTTTCATTCATTAATTTATAATTTTGTTGCAACACAACTTACCTTGGTGACTTCGAAATTTCCCAAACTGAATATTTAAAAATTCTGGATGTTACCAAATAGCGCTAGATCACCAAATCTCATTATTTTTTTAAATACTTTTTTAACTTTTCACCAGTAGAATATCAGCAGCTAATTCTTTTACTATTTTGTATTTCTAGATGAGTTGATTCATAAAGTTTTTCAGAAAAAATAAGATTTCAAGGTTGAAAGTACTTTCCAGTAAGCGGATCTGGGTGGTGTAAATGCACGTATTTCAAGGGTCAAATGTATTGAGATGAAAGGAGATTGATTTATATTGTCAGGACTTAACATTCTGTGTGTATTCTTTGAGAACATGGTAATTCTGTAAAGGGTTCTTATCCTTACGTTCTAAGTCCTGAACTGGAACAGGGAGCGGAAGGTACGCTATGTTCTGATGTAACTGCTGGGCTGGAGAATAACTGCACGTGAAGGGATTTGAAATCCTTTTTTATTCAATCACTATTAAATACAAACCTCCCAATTCGGGAGAGATACAGGACGTAACAGACCAAACTTTGGTCGAACTTAACAATCAAATAAATTTAAATAAATTAAAATATAACTTAAATTAAACTTTGCTTCGCAGAGCAATTCGCGGAAGTTGGCCTCTACCGAAAAGGGTGCGTAGCAAGATATACTAAATACTACCGCACTTTAATTTATTTTACAAAGCAATCACGTAGTAAGCACTATGGCTTATAAATTTAAACTGCTAGCTGGTCAGGCGAACGTTGAGCGGCGTGACCGTGATCTGAGGCAAAGCTCTCACACACCGAGAGGTTTCCACCTCTGGCTTAAATAGTGCTTGGCTGAACTTTAAAAATTAGCATAAGCTAAAAACGCGCGCTTCTTCTGACAGGAAGTTGAAGCAGAGAGGAGATAGAAAAGATTTAAATTAAAATAAACTTGGTTAGTTTAACTAAAACCTTACAATATTACGAAGTTTTATGTCATAACTGTCACTTCCCAATTTGAGAAATACATCTTCCCTCCCTCGCCCATCATTTTGACTTATAGAAACTAGCGAAATCTTAAGAATGTCTTTGTAGGTAAAATCGTACTAATTGCTGTGACTGAGAAAAGAATTTTATCGTATAAATATATTTAATTTAAAAAGAAATTATCCACGAAGCGTGTCTTAGGCGTGTTAATCAATATTTTTTTATGATTGTATTTATGATTATATTATAAACTCTAAATCTCGCCTGATGTGTAGGATATTAGTAATAAGCTTCTTAATAAAAAAGTAGACTACAGTGTCAAAGGTTTCTGTTAACGGAAAAGACGAATGTTGCGGGCGTTGTTAAACAGATATTCATTTGAAAATCTTTGCACTTAAGAATTAACTTATTATATTAATAATTAATATTATAATAATAATAATTATAAGTTATTAACTCTATTCTTAAAACAATTAAATAAAATCGCCAAAATCCATCGTTTCAGTAAAGAACTTTCGAGATTTTATAGATGACGAAGACGAAAAGCATAAAAAGATTCCAGCTATTCTTTTGAGAACTTGAAGAATGTGGAATATATGTGCTGCTAATTTCGCCGAAACTAGAAGAAGGTTCCGATGAAATTAGCATTAAATGTTAAAAAAAAAAAAAAATTCGCTGCTGAAGGAAACAAGTCATTAAATGAAATGAATTTAAAAGGAAAATCATTTACAAAAAATTAACTTTATTGTGTATATTAAATCCTTATTGCGACCAGTTCATTATCTGACAACATTTTTCATTTAATTAAGGCAAAGTACTCGAGGACTATATGTCTAAAGGGAGGGATGTCTTTGCGGAGGATTTTCTAAGGAAAACTAGCTTGCATTTAGGTTTTACATGGGAAAATCTACCGAAACCAGTGCAGATAGCCCATTCACTCTCAATTCGAATTACGAATGTTCGGCTGTCTTATTCACTTGGCTACTGGAGGACATCGATTTAGTAGCAGATAAGCAAGCTCGCATTATATCTTGCCAAAGTATGATATAAAAATTGCGGGAGCAGATTTTTATTATTATTGTATGTATGACACGTAAGTAAGTAAATAAATTTTTGTAAGACTTAATTCGAAGCGTACCGTCTCCATATAGCAAGATATGTTGTCTGATCTCGTCTTTTTGCTTAAATATTTGTGTCAGCTTCTTGCTTGGAACGTGTGCTTAAATCATATGTAATGTAAAAGATAACTGTTCATGCGCTAAAGCTGTTGAACAAGATAACAGCGTACCATCACATATGTATTTACAAAAACAAGATAAACAGTTTTTTAGCCGTGTTTAATAAGTAGCCTTGTAGTGGAGCCAGCACATTGCAAAGGGTGAATATAAAATGCAATTAACTTGACAGCATACGGTTTATCATGTGCCGATAGATAAATATGCTCACTATCAGCGTTTCACCAAGATCATTGCTCAACATGAAAATGACCTATATCTGCTGCAGAATTACAGTCGTAGCAAACACGGATTTTTTTAAAGAGGAAAATCGTAACTAAAAAAAGAGCACATTGCAGCATCTGATTTAAAGCAGGAAACACAACATAAATTCTTCGTTTTAGTAACCGTGGCTTGCGCTTGAACATTTGGTATTACTAAAGAGAGATAAAAACTAAGCCCCTCTAAAGAACTATCTCAAGACTTGTTAGCTAAAGGAGGCAAGACATCGGTATTATAAAAAAGACACCGGTAATGAAAGAATAAAGGATTAAAGATAAAAGGAGGAAAGACACCGGTAATAGAAACGGGAACTGTGGGAATTTCGGCTGCTTCAAATTATCGTTTCTGTGACATTTCGATGTCCTTTTCACAAATTATTATGACGCCTTAACTATCTCGATTCTATTAAATTGTTATTCAACTGTAAGGTTAAAACTTGCATTACACTGTAGCATTTACAATAAAAACGCCTACAGCATCCTTCATACATGCACAACTCTCGAAAGAGAAACCCGACGACCTGAATTCAAGGAAACATGTTTGGGGTGCTTTCGGGGGCCCAGTTACATTTATCGTTTTCCGCTCGGTCTCGCATGATTTCAAGGGTTTTCTTGGAGCAACGGCCAGAATGCCACCATCACTGCTGCAAATTGTTATTGCAAAACTTTCAAAAATTCGATTATGCAAGAAACACCGTTCAAACTATAGAATAATAATTTCTGCTGAAATTATAAAGCGAATGGACTTCACTTATTTTAAGGTACGTATCATGGCGAATATTAACCTCTTCACACGCATGACGTAAAAATGATGATTGTAGTGATACCTGTATTTTCGCAAATAAGAAACTACATTGTATTTGTGAATTATCAACTCACTTTTTATTTTATTTAGTGTATTTTATTCCCAAAATGATACCTCGACTCTTTGCCTATGCAATGCCTCAATAGATTGTTTTAGGTATATTTATAGAGCTTTTCAGATTTATTTACAGTTCTTTTCTCCAATTAATACGAGTGTAAGCGAAAATAATAGTTGTGCAATATCGCTTAATATGATAATTTTTTTCTGGGTATATGAGTATCGAATACTCGCGCGATAGTTTTAGTAGATTCTGTAGGATTTTATTCTATAAATTTTTAAGTAGTTCATAAATCAGCAAGCAGAAAAGAAAAATAACATATTCAACCACCTAGTGTATTTTGGTTAAATTTTCGTTCGTATCTATAAGCGGCTTCCAAATAAGCAATGAAAAACATATAATAATTAGCGACGGAATTTCCTGAATTTTCATAAAGCCATGCTGCTTCATATCATTTTTTTAATTATAGTAATGAATGGAACTTAGCATTATATATATTTCAAAGTTAGCTACAGTATTTGCATATATTAATATTGTTAAATACTGCACGGCGTGTAAAATAATGAAATACACGTAAAATAAATATTTTAAATTCATTAAACTTAGTGTGAATTTGAAATGTTTTGAATTGGAAATGTTTAAAATTAAGATTTACAAACAGTTTATATCGTAGAATCATAGTTTAACTTATATTTCTCCCGCCTTCTTCGCATGCCTTCTTGGTGTAATGATCAGCACGCTCGACGCGTAACGGAGAGGTTCGTGGTTCGATTCCCGGCGAAAGCGTTGCTCATTTTTCATATCTCCTGCTTTTCAAGAAACTACCTAATGTCTCTGCACTGGCGCCCGAACTAAAAAGGTGGTAGATGATGATTCTCCACCACCGGGATTTGGCGATTGGGTCCCCAAAAACCTCAGTCCCCCTCTAAAGGGGGAGTATATAAGGTATTTCTCCCGTCTTCTTCGCATGCCTTCGTGGTGTAGGGGTCAACACGCTCGGCGCGTAACCGAGAGGTCCGTGGTTCGATTCCCGGCGAAGGCGTTGCTCATTTTTCATGTCTCTTGCTTCGAAATAACCTAATGACTCTACAAACTTCATACGGCTTATAAATATTTCTTTATGTATAATCGGTTAATTAACCATAGATTCGTCTTAGTAATGAAAATTGTCGACTTGGTAGAGTTGACGCTGATACAGGCAACATTAATGAATCAATCTTTAAGTTTCATGCTACAAGTACTGCTTGTGTTTATATAAAGTATAAATTCACATACAAGTTTATTTTCTATCTTAAGAGGAAAATATAGAACATGCAACTCAAATCATTTGCTAACTCAAATAATTCGCATTACTAGTTTTAAGTTTATTTAACAGATTGCGGGACCGTTAGAAAAAGTAATTCCTTGTACTCAGAAAGTTCGTAAATTCAAACTCGTTATAAGAATCTGGATTTTCGCATATTTTCTTATACATATATTACAATTTCACATTTTTCAAGATGCAGTTCGGAAAAAGGCGAAATTTTGAACTGCAATTTATATGATCATTCTGAAAAGATTAAGAAATATCCATGCTAAATGTGCAGAATTTGTCTTCTTTTGTTTAAATTTATCATTTTTGCGTAACTTTATCCTTTTTGGTTGGAGGGAATCAGGAGACTGATAACGGCCTCTAAAAGGCATTTCTTGTTTTATAACAAAATGCATGTGATTTATTAATCGATTTAAAATTCTGTTCTTTTTCTTACTTCCTTATTTGATTGAAGATCTCTTTGTGAGCACTTATATGTGAAAAGCTTTAAATTTATCCTAATGTTACTGTCAAGGTATAATTTCTAAAATTAGAAATGCTGGAGCTCTATGGAAAGCCGTCAGGAATGATGAAAAAAAAAATAAATGAATAAGTAATAAGAGATAAAATAATAAGTAATGAATAATTAAAATTTATGTAAAACATGGAGCGATAAACGTGTTAATGAATTAAATGAAAATGAGAAAATTAATAATAATTTTTTCAAGAGGTCATAAAAATGAAGTGAAATAGTAAAACAGTTGAAAGGTGTGTAAATTAATCGAAACTAAGCATGATACCTAGGATAAAATGAAGGTTAAGTATTTTGATAAGTATTCTTCCTATTCAGATAAAATTTCATCTTTACATTAACATCTGATCCGTTTGAAGCCAAGCTGACCATTTTGTTCATAAAAATTCGTTTTCCTGATAGAACCGCATTTTGGCATGGGGGGCTTTTCTTCCTGAAAACTGAGGCACTCATTCAGTATCTAGTATCAAAATCAGTTTTATCAAGTGCTAAATAAAATGTTGCATTATTAGTAGATTTTCCATTAATATTCATTTGCACAAGAACAGGAACTCGTCTTATTTGGAGTTTCGGTGCGTTCTAATTGGAACTGCAATTTCATTCTAAAGTTTAGATGTATTAAAACTGAATTCCAGGAGAAACTAAGATCTGATTACAGTGAGATTTTTCATGTGTGAAAATGTCACATGAAACCCACTCATTAAATTTGCTTTTGCCACACGTGCTGTCCACACATTTATTTTTGTAATATCATACGTTTGAGCAGGCCAAAAGAAAACCTTTCTTCAACATCTTAAACACTTAGCAAATTTTCGTGAATTAAGTTTGAAAATGTTTTGTGTTTTTCTTTTTATACGTTATGGAAGCATTTTAAGGTGTATCATTTTTTAAGTAATTTTCTTTTTCATTTCAGAGAAAGATTCAAAAACGTAAACATCTGTAGAATTACGTGCTTCTGTTACGTGCTTCTGTATCTGTAGAATTACGTGCTATTAAACACTTCTGTTTCGTTTTCAATCATACTTGAAAGAAAAGATATATCTGGAATGCTAACTTTTAAAAATTACGGTTATCATTATCAAATAAACCATTTGAAGAATCTAGAAAAGGTATTTCTCTTAATTTTAAGATTTAATATCGCCATACAGAATTACTAAAAGGGAAGGGGAAAAGAAAAAAAAAAAACTATAAATAAGAATAAAGCAACCTTAACTAAATTTATAGTACAATGCAAACTTCAAGATAGGAAACTCTTTTTTTTCGCTTAATAAAAAACAGTAATAAATTGTGCTAATTCAATGGTAAGCAACAAATGCTGTATTCTATTTAATAGCGATAACGCGATATGATGCGAGTAGGCGAAATCTGCCCCCTCTGGCGCGCTGCGAGAGGAAAGTTCTCTAGGGCGAAAAGACTTGACAGCCCGAGGCCAACGTGATATACAAGGCCCCGGCGCGAAAAGCAGATTGGGAGGTCACGTGATCAAGCCAGCCGACGGTCGCCTTCAACTTTGCACCGTTAATACTCGATCGTTTCTATGCGTCTGTTACAAGTGGCTACGTTTTTTTAAAATTACCTTTTTTTTTCTCTTTAAACTAATACTTAAGCAATAATGCACTTCGCATGAGAAAATTTTAACACTTTTAACAGAATTATTCTTTGAATTAACTTTTTTTTTAACATTGTGCAATGACAGCACAGTGTATTTCTGCTATCTTTGTTTTTGCTGAAAACAAATTTTTAAAATAATTTTCTTATATATATGTACAAGTCTGCCGAATATTTGGTCAGTCTTTTTTTTTTCTTCCTGAAATAGATTACTGATATTATTTTGTTAAATGTTATTTCAGATACAAGAATATTTAACTACTTAAATGCAAGCTGAAAACAATAATTAAATATATATATCAAGGTATTAATACAGACACGAAAACCCAGCATGAGAAGATAATGAAACGAATTCACTATCATAAATTATTATGAATTGGTTAGAACTTGTTTCATTTTCCCTGGAGATTCAAATAAGTTAGGACCAATTACAATAATTAAATATTTACCTAACTGCTTTACCCTAATTTTCATTTATCAATTTATAGCATAATTTATGCTATCCTCCCAATTTTTCCCATGAACTGTTTTCAGTTCGTAATTTTTTTTTCTAATTTCAGAGATAATTATCATCAGTTTAAGTTAGCATTAATACATGAAATATTTAGGTCATTGGCTTCTTGATTTGATCTTCAGTTATCTGTGAGAAATGCTGAATGTAAACATTTAAGTGCACCTGATGAGAAATTATGAATTTTATTTTGAAACACATTAAAAGCACACTGATGTAGGCTATGTATATTTTTATTCCAGAAAAATATTTCATACATTACTTAAGAAGACATAGAACATCATACTTCTAAAATACTAAAATACAGAAGAAATATAATTAATTTTCTAACTTAAGAACAGCAGCAAAATAAATCCACAAAATAGTACTGAAAAAACTTTAAAAATAAATGAAGCAGCTGAAATAAAGCAAATTTACATAGAAAAATATAAATGCTTTATTAACATTACATTTACTAATGTTTAATCTCTTTTGGCTAAATTGTAATAATGTAGCCTAAATGATTAAATGTCCATGAAGGTAATATTCTGTTTGCAATATCTGCATTTGAAAATTTCATTTCACATGTGTATGCAGCGCTAAATATTCCAAGAACACCAAATCCATATTGATATTGTTTCAAAAATAATAAGTCAGGTTTTGAAGAGAAACTTTTGAAGTAAATTAATGAGAATTTCAAAACTTTGAATGTAATTAATATAATAAAAATTAAAAAAAATACATCTTGCTCTGTGTTCAAAAAGGTATGTGCCAACAAAATAACAATTGAAACTATTGTACAAGGCAGCTAAACAGTCTTCCAGGCAGAAAAACCATATATTTTTCTTCTGTTTCCTTCATCCCCTTTTGTTTAACTGTTGTTTAGTTTTAGAAGAAGTAAACTGAATCAGAAGAATATCTACCAATCTTAGTGATTACACATACATAAATACCTTTTAATTTGAATGTGGAATAAACTCACATGTGGTTTCTTAGACAAAATAAAGTGATACAGGATGGCACTTACTGCAAAGAAATTGTTATTAGAGGGGGAAAAAAATTCTAAATAGGTTATTAACTTTTTGAGCTTTTAGGAAAAAAAATTATCAATTTTTCTTTCCACATAATTAATAAGATACCAAGATAAAATCTAACTTTAAATAACTGTATACATTCAATACATTTACTGCATTATAAATCACACTTTTTTTAAGGTTGTGGTATTTGAATCCTCAGATTGCATAATGTGCAGAAAGATTTTAAATTCCTAATTTTGAAACTTTTTTTCATTATTCAAATCTTTTAAATCCTATCCTTGGATATAGTTAAACATTTTAATTCAAAACTTTGGATTGCCTAGTTTTCCTTATGCGCAGTATAGAGGAATTCATTTAAAAAGAATGCGACGACAAAATCAGTGTTATCACACATGTTGGCTCGAAGTGCAACACTGTTTCAATATAACATCCAACAAAATCTGCAGGATTGTTAAGTAATTTAGTATACTGCACATCAATAAAAATTTTTGAAATCTCTCAAATCATCCCAATAATTCTGGCCATACCATAACCTGTTACCAATAAATCTAACAGCTGACTTCCACAATATATAAATGATTTTTTTTTTCAAATACAGGGTAAATTCAAAGGTAAAAGAACAGAGAAAAAAAACTTGGGAATATTGTAATGAAATTATTTCACAAATACATATGTAACATGAAAATTTAAGCTCCAAATGTCTATGGGCATGCACAGATGTTTTAGTGCGAACCGCTTTGTGACACAACAAATGTCTACATTGTAGTTTAAATCCTGATTTCTTGCTATACTGGTGTGCATATTGACCCTATTCTGATTGTTAACCAAAATGGCATCACAAAAGATATTTAAATTTCAATATTTCCACGTACACAGCATTCTATTTTAAGTTAAAAACATCAATGAATTGCACAATCTAGGCATTGTGCACAAATCAACAAAATAAATTACAAACAATTCAAAAAATAACAATAATGACAGAAATTACATTATGTACTGAGCAGCTGCAAAAATGCTCTGAAATGCGCTTTCCTCGACAGCTATGCAAGAGGCTTGGATACCAGAATTGTCACATTCACCTTTTCCTGCTTTCTACATTTCCCCCCCCCATTCAAACCCATATTCTCACCACACTTAGGATGAAACAAAAAAGTAACAATAAAATCAGCTTTCATAAACCAGTCAATCAAGGCACATAGTGGGAGGTCAAAACTGTAAATTTAAATACAATAGAATTTCACATTACATTGGGTAAAATTCCTAGTGAAGATTAGGAAGGCCAAAAATATCAATAGATTAAAGAACTGTGATGCCGGCATCAGAGCTGAAGTAATTTATGCAGCTGGCAGCTCCAGTAAGCGGCAGAACAAAGGGTTGAAAAATTAAAAGCTGGCGACAAAAAACCATGTGCCAGCTAATTTAGTGCGATATTTGTGTCTAGCTAAAACATGTTCATCAAGCAACACATCAGAAACTATCACAAGCGATTTCACCACAAGCAGTATGCTGTACCATATACAGAAACTTTGCAGAAGAGAAAAGTCTGTATTCATTTGATCTCTTATTGCTAGATGCAACATTATTATTGAAACAAAGAACTGATGATAATGCATGATTTTGTGTTAATTAACCAGTTATTATGATTTGAACCTTTACTTACTTACTTCTTTCCGTAGCCTTCACTAGAATGCATATTAATTGTTAAGTATTTAAGCCGAGGTTTTGAATCTATTAGAGCTTCTGGCAGTCTTGCCTTGCAGTTATGTTCTATTCCATTCTGGGAAATTTTTATTCCAGTTTCAGCCATCTTACTAGCTGATGTTTAAATACGTGCCATTAATGACTTGAGCTAGTTTAAGTAATCTATTTTATTTGTAGACTCAGACTACATTACGTAAATTGAATTTAACTTAATCTGTTCATTTTAAATACCCGCACGCAAAGGAGGTTCATTTGCAAGTCTAGAAGGGTTTGAAGAACACTGAGTTAAACTTCTATAGAAGTAGTGATCCACAAAAGGTGAAGGATTTATATCTCAAATAACAGCAACTAGCAAAATGTAAAGTGAAAACTTAACCAGAATTGAAATTGTTGTCAGTTCACTGGAGAAGTGTATTCTCCTCTTGAGCACAAAAATTTCAAGATGATCAATCACTGGTCAAATAAATGACTTTCTCTTGCCTAGGATTACCAAGGAATTATTATGAAAAATAGTTTCATGTGAAAAAAAAGTGTACTAACTAAAATATACAATCATATGCATATATTACTTTTTTGTAGCATACAAAATGTCTATCTGATCAAAAACTTCAATCACACACACACAAACACAAAATGTTATGCATAACATATATCAATTAATTAATGTTATAACTAAGACTAACAAAATAAAGTTCATTAAAGAAATCATTAAAATTCAAAAGGATACAGGTGCTGGATAGCACGTGAATGCTGTAAATGGCCGTAGATATCCGTCTTCATGAGTTTTATCCAACTGGAACCAAGTTATGCACGTCACACACTGTTTTTTGTTCAACTCTTTACGAACTACAAAACCTGATATATACGTTAAAATTGGTAACACATCATCTGGAACACACTCAACTGAAAACGAATCATGTAACACATCATCGTATAAATTTACATCAACTGTCTCACGGCTTCTTTCTTCTAATGGAATCAAAGTTTTGAGTGGAACATTCAAATTTTTTGCCGACACAATAACACAACTCTTAAAACGTAACTTCCTTTCATTTTCTAAAACTTGCACAAAACTTATGTAATAATTTGATCCAGATAATTGACGATATGCTCCAAATCTCGCTTCTAAATCATCGGTTTGAAATTTTCCAAGTAATATATAAATACAAAATTATATCTGAATACAAATACAATAAAATACAAAATTATATCTGAAATTTCATTTATGGCTTGCTTTTCTTCATATTCCTTTTGATCTAATAAGCTTTGTCTTATAGCTGAATCGCCCACCAGCGGCCGAGCGGTAAAGACGCTGAACACTGGTAGTTCGGTCTGAGGTTCAAATCCCGCGAACGGGCTGGCTGCATGGGCGTTTTCGTGGTTTTCCCCATGTGTAACGTGTATACGAGCCAGTTTCCCTTAGAAAGTCCTCCACGAAGGCATCCCTCCCTTTAGGCAGATAGCCGTCGTGTGCTTTGCCATAATTGAATAACCTAACCTAACCTTATAGCTGAATCAAAATTATTTTGTTCAGCATATACTAAACGACGAGACGGTTGATTACTCAAAGACAAATATTTTGGCAAATTAGGAAAAACACATGGAGTAGCATTATCTTTCAATTTCGGAAGTTTCCTAGGATACATTTTTGATACTCCATTTACGCAAATTTCATCCACACGAATGATGTCACATTCACGAAAATGTTTTATGCACACAAATGGGTTTTTCAGTCCTGAAAAATCTGTAGGTATTTTTCTTAGCCACTCCTTTTTCTTTTCCTCATCCTTTGGAAGTGAAAACAATGTTGTACGCTCTTTTTCGGTGTCATAATTTGAGCGACACCCAGCAACACTACACTTGTTTGGCATGATGAAGTGTCTGAAAAGAAAAGTACTTTAAAAAAAAGTAAAACTGGGTTAAACTGTAAGCTTAATTTTATGGAAAGGCAGCTACATTTCTTTTTTTTTTTAATCATCAAGAAATACAAGTTCTGAAAATAAAAATGTTTACATGTCTAAGATTTTATTTTAAGAGTCAATAACTATATTCAATATTTTTTTAAATAATATTATTCAGTTAACTAACTTTAACTAAAAATAACTTTGCTTTCTTTGACATTTGAGGGGTTCTGAGAAACATCCTTTAAGTAGTTAAAGAGAAGTTTAGTTAATAGTTTATTTTTACAAGAAAATAATTGTTTAATCCCTTTTTTCTTCTTTCATATTGCCATTAAAAGAGCTCTTTTATAAAATAAAACTGTTAGTTTATGGCAATTGCTGGATTATTCACCCTAGATATGAATAAAAGCTGTCTGTTGACAATGCTTAATGAGTAAGTGTTAGTTAATATATACCTCCTGCTATATGTAGTTATAGTTTGAATTTCAAGATTTCGATAGCTTAAATAACTGAAACTGTTTTTGAATGAAAAGTACAATGAAATAAAGAAAGGTCTATGAATAAAAAGTAAAATGAAATAAAGAAAGGTCTATATGCGTTCAGCGTGAACCCATTTACTACTTACTAATTAAATAGAAAGCTTTTCGCTCACCATAACTGTTTTATTTATTAGAATTAACATGAATTAAAAATTTAAATAAAGTGTACCCAATATATAACATAAGAAACAAATTGAAAAGAATAAATTACTTACCAAAATAATGTTTGAAGATTACTCAAATTTTCTAATTCCAAGTGAACAGGAACACGTCTACAGAAGTTCAAATCAAAAATTCAGTACAATAATGCACGAAATATTTTCTTATAACAAAAACGTACACGTTACGTTTAAGTTCGCTCAAATTCAAAATAAAAATGCGATTAATATAAACACAAAAACAGCACCACAAATATCAAGACACAATGCACGCACGAATATCAAGATGGAAGACTGCCAGCCTTTCTTGTTCACGTGACTTTTTCGCGCCAGGGCCTGTATATCACGTTGGCCTCGATGACAGCCTGATACACGCAGGGCTTAATTTCTAAAAGTAGAAGTGCTGGAGCCCTAGAGAAGACCGTTAGGAAAGAGAAACAAGAGCAAATAAATAAATAAAATGACTATTGAAATCATTAGTAATTTTAAAATAAAATAGTTAATGATTAGCAAGTTAATCAATAATTATTTAATTGATATTAATATTACTTAATTATTGTTTGATTAATAATTATTATTTAATTAATTCATAATCAATTTATTATCTCTTAAAATAATTAAAGTAATTAAATAAAATGTAAGGAGATAAATTAAAATTTAATAAGCGGTTTTTAATATAATTTTATTGTTAAAAATAAAACTTTCGATATCAAATTTCTTCTGAAATTGTTGTTCAGTTATATAAAAGAAGTGCCGAAGCGCCGGAGCCTTCTTATTCAGAACTCCGGTGCGCTCCGACTAGAAATAGAATTTGTCCCCAAAACTAAAAGTACCGGAGCCGAGCTCCAGTCGGGTCCGGCGCAGTTTAAGCTCTGGATACACATTCTATTTCCAATTTCTGATTCTGAATGAAGCCACGATTTATTACAAAGCTGTATATTTTAAGTAATTAATAATGCTTTTACTATACGATTTAATTAAAAAAATGCTGTTCAACGGCCATTCAGCGCAGCGTGAAAATGAAAGCAATTAATACTTACTTTCTTTATGAGGGCAGCCATTCTTTATCGACTCGGTGCGTACCAAGAGAAAGGTAAGTCGCCTACCGCTGCCCGCCAGTAGTGACAAATATGTCAGTAGGTGAGGTAGGATATGGGATTAGATTTTCTTATCTATTCATCTCTGTGGCGTAAAGCGTTAAAAATTTGTATTTAGTGTTATCAAATTCAGTTGATTCAGGTGATGACTAATTAACGTACACCACATTTTAATTCAGGCACCAGCCCGAAAACCGAAACACAAGTTGTGACTTCAGTGAGATTCGAATCATGGGTTGTCCAACTGGTAGCTGGACGTGCTAACCACGAGAATACGCGAAAGGTAATGCAATAAATCCTTACAACAAAATCTGCATTTTCAAAGTTAATTTTTATTTTAGCTGTTTTCAGTAATGCGAACAATGCTATTTACCATGTACGGAATTCCAGACATGAAAAAAATGCCAATATTAAAATTTTTTTAAATTATAGCCATCTACACATGAACATATCTATCAGATTTACAATAATCATTAAAAATAACTGAATATCAATATTTTATATACAAGGTAAAAATGAAAGACCTTTATCAAAAAACCGTTGTAGTAAATTCAAAATCATTTTGATTCCACATGCCACTAATTCGTTTAAGTTGTTGTTTAAGGATGCAAAAAATATCATATCAAATAATTAGTTTTTAAGGGGATATAGAAGTGGTACAGTTATTTTTCAGGATTTCTGATGGGATGGGTTATATGAAGTTCAAAATTACTTTTTACGCTTAAATGAGAACAGAGAATTAAAACAATAAGATAGCTAAAAAATAACACCTGAGAACTTGATGACACTTTTCTAGAAATTACCCGAGATAATGATATCAGTTCTAAAATTCAGACTGATAATATAATTTAAAAAATTTATTCAATTATATTTTGGCTCTTATAAAATATTTGATACATCTTAAATGGCGTAAATGTTGTAATCAAAATGATGGCGACTACAATATTGAATATGTCATTGGAAAGAATCTAAAAAATTTCAGGGCAAATCAAAAGTTTGTAAAAGTTTTACTTCTAGAAAGAAGGTGATAAATTTCTAAATATCCACCTTGTTTTTCCAAAAATCAAAAGAAAACAAAATGCGTTTACGCATGAAGCACAAGTTAAGGCAAAACTGTAAAAGATGCATAAGAACATTTTAATATTCATTTCGGTTTTCCCTTGTTTTAAGACAGCAAACTACTATGCGTTATTGAAAGATCTTTACGACTGATCAGCTTAATAATGACTTAGTAAGCAAATGAAAGGAATAATATGGAAGATAGGAATACTAAGAATAAGATTTTATAATACTGCAAAACATCGTGTTTTATAAAACAAAATGGTTTACAGTATGTTACAAAATTTTAGAACTGAATTTTTTCAGCTAATCTGTATGAAGCTTCTAAATTATAACTAATGAGAATGTTACCAGCATTTTTAAACTTATTTCCATGAAAATGCTATTAACTTTCGGAATAAAATTTAGAATTTTTTTTTTCCGTTTTAACATTATGCGGTTGATACCTGATCACGGCACGGACTCAGTGAGTGAAACATGAAAATCTTCTTCATGCCATGCAGTTATCGGCAAGCAGTTCATTTCAAACAAAAATGCAATCTGCTCTTAATGATTCTTCTTACTTGCTAGATATAGTCAGCAGTGAACTAATTTCTGTTCTGAAGCCATATGCTTCCTTTAAGTAGATACTGTCATATTCTTTATCATATTCGATTAACAACAACTTTCAGCTCTCTTAAATGAGAACTCATTTTAAAGGCGCACTACTCCAGAAATTCAGGACATCGTAACGATGCGATGAAACAGTGGTTCACGATTAGACTTTGCGAACAATCCAGAAGTTCTATCAATGTGTCAAGAAATGTTTAGTATCAGAAGAAAGCGTGCAAAAGGCGGAACAGTTATAAAGTCGTTTTCTCCAGATCTAGACTTTTTATGAATTCTGCCTTAAAATTTTGCTGACACGCTGTATGTACCCCCCTCATAATGTTAACGTTTCTAAATACTGTCATGTATTAATGTTTAACGATGTCTGTATCCTCATCATTTTCTGTGAAGAAAAAAAATTCAAGTCCAACATTAATAAAAGAGTGCTTGCGATCAACAGTGTCTAAATAATGTCTTACAGAATTATGAGTAATATATATATAGAAAATAACGGTACGTATGTTTGCATATAAATGTTCTAATTAAAAATTTTGTGGCGGCTAGAATGAGGAGATTAAATACTTAACAAATAACCTCATATACAAAGTTCAAAATATATTAATACATTACATTCTTTGTAATAACAGATTTCTATTTTTTTAACTCTTATTATCGAAATGCTATATTTTATACACTCATGCGTTTATATTATATTTATATGCCAAGCAAATACAAATTTCTTGAAATTAATTTATTGTTGACTTTCAGTTTTTGTTTCTTTAGGCAAGGGCGCAAACTTACAATTTAGCCTCGAAGTTGATAGTAGTTAAACATAGCTAGTTACATAAGTAATAGATTAAGTATGCCTAACGAAGTTTGCCTTCGTTAGGAAGCGGGTTGGTTATTTTTAACTAAAGTGACCTTTTTTGTGGTGAGGGGGGGAGGAGGTTAGGTTATAGTGTAAAGTTTCGCTCCTTTTTTCAAGAATTTTAAAATTCCATACAGAGATTCAAGAACTCTTGTCTTTAGCATCTTATTAATATTTTCTAAAAGCGAATGTGTTTTAAGGTGATCATTTGTTCGAACGAATAAAAGTAAGACAGCTCAAATACGCATTCCCCCCTCCCCCCCCCGAAAAAAAAGGAAGCTCCAGGTAAGATGATATTTCTTTTATTGAAATTAAATAAGCGTAAAGCTGATACACAGGTAATGAAATGATTAAAAATTCAAGGCCATAGGACCCATCAGGGGCTAATTGTATAAGTTGCACATTGATCAAATCAGTAATTGGTGAAACTCATCCTGGCGATGATGCATGCTTATGAGCATTGAGGTAAAGAGTGATAAAGATTCATATTCTCATCCTGCGATGCATTTTTCCAGACATTTCTCATTGTTGGTGCAGATCTGCGACATTTTGGTGTTCCCGAATCTGGCAGTCTATCATATCCGATACATGTTCGAATGGCGAAAAGTCTTGTGCCTTGCTGGCCAAGGAAGCGTATCAACAGCTCGGACACACTCCAGAGATATGCCAGCCGTATGGCGTTTGCTTTATATGTGCTCTATTGAGATCTACCACATCATCACACCAAGGGTAATGAATGTATGTCTCTGTGAAGCAAAGGCTTATTATGACCGCTGGCCCTGGCCCCTTCACACGTACCCGGTGGTCATCAGCTCCGAGACTGAAACGGAGTTTATAGCTGAATGCCACTGAACGCAACCGCGCCTTAGCCAAGCCAAAGAACCTCTATGTACCTAGTACGTATTCTTTGGCCAAGCGCCGTGAAATGGTAGAAGGGGCACGGGTGGTATGGAAGAGGCTGTAGGGGGGCGACGTTGCACAGTAGGCAGTGGTGCCGTTGGGGTTTGCCGCACAATCATCCAATCTTACCTGTCATTCGTACACCTTTGCCTTCCACAGCGTTGATTCCGCTGATGAATACTTTGCAATTAACCATTGTTGCCAACACCTTCGCACAGCCGTGTCCGTACGGTGCAGGTGGCAGTCTACTGTTCGGTGTGACCAGTCCCCTTCTGTCATCCCTATTTTGTGAACACGATGGAAGTCTCAATTGTCTATTATAAAGTCTTCGAAAACGTCGTAATGGCATTATCGTTTGTGTCTGCAGAGAACTGCAAGGCCGATAACGAGAAAAGATAAACCATGCCCAATTATACCTGTTTTATACGGTACTAGTTGCGCAGCATTAACGCGCTCTACGATCGAAATTAACACTCATTGGCCTTGAAAATTTAATCATTTGTATGCTTGGATGAAGGAATTTGGATGCAAAATTTTCAAATGATCGGATTATTACTTAAGGCTGCTTTCTTCATTTTTTTCCCCTTCTGTAAAAGAGTTTAGTTCATTTCGGTGTCTGGAACTGAAATTAGTGTTTAGTGAAATATACGCAAACGCATATTTATTAACTTACTTATAATAATTTACAACAATGTTTAGCAAATCCTTTTTAGTAAATTTATCAGTAATGTCACCTGAGTGCTTTAAATTGTAAAAGCTCTTGTATAAATCATTTTTATTCTGAAATTTCTTAAAGCTCCGCGATATATTATTTGGATCACTTTGACAGTTTTGGATGCCGTTTAATCCTCTGCCCTCGAAAAGTAAAAATACTCTGCAGCTTTACTAAAATCGCTGCATGCACGCTCTTATCTTAGAAGGAATATTTGTCAGAATGTTAATGAATATCAGAACAGGAATACGTTACGTAAGGAGCGGGAAAACGTAGGCGATAAAAGAAGAAATTTATAAGAAGGAAAATAGATGAAGACTTAAAATAGAGAAAACGCGATATCGCTTAAAATCTTTGTGCGTAGCAAAATTTAGTGGACAACTAATGCCCATAAACATATGCAAAATACTCTACAGCTTTACTAAAATCGCTGCATGCACGCTCTTATCTTAGAAGGAATATTTGTCAAAATGTTAATGAATATCAGAACAGGAATACGTTACGTAAGGAGCGGGAAAACGTACGCTATAAAAGAAGAAATTTATAAGAAGGAAAATAGATGAAGGCTTAAAATAGAGAAACGCGGTACCTCTTAAAATCTTTGTGCGTAGCAAAATTTAGTGGACAGATTAGTTTATGGGCAATTTTTTCCGCATTAACTCCGGATATATGTATTTGTTAAGTAAATAGATTCCATTATTTAAATAAATTATAGCTTTATTTTTTTAATAAAACTTCGTGATAGAAAGGAAAAGGCTTTTGCAAAGAATTAATGTTTATAAAACAGTTTATGAAATTACATATATAAATTTATGATATCTCTGCAGTTGCTTTAGCTTTTAAGTGCTTTATCAAATATCTTTTTAGCCCAAAGGGACAAATTGCCCAGAAGGGCTATTGATTTCGTTTTAGTATTTTGCGTTGGTTTACTATAAACAGCGTTTCACTTTTCAAATTGCTGCCGCCAAATATTAGAGCTCTGCATTATATTTAAAAAAAATTAATAATGAAGAATCTACGTTAATGCATGTATATTTCTTGAACTGTGAAAAAACAAGGGTATCTGGAGACATCAAATTTTGAATAACCTAGGCCTCCATTCGAATATGGTCATCTGGAAGGCCAAATATGGAATCTGTAATTTGTTTTAGTATCTAGTTCATATTTTGGAAATTTCAAAGAAAACAATGGCAACACTTTTCGGGGGGGAATTATCTCGAGCGCGAGACTGTGTATCGGAAATTCTAAGGATATGGTCTTTTAAATTATTTTGTGATATTGCTGTTGAATTGAATTTTATGGTTTAAGTAGCTCAAAGAATATGATATTTAATAAATAAAGGTAACACACAAAACGTTAAATAAACGCCTCTTTGGGCGTAATATAAAATCTGAACGCTTTCAGAATTTTTTTTCCCCCAGCTCTGCTGAAAACATAAGAAGTATATTCATGAAGTTACACAAAAAAATCTGTATTCTGCTGAAAAAGCGATTAGAATAGAAAGGATACGAGACAACTATGATGCGCGGTTACAAAGTATTGTAAATTCTTTATCTTTGAGGATACCGCTTAGTAAAATCTTCAGAAATGTTATCTGCTTTTGCGGAATGAGTGAAGATATTTTTTCCGATTACATTTGTTTTCGAATTCATTTTGCCGGCTGAATGCTTTGCAAAGAATTTTTCCCACGTTTATTAATTTATGCTACTTTGAAACCCCCTTCTTTTCTATCTGTACACTGACTAACTATCATACGTTGCAGGAATGACATTTAAAAGGTAAAAAGTATTCATTACTTTAGTTGATCTTCCTTACGGTTTTCTAGCTTTGGTAATCGGCAAGACATCCAATAAGTTGCGTTTAAGCTGCATATTTCAACCAGATCATATGCTAATTGCATCGGTTTTGCATTTTCATTATCAAATTTTTTTCGTAAGTGAAAGAATGCTAAGAGCGAACGAAACTAATTCAGGGTGTAACATGGTTACTGTAGATTTTGCATGCAAAATAGCTGAGAAAAAATAGCAGGTGTAGAAGACGTTCACTTAAGAAAACACCAATAAGAATATCTCGTTTTCTTCCAGCGCATTTATTTACTTGCAACATGTGATCACCAAATCTTTTGCACGTGTTGCTTGCGTTTTTCGAACTCAATTCGTAATAGGTCTAACAGCATGGAAAGGATTAATCAAATCTTTTCAACAGTATCGTGTTATCTGCGAAGTGTTTTAAAAGTTTTCATCAGCCCATTGTTTGTTTATTATCTTACAGAAACATGTTACATTTGGTCGAGGGTCTGTTGTTTACATTAAAAACTTTTAAATGTCTGTAATGATAATGAGTTCTAGCTTTAAAAATAGTCGGTACTGAATATTGAAGAGTTATTTCTTAGCTATGAGAAACTTCCAGAATAACAACAGGGCCGTACATTTGGTAAGAAAAATAGATAAATAACTTCTGTTTTTATATTTTAATCTTGTTTCAGAACAATTAAAATAATACAGTTTTCTCGTTCTTAAAATTTTCTGAGATTATCCTTTTAATGTAATTTATTTCATTAGTTTGAGTTTCAAAAGTTAACATTTTCTTGTATGTGCTAATGGTTGTTTTTCTGTTAATTTGTGACTGAGAGAGCTTTTAAGCATTTCACTCACGTGTTTGTGTTTGTCAAGGAATATCTCTAAAGCTGTTTATTTCGAAGGCGGGTTGGATGAAAAGGTGAACAGATAACCTTCGTAATATGCAAGGTCAACTCAACCTATCCATCTGAACCCCTGGCGTCATCAAAGGTGGAATTCAGATGGCCAGTCAGTTTACTGATCTTTGGGGGACTGACAATTTGAAATTACTCTTGAGGGTCTTGAAGCAAGTATAGCTTCCAACAAAGTACCCACATTTTTTTTTTTTTTTTCCAGCCATAGGGAAAATTTCCTCGAGGCAGGTGGAAAATTTTGTAAGTCATTGCGAATGATGATGATATAATATCTTCTCATCTCTCATATAGTGGCAATGTAAATAGTGTTTTCCTTATAGCGAAACGTTTAAGTATAGTGAAGTGCATTTTTTAAAAAAATATTATGAACATTGACATTTAGCATGACGTTTGGCTGATTTTTTTTGTGATGCAAATAAGACGTAAACAAATAAGAGTCATAATAATTGCTAGATGGTATCTTTTTACGTTTAATATGCTGACAACTGCTTTTGTGACTCAAATACCTTGAAAATTAGAATGGTATTCTAAATTTATGCAAACATTAATACGAATCGCAAAAGAATTTACAAGAAATTAAGTACAGTGAATGTTATAAATATCGATTTAGCAATACAGCTTGTCTACAAACTCCTTACCCGGCCTTTATTTTCACAACCGTTGGTTATATGCTTATACAGAGATGCACTTCCAATGCCAAAAAAAAAAAAAGCAGTTTAAATCGTGCAAAGATTCATATTTTCGTATTTTAAATTTGAAAAATTACTTTTGTAACCCAAAATCTAACTTTTCCGCCGATCCGTGTAATTAATCATATTTAGAAAAATGTTTATACTCATTATAAAAAATAAAACGCATTAAGTTTCACTCTCGTAAGACAAAAATTAAACCAGATGTTTAATTTCAAAATTTTCGATTCTCATGCCCTTTTCAACCTGTCTTGAGGCTTCAATTAATATATAAATTCTAGTTATTCGGTGTTGATTTTTTTCCCCTAAAATGCTATTCAGTGATATTCTTTTGTGATTTACTTGTTTGTAATGACTTTTAAGTTATAATTTTGCTACAGCTGACGTGCCGAAAGAATTTTCGCATAAGTAATTTATAACTTTTGAAAGGTTAGAAATACGTTATTAATATTCTCATGCAGTTTATTGTTTTAGAATCCTAATTTAAAAATCACACCAAAAATTCATTAAACTCGAAATGTTTATCATTTTTAATACATGCAAATAAGGTTACGAGTTGTCAATGTGACAATGCTGAGTGATTTTATAAATGTAATTCTGTGATATTTCGTGAATAAGACCTCTTTGTTTGAAACACAAATACATCGATCAATACTTTTCATAGTAATGTGCACAGAAATGCTCGTCACTGAATCTGTTAACAAAAGAAATCTTTTCTAAATTGTCATTTTTTGGGGGGGGGGCAAACACTTCCTTCTTCAATTTGTATGCAGTTCCTGAATAGGATGTCCAGCTTTAAAACTGAGTATCTCCGTCAACTATCGTCGAACTAGAATCACAGTTTCTATATTGTTTTGTTTATAATGAGTATAACATTTTTCTAAGTATAAGGACCAAGAGAACGTGTAAAACTTACTAAATGTAAGTTTTACAAATTGTTCTTTTATTTTTTTATTTAAAAATGCTGAAACAGGAATACTTGCGTTATTTAAAACATTTATTTCTATAGCTGGAAGTGTGTCTGCAACTAACCGTTTCGAAACTAAGACTTGTGGACATTGTGCGTACAAATATAGTATTATACTTTTTAAATAATTAATAATTACAATTAATAATGTGAATGACCAAATCTGTTAAAAATTAGTAAGCCCAAAATAAATAAATAAATAAAAAAAACACTGCAATAAATTGCAAATTATATACACAGTTCAGTCACATTAATGTGACCACCACGTACTTTCCATGTCAGAGTTAAATAACCAATCACAGAAGGCAGGTGGCAGCACAGTGCAGTTGAGCGTATATAAAGGGTGTGTGAGGGCTTCGGAAAACATTTCAATCGTTGGCGTAATGCAGAAACGAAGCGATTTATCCGACTTCCAAAAGGGCATGATCATTGGCTTTCGGGCCAAGGGTGGAAGCATTTCCGAAACGGCTGAGTTTGTGAACTGTTCGCGTGCCGCCGTGGTAAAAGTGTACCGTGCATGGCAAAATGGGACTGTCCAAAATCAGCGACGTGGCAAATGTGGTGCACCACGGGCCATAGATGACAGAGGCGAACGACGGTTGCGGAGATGCGTTCGGGCAGATAGACGGGCTACCGTTGAGCAACTGACCACCAAAATGAACCAAGGGGCTACCAAAAGTGTCTCCCAAAGTACTATTCAGCGAACATTGCTGCGTCTGGGCCTCCGAAGCAGACGCCTGGTTCGTGCACCTATGCTGACTGCTGTTCATCGACGGCGAAGGCTAGAATTTGCACGCCAGTACAGCAGCTGGACGTCCACTGAGTGGCGACAGGTTGCGTTTTCGGATGAATCGCGTTTTATGCTCCATCGGACAGATGGACGTTGGCGTATAAGGCGTGAAACCTCTGAAAGGAACCACCCTGCAACCATTGCCGGAACGGTCCAAGCTGGAGGCGGGAGCATTATGGTCTGGGGAATGTTTTCCTGGCATTCTCTAGGTTCACTGATCATTGTGGAAGGCACAATGGATCAATACAAGTACGCATCTGTCCTTGCGGACCATGTTCACCCCTACATGCGCATTGTTTTTCCTCAGGATGATGGCATCTTCCAGCAGGACAATGCGAGGTGCCATACAGCTGCCAGTGTACGTGCGTGGTTCGAAGAGCACCAGGATGAGTTTACCGTCCTCCCCTGGCCAGCAAACTCACCTGACTTAAACCCAATCGAGCATCTGTGGGACCATCTCGATCGAGTTGTTCGCGCCATGGATCCTCAACCGCGTAATCTAGCGCAGCTGGCCACGGCATTAGAGTCGGCATGGCTCAACATCCCAGAGAACACCTTCAGGGACCTATGTGACTCTCTTCCTGCACGTCTCGCAGCAGTCCGCTCTGCGAAAGGTGGTTATTCTGGCTTTTGACAGATGGTCACATTAATGTGAATGGACTGTGTAGTTTTCTGTTATAAGACAACAACTGTCGACCAGTTTTCTATAGACAGGTAGTATATACGTTAATTTGATAAATTTCAACGAGAAAACATAGTTTCGTCACTAGCTCATTGCAATTGCGTTAAAATTTTCTAAACACACGCACCCATACACACAAACACACACACAAGAAAACAACTGTCTTGAATTAGTTATTTCGATAAAGAAAGAAAGAAAGAGCGTAGTAATACTAAAAACCTTAAACTTAATATTAACAGCTCTTGGTAAGAAAACAAGAAAAAAGTTTATAAGAAGTAAGAATAACACATTCAGTTTAACTGTAGCAAAAAGGCAATTTTAATGCATATATTTTTTTGAAGAAAATTATTTGGCGCGCGTTGTCTTATAACGGTTTTAAGATCCCAAATTATTTTTTGGCAAGTGCACTTTTTTATAATTTTTCTCTCAGAAACTAGTTTCCTACAGCGACTTAGTAAGAATTATCTTAATTTAAGACTATAATTCCTGAAACTAATTTTCGGAATTAGCAGTTAAAACTTTCTATAACAGTGCAAATAATGTTTATTCATCAGATAAATGGAATAGATAAAAATGAAAATTATTTAGAGAAAAAGTTCCGGACATTAAAAACTACAGTGCCAAGAATGGGTTATTGGTTTACGGCAAAGCACAAGGGGCTTCCTGCGTAAAGGGTGGGGCTTGGTTTGGTAGATAATAGCAAAGTACCCTAGGGCTGTCCACCTAAGTGGAGGGAAGCTTTCATGGAGGACTTTCTAAGGGAAACTAGCTTGCATACACGTAACACATGGGAAGGACCACGAAAGCGCTCATCCAGCTAGCCAATTCTCCTGGAATCGAACCCAAGTCGGAACTACCAGTGGTTAACGATTTTACCGCTCGGCCGCTCGTGGTCCTGCCTTAAAGGGTGTGATGCCTTCGTGAAGAACATTTTAAGGAAATCTGGCTTGTATTCACGTTACGCACGAGGGAAATAATGAAAAATTGCGCGTTCTGTTAGTTTTCAGTTTCTTCAACTGTGTCGCAGCGTATTATAATACCGTTTATTTTAAACCTGCCATTTATTAAAAAAAAAAAAAAATCCTTTTTCCTCCTCAAATGCTTAATGCATATTTATGGTTTAAATTGTCAAATGAATGCGTATTAAAGGAGTAGATATTGAATAAGTTAAAGGTGTCGCTCGGCTTTACTGTGTTCCATGCAGAGAATTTTTTATTCTCTGTCTCGCATGTCAGGTGCTTAAGCATAAATAAATAAATGAATAAATAAAGATATAAAAAGGAAAAAAAAATGAAGAAGAGGTGATCTGAATTCTGTTATTCGTTATTTGATAAGAAAAAAGGTTTTGCGCTTTACGTTTCCTGGAGGGTGCGATTTATCTGCCTCCAATAGGAACCTGCCGTCTTCCAACTGGTGTGTTTCGAGTAATCGGTTTCCGACTTCGCTTCGGATGTAGGGCCCACATATCAGAAATTTGTACTTGTGGGTGATACTGCAATTGAAAGCTAGTCAGTTTTAAACTTGCGATTTTATAATTAATTTTGTAAAAGTACATATTGTTATTAAAGAGCCCTAATTAAGTATGCCCTTAATTTCCTTTCCGGCAAGTTCTGAAACTAACTGCAAGAAATCTTTAGATTCGGTTCTTTCAGTTTTTGCTGCTGCCAGCGATGATTCACTCTTTGCATACGAACATCGAAGAGGACAGTTGCTCTCTTTTTATGATTAAGGTATGTATCACCGTATGTATTTGATACCTAATATAGCTGCGTAAAATTGTTACCTGTGAAACTGTTTGCTTGAGTTATAAATTCATTAACATTATCCTCCATTTGTGGGAGAGACTTATTAGTTTTTGTATGATTTTAGTTATAAGTGGACCGTAGGAATATCACCGATTCACCTTTTTCCCACTTCATTATGCAACAGTAATTAGAAATTCACCACCCCGTACTGCATTTGCAACTAGTCGACTGGTATTACTGATAGTACCAGAAACAAATATTTAGTTTGCAATAACATCAGGAAAATACATTTTAAGAGTTACTTAGAAAAATACAAAAAGGCTTTAGCCAAGCGTAAAATTAATGCTTGCTTTTTTTTTTTTTTTTTTTTTTTTTTTTTTTTTTTTTTTTTTTTTTTTTAAACTTCTGATATAGGTTTTCGAATTAGATGAAATGGTTTATCGAAGATCAGCAAAATGCTCTCATACTGTTTTGTTTGCTTTACCAAAAGATGTAAAACTTTTAAGTAATTGCATAAGTGGAAATAAAGAGACATTTGTTTTCAGAAAATTTAAGATGGAAAAGCGAGAATCTGACATTAAAAAGGGGAAAAAAATATATATATTAGAGAGGTCAGAGAATGTTGTTATTATTATTATTTTGAGAATAAAGCGGCATAAAAAAATAAAGGAGGAGAAAAAAGACTGATTTTAACGATATTCAAAACTTGGTTTAACTGGAAACAGTGACATGAAAGTGGTGGCCAGTTGCAGAACTGATAGGAATCCTGTATTATTATTTTTTATATATTATTAATCCTATTTTTCTCTTTCATGTTTTCTAAACTTTGTTCTAATTAATTTTAATACGGTATTCTTTATGTTTTACATATCTTGTAACGTAACATTTCTAGGAATTGTAGAAATAGTTCAGACTATAAACGATAAAAGCAGTTTAGTATATTAAGACACTAACAATAAAGATTGCTTTATAAAATTCCGATCTCTGTTTATCGAAATGTTGTAAGATAAATTTATACCTAATTTTAAAATAATTGCTTTCAACTTAAAAGCATGTAGAGCATGCCCATATTTACATTACACGGAGGGGTTGGACTTCGAAAACATTTATGCAGCCATTCAGCATTCCGGAATTCGAACGCAGATCGAATTACCAGCATTCAGTAGTATTTTTTCTCTCGGCCATTGGTGACAAAAGTTATTGTTTGTTTAATTATGTCACAGTACGCTAAAGCTATCTGCCTAAGGGGGTGGATGCTTTCGTGCAGGACTTTGTAAGGAAAACTGCCTGGTATACACGTTCCACAGAAACGCCCATGCAGCCAGCCCGGTCGTCTGGAATCGAATCCAAATCGAATTACCAGTGCTCAGCGACTTTTCCGCATTGTCGCTGGGGAGCCTGGCCCTTAGTCGAAGATTTACAAATACTTTAAGTATTTCTTAATCACAACCGATAAATTTGGTGTATTATTTCTGATTAATGTGCATATACCTTTTGGTATTATTATTATTATTTATCGAAAGGGGGAAAAGTATTTTAACCGGTTTTCTATTAATTACCGTAATATCTCAAATTTTTTAATTTGTCTCCAAGAACATCCTCAGTTTATACTGATTAATGAAAAGAAGACCGCTTCATAGAGGCATAAGTTTAAAGGCAACCGAATGCTGGAAAGCCTGTGTTCGGGGGGGGGAACCATCATAAGGTTGCCCCGGCATTCACCCTTATGAAGATCAGTTTCTTATTAACAAAATACAACTTTTGCAGTGAACCAGAATAATTTTTTATTTTGTGGTTTCCGGAAGAGAACATAGGTATATTTCAATAAATTAAACCTTATTTTCACCGAAATGGAATTTGTTAAACATGTACGGAATAAAAAAAGGCTGCATTTTTTTATATTTTATTTATTTATGTATTTATTAAGCACTTAGAGGTGCTGTTAATCTCAAAACTCACTTTTTGTCTGTATTACTTTTGTGTGCTAATCACTTTCCAAATTGGTGCCACGAAATGTTATCGCGGTTCATCATTAAAATAATAATAATAATAATAATAATGAAGAATCTATATATGTATGTATTTTCCTCTCATTGTGGAAAAAACGACGGCACCTACAGCCACCGAATTTTTAATACACGTATTCCTGCACCCGAACATAGGTACCTCGAAGTCCAGATTTTGAATTTCACATTTGTTTTTGATTTTTTCAAATTTTGTACAAATTTAGCGAATTTCTTAAATTAGTGTACATAGATATTTGTCAAAAGTTAGTGAAGATAATAAGTATTGGAGTTACCACTGCCTCAAACAGAATACTTACTACCTCCACGGCACGAGCGTGTTGCCAATCCTATGATATTTAACTTTCAAATTTGTCTCCCATTGATTTTTCCATTGATTATTTTTAAAATAGGAGAAGTCTAGTAAAATGTTTGCGAGACAACATTTTTTTCAGCTATATAATGTTTGTCCGTTAGCAAGAACTTCCTTCTAGTTTGTACAGGATGGGTTAAATATTTGAATAAAATGTGAGAGAAAAATTTAAATTAAATGCTCAGCAATTTTCGGGCTATTTAATTTTTGCATCATTGCATCAAGAACATAAAGAAGTTTATATTAAAATGGGAAAGCAAAAGAAAGATGCTCTAACAAATAAGTTTCGGGAATCGAGTTTAAAAAAAGGACTAAGCAAATTACGGAGCTCTGCAAAATACGGTGGTTTACAAAATAAAATGAACAGAAAGAAAGTGAAGGAAGGCGATAAGAGATAGCATGGGAAAGCACCCCTGTTGTGTGAAGGGCAAAGACCCCTTCTGATAGAGGGGACCGTGGGAGAAATGATGAGGACAAGGTCAATGTTGTTGGTGTGGGCAAGGTCGATGTTGTCTATATCTAAATGCATGGCTGAAAGAGGACATTAAAATGCCTATATTATGAAATTCGTTCGAAGGATATTTCTTACCCTGTAAAATCATCTAATAATAATAATAATCTAAGAGAAATGTTTTCATTCCCCTTAGACGTCACAGGATTGTTGACATTTTCAGAAAAAGTTAAGAAAGGTTCTCTTCCTCTTTTAAAAAAGGAAAAAATAAATAAACAAAAATATAATTCCCATTATGTACTTAATACTGATATCTTTGTATCATTTCATACTTGTATTTACTCACTTTCACTCACTAATCTGTTTACATGTAAAACTTCAGTTATCTCTATCACCATTCGTAACTTCCTGACATGTTCCACAAGGGGTAGGGTCTTTGAACCCAGGTACCCTGGTGCCAATTGCACCGCTCAATCAAACCTTCTTTAAAACGTTGGGAAGTTACTATTATTTATTTTTTTTTCTGGCTGGTATACACCACTAGTCAAATACTACACGATTAAACACTATACTAGAAGCTGGCTCAATAACCTTACCTATGCGTCAGATTTCAAGTGTCAGCAGCGAGAGCAAAGCCGAATAATTACACTGTTAAAGAGCTGGTGGGAACTAACCACATAGCTCGCACGTGGTTCCAGAAACACTCTATCTCGGAATCCAAAACCTTAGCTTAAATACTCACAACTCATTTGCATTCCGGTGAGGAATACGGAAAGGAGAAGTTATAGTAGAGACTGAAATTATAATAACTATCTAATTAACCTAAAATAACCTGATGCCCTCCAACTTTTTTAATAAGTCGCAAATATGCAAATAGAATAAGTAATTTTTTTTATTTTTATATAAGAAACAAAAATCTTCCCCCCAAAAAAGGAGGATGGAATTGGAAAAATATGCATAATATTATTTATTGTACATTTTTTAAATTTTTGTGATAGAATGTGACAAACATTGGATTTCGAACTGTTTTTAAATTATTATTTCATTTTATTTATTTCATTTACCTACCTTTGCCAATATAAATTAAAATACGTAGTTTCATCTACAGAATAAATTGATTGTTTTCTGTATAATAAAACGACTTTACCACTGAAATCAGACGACGCATTCTTTAAGCGATTTTTGCCTTAGTTACAACTCGAAACGAGCATTATAAGGAATTATTTGATTGTAGCTAAATTAAAGAAGCTGATTTTTAAAATTTCTATAGACATAAGTTTTATTATTATTATTATTATTATTATTATTATTATTTTTTTTTTAAGTTATCGAAATGTACTTAGAAGCATTACCAAATAATTACCCTATAACTAAGGACAGCTTTGCAAAAGCTATTTTACTGAATACTTTTATACCTTCGTGTGTAATACTGGAACTATGAGCAAATTCTCTGAGTAAATAAAATTTACAATATGTTTTTATCGAAATTAGAAATATTTTCATATTATTTTATACGAAATGGAATATTAATATTTTAGATTTCGAACTGTTTTAGAAGTATAAGATACGGCTCATTTTGATTTGAAGAATGTGAAACGGTATGAAAAAGGTATTCTAAACCGACAAAAGGATTGGTTGTTATAATTAACATCCATAGTTTGGATTTAAAGCTCATAAGTAAGGAACGAATGCCGTTAAATTTATCAAATATTGCTAACTGCTATCTTTTTAAGAGTTAATTTCTTTTTGCTTTAAGACATCTGAGTCTGCAAAATGTTTACCGAATCATATTGAAAGTAAATATCAAACAAAGTCTTATTCAAATTATAGCTTAATCATTTCGCATGAGATGTCACACTACAGCCAGACGTATTATTTTTTCTTCCCCCTATTTTCTTTTATTTCCTTTGATATGTCTTATTTCTTTGAAATGTTTCTTTCCATTCTTCTTGGAAAAGTTGCTGTAATTAGGCAAATGCATTAGGGCTGCCAAGTTTTGCATCTCATATAAAAGGGACTGACAGTTGAAAAGAACCCTCAAAATATTTTGCAACCATACGAAGAACAATGTGGAAAAATTGAAGCAAAGCTTGATTACAGTTTTCTTTCTCCTCATTCTTGACCTAAGTACTGATTAATACATATTTTAGTTGCATTAATTTCCATTGTGAAAACAGTTATTATTTAAAAAAAGCTTCTGTTCTAGTTTGTACTGTTATTATTTCTACTGAAATTATTCAGATTCTAATATTCCACCCAAATTTCATTGTTTTATACGATTTCCTCTTCTCATTGTTCACAGTTTTATTATCTCCGCAACGTTGCAAGGGTTCCGTAGATTTCAACAAATTCCTATACTCGGGTACAAAGAACTGCAACAATTCCATTTCTGTAGTTTATTGTCCTGGCTTTGCTTTTTTTAAAAGAGGTGCCGACGGTGTAAATAGCAGAAAAGGCAAGTATATTGGCAACGTACTATACCAAAAATACATCGAATACTATGGAAGGACTCTGCGAGAGGTTTAATTGCAGTTTGCCCTGGAAAAAAAAAAAAAAAGGTGTTTGATTGATTCCGAGTGTATCCAGTGGTTTAGTTTAATTATTTAAAGCTATTAAATTTTTATTGTAATCCTAGTATGATGGTTATCTTGTTAGCTGTATGCGAAAATCTGAGTTATTATTTCTGTGCAAGAATTCTGATAAATTGACAATTTCTTAAGGAAAAAAAAAATCCTGTCTTCATTTGAATTTCGCCGCATTGCGCGCAAATTCAGTTTTTATTTGTTCCATAGGATTGCATATAGAATAACAATAAAAAAAATCACTAGTTCTCTTTTTTGAACGTATTGCGTTATTCTTCACCCAAACGAAAATTTTAAGTTATTGAAAAACTTTCATTACGTCTTCATTCAATTTTCCTGAACTCTATTAAAAATCATATGACACCCGTAATCAAATTTTAACAAAAATGCAAGTCATAAGAAAATGCTTGCTTTTTCTGTCGTGGAGAAATGTATTCAGTGCAGCATAGAAAGATTTCAAATTTTAATGTCTTAAAGAAAACACCAAATTTTCTCGTCTTTATAAATAACCAAATTAAATAAAAAAATGAGAAATCATTGTTCATTTGAAACTCATCTTTTAGTTCAAAAATTGCTTTCGCTCCTTTTAAACTTTATAGATAGATATCTGTTATTATCATTTTAAACACTATGTAAAGTCTAAGTAAGTCGTGTCAGAGTATCATCAATGGTTTTCGAGATCTGGAATGGTTTCAAGTGTTTGATATCCATCCACATACATTTTGACCGTATAGAAGACATATGTAATTATTAGCTGTATTTACATTATTACTGACTTTGAATTTAAAAAGCAACGCTACTTGACTTTTATAAGACACCAAAAGCGTACTGCAAAAGTTTTCTTCCCTAGGCATTTCAGCTTTCAGTATTGTATTAAAATTTTATATAGTCTCTGCTAACTTAGTAGCATATAATTTCTAATTAAATAAAATTTGTTTCATTTGTGCAAATTCTTTTATTTTGTAAAAACTGAGAGGTCATTTTAGGTACCTTCCGCATATTTGTTTAATTAAAGATGCATTCATTCTTTGTCTGAATACTGTATCCTTATGCATGGTTTCGTTAAAGTTTACGTGTTTATTTTCACCTTGAGATTATCAGTGATCAGATTGATACAGTCTATAGATACAGTTAGGTATGTTCTGAGTTCCGTACCCAAATATGGAGCAGTCTGGCAACATGATAGTTCCCCCCCCCTTTGAAATGTAAGTACGAGGCATTATCCCTTGCATAGTCTTCGGCAAAGGTATCCTTTGCATAACAGATAGCCGGTGAACGCTTTATGAGGAAATAAATAACTGGCTTCCCATTTTCATGCTGGTCCCCCCCCCAAGCAAGCTTGCTTTCAAGATCAGCCTGCCAGCTAATCGCTGCAGCTCAACTACTTTTAAGAAGGGTGTACTTTAGAACCGTGTTTTATCTTTTCCACAACTTGACTGCCTCATTTGAAATAAGGTGCAGGAAGGAACAGAGAGAACTGACATTCTTTTCTTAGCCAGGAACAGCTGAGAGTTTTTCCTCCCTGAAAAGGGCGATAAGCAGCTTATTTACGACTTTCAAATGCTATCAATTTGTGTGTTGAAAAGGATCAAATCTTACCATCTGTAGTTTGCTTTTCTTTCTGCCTTAAAACCCCAACTTCACGGGGACATTTTTCTCTCAGTCCTTGAAAGAATCTTGTCGCATAAATATAGATAAATTGCAGCCGTCAGAATAATTATACCCCACAAATGTTTTTCACTTTAGGTAAAAAAAGGAGGATGTTTAATTTCTTGAAGCTGTTTGCAAACTGTAGCAAAATTTTATTCCAGGAAAGAAACTTAAACATTAAAGTAACTGTATGTATTCGTGTGTTAATAATTAAACATATTAAATGCAGTAGATGTAACGTGAATATAAACCATTTTCTCTGAGCCCTTTATCTCTGCCCCTCAAAAAATAGTCAATAAAACAAATTATTTGCTTGTCACATGGTTGCCATATCAGTGATGATTAATATAAAGAACAAAATTTTTATTGATTTTTTAAAAAATTATTATAGAAATTATGGTGAGTACACTACCGCTATGATTATACGTCTTAATTTATTTTAGATAATACTGTAGAAACAGTTCTTATCGTTTAGGCAGTGTGCAACATTGCAAAATGTACACTGCCATTTTTTGCTATGAGGTTCAATTTTTATACTGCATACACCACAATGCGTAATGCCCTATACATTGGCATATATGCTGCTTCCTATTGGCGAATCTCCGATTGTTCAAACGTCTGCATTTCTGGCACATGTGCTAATGTCTTCACTTTTTCGTCCATGTTTTTCACGTTTTCGCAGTGCTATCCAATCC
>KK119541.1:137308-172706 GCA_000611955.2 Stegodyphus mimosarum | reverse complement strand
TTTTTTTTTTTTTTTTTTTACCTTTTGGTTAAATCTTAGAAAATAGGCAAAATATTACGTCATGTTTTAACATATTTATTTGCTTTTAATAATCTAATTAGGAGCATCGATATGGAAAAAAGCATTTACGCTTTCTTGCTTCATTTGTATTATTTTAAACATTAATATTTTTCCTTAAGTTAAACTTTTTAACATTTATTGTGAAATACACTAAAAAGCCGTGATTTTTGTGTGTTCATCGCAAACAAAACATTCATTCTTTTTTTGTTTTAATTCTGACAAAACTCTGATGGTTCATTTTCGACTTTGTATTGGCCTTCTTTATGAAGGTTATTCTTGAGGTTATCTGTCACCCAGGGAGTATGACAGGAATACCTTGCATTAATAGAAACTATGTATGAAGTGGAGAAAGAAGCAAGAAAGAACTATCCATCTGCCGAAGTTGTAAACGAGTGGAGTAGAGATCAATGAGCTTGTGAACCCAGAAAGAACTACGTATTATCGCATTCCTCAGCGCGTGCTTTCGTGGTGTAAGTGGTTAGCATATGCAATTAGCAACTGAAAGATCCGTGATTCGAATCCCTTAGAGAGGGCAGTTGACTTCACATTTCTTGTTCTGAAAATTCTGGTAGTCTATATATGCTGCTCGACAGTTAGTAATAAAAGAATGCGTTTTCCTGTTTTGTCTAACACTTTTTTCATACAGGTTTAAATAATAATGCGCGACGATGAAAAGGGAATGAGTTGGCTGAGGTGATGATGAAGATCTCAAAAGAAACGTGTAATTATTTTGAATCCCGAAGTCGAATGGTAGTTGATGTTTATAAATAATCAAGCTGTATTCGCTTCAAAATTATGTTAGACCGCTTTTGTGAACTGAGTGAATGCAAGCGATAGTATAAATAATTAATGTTTTCTTCTAGTTATTACTGGTGATGTTCGAGGTCTGACGAAACCTTTGATAAAAATTAGAAATTCGAGGTAACTCGGTTTAATTGGATTCTTGGTTTTAATTGGATACTTTTCTGTATTTACTTTTGTTTCCCACTATGCCTACGTGACTTTTTATATTGTAAACTCAGAAAAGGGGGTTTAAAAGTAGTTTTAAAATATGTATCAAAGATACTATGAATTTAATAAAAAGCATTAAGTAAAATGTTTCCATATTGCAATGAAATGGGAATTGATTGAATGAAATCAATTTGATATTATTTTATTTTGCGGTCTATGTGTAAAAAAGAAAAAATATTAAAAAATAGTTTGTTGGCAATAGGTGAGCAATCAAATTGAATTTTTTCTGTAATCGTATAGAAAGAAACCTCACATTTTCTTTTTTGTTTTTACTGTGACTAAAATTTCCTGTTGACACCATTATGTTGTTTTTATTTCTAGGCACTTTTTCGTGCTTTACATTTTTTATACCATCTGTTTTCCTCAGATGGGCAATTGAAGCGAAATCTGTAGTTAATACACTGAATTATCATATAATACAGCAGAACCGCTATTAACCGAGCCGCTACTGATCGAGAACTTTGCTATCAATTTATAGGAATAATTATAAAACTGTGGTAACGTTAGAAAGGGTGCAGCGTAAATCAGTAATATTGACTAATTTTATCAGTGACTGACGATGTTTCGGTATGGATAAATGTAGAAAACAGCAAACCATATTTTCTGGTTTCGTGTGACGAAGAATCATTTGCGGCATAATTCCAGAAAACAATAAAAGTTTGCAGTGAAAATGCTGATGCTGAGGATAATGATGAAGCTCGAAATGTGAAACTTAGCCATGCTGAAGACTTAATTCGGGTTTGTTTTTGATTATAACAGAGCACACAAAGTCTCCATACCTAAAGAGAAAGATACCTTTGAAGAAACCTTTTTAGCAAAATAGACTCATATATACGTTACATGTGGGAAAAACCGTAAAGCGTCCATACCCGCAGCTCGTTTGCCAGGATTTGAACCTGGGTCGAACTATCGGTATTCTGCGATTTGAATCCTCGATGGCCTGAGCAAAGCTTTTTTGATGCTTCTCCTTCTAGTCTTTTGCTGATGAAAAAATGACATCATCTTGCGGTAGATGGTAGAGTTAAAGGGCTGTCACAAAAATTTAACATACTTAAAAGAAAAAAAAAGGTGTCAAATTCGACAAAACTTCACAGTTTGCGTAACTGTTAATGAAGTTTATATTTCAGTTTTTCATGAATATTTTTGTCAAGAAATAAAATTCGTGGATTATTTGTTAATCGAAGGGAACAAATTTTATCTAATAATAGAAGAGTTTATTAAAATATTAATAATCAGGCTCGTGCCCTTAGTTTTAGAATTTCAAATAAAAAATTGCCGAAAAAAACAGCTGGCATGATTTAAAATTTAGTCTGATTGCGGTCCCAGTTGCCTCAAATAATCGCGGTACTACACTATTTATTTTCAACACTACACGTATTAAGAGTGTTTAGTAATTAGAAGAAAAAATCGGACGTTTTGCACAAATTATTGCCTCAAACATGTGCGCCGCATTGATATATATGACAGTCCCATGTGTACTTTGTACAACTAGAACTTTGAGATGACAGCGATCATTTGCTAAAATGTTCCTCGTTGAAGGAAGAAAGCCTATCCAATTGATATTGGTGGGCTAGAGAGTTGATGCAGTTGACATCTAGAGACTAATTTATTATTATTATTAATGTAGTCATTTATTATTCCATTTCCTAGTTTTGATGTAGTTATTGTCATTTTAATGAGGTTAATTATTGTTTTCTCTTTTTTATTTCTCTTTTTGTATTTTTTCGTGCTCTAATCTCATCCATTCTTTGATGCGTGTAAGCCAATGATATATAATGAAGTGCCTTTGCAATTAAAAAAAATACCTCTGTTATTTATTTCCCGTTTAATTTTCTTTTATTTCAGAATGACAGCTTAACTCATGTTATACGACAAATAAGCTATCATCCTGACTATTTGAAGGAGTTTCTTAGGACTGAAAATTTCCTTCTGAAAGGAGATGGCCCACTGCCTTTTCATTATAGACATTATATAGCTATAATGGTAATTATATACGAGTTTTTATACCGGTTATTTCTCGATTGTGCTTGATTCGACAAACAAACTCATTCGTATATTAAATATTGTAACTGAAAAATTTGTAATGCTTAAAAAATAAAGAAAAATTTTTAAAATTTTTATTTTCTATAGCAGTCTCATAGACAGGCATTTTAAACTGATTTTGTTTCCATTTAAGATCTTATTTTTAAATAAATTGTTGATGTTTATTTGAAGTAATAAAGGATCTCATAATTCTTAGTATATATGTTTTAGAGTTTTTGATAGCTGTAAAAAAATGAGCTGCTGAATTTAACATAAAATTAGGAAATTAATTAACAGTTTCTTGTAAAATGGTTGTGGTGATTAATATTTTACGTCAATGAGCATTTCGGTTGATATATGTGGGGGGGCTGACGTCTTATCAATAAATAGAGATCACTCCCACTCTTCAAAGTATCAGGTTTTATTTCTGGTTTACAGAAGATAAGGTAAACGGGATGAGTATGTACAGATAGGTTAAATATGTTTTGGAGAGGTATCACAACACAATAGCCGACCACCTATGTGCGGTCACTTAGGATAAGTCCAAATCCGATCGCCTACGCGCAACCGGTAAGCGTCTAGTTGTAACTCCTTCGCGAGCGCTCCGTTAGACCGCTTCTGTTGGACTTCTCTAACCAAGTGGGAGATGTGTTTACCTGGAGCATTCCTACCGTAGATGTAGATAGCGATATCTGGTGTTTCATTGAGACACGATTCCCACATATGTATCTCAGTTCCTATATTCTTTACGTATGGAATGCAAAAATAGAAGGTATAGAGTTCTTTATATATGGAATGCTACAAAAGTAATGTGCTTTTTAAGTGTTGCATGTACAAGGAGGTAATAGTTTGTCAGGACTGGGTGTTCAGTGCATATTCTTGGCGAACATCTTCGATAAAACTTTTAAGTCCTGATCTTGAACAGGGAGCTGAATGCAGCTATGTTCTGTGGTAGAAAACTGTGGTTAAGAGGTAGAAGAACTGCACTTCAGAAGGATTTAAAATCCTCTTTTATTAAACCACAATTATATACAGCCACTTCCCAACTCGAGAGGGATACAGAAAATAATGACCGCACTTGGGTCTAAACTGAACAGTCAAATTATTTAAACTAAAATTAAATAGAAATAAAGTCGTCGTTGCTCACAGAGCTATGAACGCGAGGTTGGCCTCTATGCTAAAGGGTGCGTAGCAAGATTTAACTGATACTAACGCACTTAGTTTTACTTCAATAAGTAAGAGCGTAACAGCGCTAAGGCTTAGAGTTTAAATACTAGCTGGTCAGGCGAACGTTGAACAGAGTAACAGTGGTCTGAGACTAAAAGCTCTCTCACTCTGAGTAGTTCCTCGCTACCGTTTAAATAGAAACTTGGCTCCACTTCAAATTAGCATAAAGCTGAAACGCGCGCTTATTCTAACGGGAAGTTGAAATAAGAACAGATAGGAAAAGGCAAATTAAAATGAAACTTTGTTAGTTTAAACTAAAACCTTACAAGTTCAAACTTTAAACTATGAAATACGTTTTTCTATTGAACGGTCCTTTAAGTAAATAGATGTTTGAATTTTGTTTTCGGTTTTTTATAAGGAATAAACTTCATCTCTTATTTTACTTGTCTTATTTATAATCAAGAGGTATAGGTAAAAGATGACAAGAAGTTAAGATGTATAAATATTTTCATATTTTGTTTTTAAGTTTGAAACGTTTGAGTAAATAATTACCTTTTACAGGCTGCGGCTAGACACCATTGCACATGCCTTATAAACCACCACAAACAAAAATTTGCAGCTGTAGGAGGAAACTTACAGTGGCTTCAAGGACTACAATATTGCCCTAAGAAACTGAAGAATTTGAATGAAATAAACCAAATTCTTGCACACACACCTTGGAATCTACGAAAATGCCATATTGAAGTAAGAAATACGCTATTAATAAACTAATACTTTTGAAGTAGTAAAAGCAGAAGTGATTTGTGCAAAAACTTATATTTCAGCTCTCTTTTGTAACAGCTAGTGAACTCAGTTTTATTTTATTTCGCTTATTTTTATCGTTATTTTTATTTATTCATTATATATCGCGTATCATTATCGCTATTTTTTATTATTATATCGCTTATTTTTTATTTTTGTCAAGTGTAGGGCTAAAAGTGCTTTGTGTATTCCTATATTTTAAATACTCAAAAGACCCGCCAGAGATTGAATTTATTGGAAATTTCGCTTGTTTTTTTGGGGGGGGGAGAGGAGTTATGCTACGGATGATTCGTGTGATGCTTAATAACTTAATGGATATAATACAATTCGGACTTAATTGAACCTACTTAAATGGACTTCGCGTAGTTGACAGTGAACAAACGTGAGTTTGTCTGTTTCTTATTATTTTTATTAACAATTTAAGTTGAAATTTGAAACTTTCTCACTTGCTGCATTGGAGTATGTAATGTAAGTTAGAACGAGAAATCAATACAAATCTGTTGCTTCAGCAGTGGCAGATCTGGAGCTACGAGGCCCGGGGCGGAAATCTCCCTAGGACCTCCCCTTATTGGAATGATCACCATTCAAAATGTCTGCCTAAATATAAAATTAACATTTGTTTAATTAAAATTAAATAGTTAAAATGATTTGGAAAACATAAATCTTAACCCTAAAGGAAAAAACATCTTCCATCTAGCAGACAAACATATATTTAAAAAAACTTATTAGTCTGTCATTTTAAATGATTTAAAAATGTTTTTTTAACTTTTTTGTCAGAAAAAAAAAACTAAGACTCTTTTTTGAGAGCGTCCGAATTTTTTTATAGCTTCATCAAAATGAATGTATTTAGCTACTGCATTTACAATGGAAAGTACTGCCATACCGTTAAGTCTTACTTAGCTTGTTGATCGAAGATAGCTTTTAATCGTCTTCAACTGTGAAAAACTTTTGTTACAAGAAGTATTTGGAACACACACTATCAAAAAAGATTTTAATGCTAAATTGCAAGTTAAGGACTGATTCTTGGAATTCCATTTCCGCAATAAACTTTAAAATTTTTAATGTTTGTTGTTTGTTTGTTTGTTGTCGAGTTCATATTTCATGGAAGAATGGTTGCCAGAGGCTAAGGAGATCAATAGTTTCAATACAACTACTTTTTAACTTCGTCCCTTTTTTATATTCCTTTACATAGGCACATATACTTGAAAACTTAAGATAGTACGGAGGTTCTCCTGATCAGAAGACGGGAACGGTTCGCCTCTGCTTATAAGTCGGCCACACAAACGCGAGGGAAGGTATATAAAAGACTGAACTGAGGGAAGGTATATAAAAGACTGAACGGAAAAGTTCCAAGTGCCAGGTGTTTGACGCTTTACACAAATTTACTGCGATCCTGCATAGTAAATCTGGAATATTGTATTTTATGTGATATGCTTGTAGAACAAAAGTCTCAAGAAGTTTTATCACGATCTTATATTCAACTGAGATGCATGTAGTGACGGTTTAGCAATATAACGATAGATTTACGAAACCCGTCATTTTGATGAATTTCGGACATTACGAGGCAAATTACAGAAAACATTAATTCTATAGTTTTTTGATTTATGCTGGCAATTATCGGTGTGATGAGACGAATACATCCGCACATTTATTTCTCCCCTTCAGCTCTTTAATTTCAGAGTGCTGTATGATGTATACCTGTGTCTACAGATATCCATTAAAATGACAGGTAAGCTAGTTTCACAGTTTATCCGGTAATAAATCAGTTTTTTGTTAAATTATTTTTCTGGTGAGAAATGTAAAAAGTAGTTAGAACGTAAATACTAAATAAAAATCACAATCCAACAAAAATACCTTTCGATAACTTTGAACCCAATATCAACGCACCGCGGTTCGCCAGAGCTAGGTCACGTGTGATTATCTATCTATTGTACGTGCCTAAAGTGTAACTGGAAAGCATTTTAGGCTCCTAAGACTAAGGAAAGATCTGCAGTCGTTGAGTTCCAGTCAATATGTCAAGAAGTTTTAGAAAACATTTCGGTTAGTAGGAGTAAAGGCGATTCAGAGGGAAGTATTGGATTATTATTAGTAATAGAAATATCATTATAAATATATAGGAAAAGACTTGTTTTACTTTATTCTGCCGAAATACAATTCTTTAGTAATCATGGGTAATTCAAGAAGACATACTGAATTTCTAGGGAGAATAGTATAAGCGAAGATCGCACTGGCACAACCTCTGGTAAGTGTGTCAGTACTAAAACTATCACTGATAAAAATAACTACATATTCTTCCAATTGACAGTTACCGGTTATTCTAGTGTTAAGACTGTAAGTGTGGTTACCTATACCCGTCAATATGACGGGTGTCCGTAAGTATAGGTATACAAAAATGTCTGTAAACCTTGTTAATCTAAATCTGTCATATAACTTTTACATAACAGTGATGACGTAAACGGATCTAAAAGAACAAGTCAGCGTTAGCATGTCTTTCGTTTAGCAGGGTTTTGCCTACAAACTCTTGATAAATTCTACTTGTCAAAATCCTGTGTTTTATTAGAAATATTAGTGTATAGAACTTTTATGTATATTATTTTAACCTTAGTAGGGTTCTAATAAATGAATCTTTGAGCTGACTTGTTATTTTTAGCGTACAAGTCTCACTTTGTTCATTATTAAGTTCATAAATTAGAATCATTACAAGGTTTTTAACAGTTGATATATAACCAGACATTTAGTAGCTATTTCCAACATACGTGTAAGGTTTAGAAATTTTTATTTTTCTGGTTAGGTTCATTTTAAAATTAATTTTAGAAGAAGAGTTAGTACGTTGAATTCGTTGCATTTTCGTTTTCAGTTGTGCTAATAACGAATCTTCAGAAAACAAAATAATGTTCATGTATTAGCCTTGGAAGGTAAGAATTACTGGAATTCCTTCGAAAACTAGTATTTTCTTCAACATGAAACAACATTTCTTTTGAAAGCATGATTGAGTAGGTAATGGTCAGGCCTTCCATCATATCAAAATCTGTGTAGATTATGGTATTGCAAATGAAGCAAAGAAGGATCAGTGTAGATTGTAAGTACTCAGTGTCGTTTTTTATGTATTTGGCACCGTTACGACGATAAGCATACCTAAAGGATCTCCAAAAGAATTGGCAACTCTGTTTATTATTGTTAAACAAATTATTCAAATGTATTATTTTTTGTAATGGAAGAATTTTTGTAGTTCTTAAAAAACGTAAATAATAAATTTGTATTTTGCAAGCGGATTACCATTTTACACAAAATTTTATCTACCTTTTTTCGTATGTATTTAAAGTGTATATAATTTAAATTCAACATCTTCCGTTTCAGAAACTTAACAAAGGCTCTAATAGCTGGTCAATTGGAGAGCTTTGTCAAGCTGTGGTGATTTTAGCACATATCCACTGCCTGTGTAGTTTCGTTTACGCATCAGAAATTTTAAGGCAAACAGATGATTGTACGGATTGTGAAGATTTGAATGAAGATGATTCAAATTCTGAGGAGGTACGTTTCATCTAATTACCTGATTATTTAAGCATCTGAAGGTAATGTATCTCTCTTTCACTCTTATGTGCGTGTATATATATATATGCTATGTGTGTGTGTGTATACGTGAAAGAAATGTGTGAAAGAAAAAATATGTAAATCAGAATTATAATTTAAATCAGCAGTAGTCTCCTGATTCCTCATTTTGGGTACTTCCGCATCTATTCTAAAAATGGTAATACCTTTTTTTGGACTGCGTCATTTCTAGACGAATCCGTGTCATATAACTTTTACATAACACTGATGACGTAAACGCAGCTAAAACAGCCAATAATAATTTTACAGCATTATTACGTATCCAATGAAATGAATTGAAACCGAAACTAACCCATTCTGAATTAAGATTTCATCCTCAACATTAGGCATTTGCTTCCCGTCCTCAGCCTATGAAGACCCTGCTGCAATGGTCGCTTCTAATTGCAAATAGTATTAAGTATATAACTGTTCTGCAGTTGGCACGATTAAGGTGCCAAGTATTTGTGTGTGGTCACAATATGTCAACTGAAATAAAGATGAATATTTAATTAGCCTCGGCTGCCAAGTTTCCTATTCATTACGGGTCAACATCTTCAGTATCTATGCTATCAGTTTTATACATTATTACATCGACTATTCCTACATATACCATCTGCTTCATTTCAGCTAGTCGACAAGGATATCATCTATCTTGGAAACACATGCCTGGAAGTTATGTTCATCTGTACGGAATGAGCCCTGTCATCAAAGTCCAATTTATCTACAAAATTCAAATAAATGTGTGAACGAACCAGGAGTTAAACTTTGCTATGTCAACTAACTAATTTTATTTTACTCTGCATCCATATGATAAATTGCTCTTGATCTATTCAGTATCCAGAGGTAAAAAAAGTCAGTGCTTCGAAAATGAATACGGCATAGTGTTTGCATTAAAAAGAGATTTGATGACTGTTTTCAAAGATGCATTGTACGAACGTTCCATATCATTTCAACTACGCATTTTCAATGCCTTTTAAGATCATCAATGCGCTTCAAGTTTGTGTGTGATAAATTTATTTCGTTTCCTCTCATTATCACGAATGTTATGTTCATGAATCGAAAAACTCAAAATTCTGATTTGCAACAGATGTTATCTGAAATAGAAGTTTATAATTATTTTCTTCAGTCATAATGTATTAAATTGAGTCACTGTAGTGAAATAAAACTCGAATAGTGTTACAGATTTTAAAATTTTATAGAATGTGTTTCATGGGTAAAGTAAGTTTCTAATTAGTGCAGCTAGAAATATTTTACGTTATCATCATGTAGAAAAATGCTAGCAAGTATATTGTTTTAAAATTAAGATATGTAATGCTGTTTTTCTTATTATATAGAATTTTGAAAATGTTGCACTGCTTTATGAAAATGATTAAAATTTTGTGATTTAAAAATATATTTTTTTTCATAATTATGTTTAATTAAGTTAAATTATGATTATTGACGAAGTGACGAATCCATGTTAATTTATTTTACTGAGTAGTGTCATGTGGCTGTTGACGTGTAAGCATCGGTCTTCATTTGCATATGCGATTAGTTAAGATTTTCTGTAAATAAAAGACCTAGAATTTTACTCATATATCTGTCACATTCTAAATAGCCATTAAATTCGTGAAATTTAAGTTGAAATAACAGTTAGGATTCTATAAGGTATTTTTCCCGCCTTCTTAGCATGCCTTCGTGGTATTATGGTCAGCACACTCGATGCGTATTCGAGAGGTCCGAGGTTTGAGTCCCGGCGAGGGCACTGCTCATTTTTCATGACTTCTGCTTTAAAAAAATACATAATGTTTCTACAGTGACGTTCGAACTAAAGGGGTGGTGGATGGTGATTCTCCACCACCAGGATTTGGCGACTGGGTCCCCTGATTCCCAGTCGCCCTTTAAAAGGGGGAGTATAATAACTTATTTCTTCCGCCTTCTTAGCATGCCTTCGTGGTGCACACTCGGCGCACACACGGGTCAGCACACTCGACAGGTATTCGAGAGGTCCGAGATTCGAGTCCCGGCGAGGGCATTGCTCATTTTTCATGACTCCTGCTTTCAAAAAAATACATGATGTCTCTACAGTGGCGCCCGAACTAAAAGGGTGGAGCTCTCACGCTTACGGTTAGAGTGAAAATATTTCGAAATTTTCGAAAGAGAACACCCACTCTTCTCCTGCACAAATTGATCAGAGCATTGAAAAACCATAAATGGCGTTTAATGATACACTTATGATGAAAATTGCCTGCGTGAAACATTTGGTAATAAAAGCATTGTAAACAACCAATGACAGCTTAAGAAAAAAGAGGGAAAAAAGCTTTTATTAGAATTACAAATTTTCAATGTGTACAACGTTTCAAGGTAGAATCATCTCCAGTAACTGTGCAGTTTCTTGGCCACCGCAATCCCTCGACCTCATGCGGACGGATTTTTGGTTCTGCAGTTATCTGAAATCTAAGGTATACCCATCAAGTCCACGAGATTTGTCAGACTTTAAAGATGCCATAAAACGTTAAGCTATATAGATTTCTTCTGAGATCGTACGTCCATCATGGTTGTCAGCAATCTCCCGTTATCATTTGCGAAGGTAGACACGTTTAAAACTTATAATTCCTGTAAAAGTTTTTGCTCTCTCCATTCTTTTGTCATTGCTTCTTTATAATGCTTTTCTTTACAAATGTTTTACGGCCACAATTTTCATCACACGTATACCGTTCCAACGCCATTTGTAGTTTGTGAATCCGCTGATCAATTTGCGCAGGAAAAAAGTGGGGTGTTGCCATTCGAAAGTTTCGAAATGTTTTCGTTGTAACCTTAACTGTCAGAGCTGTATTATTTTAATTCATCACAATTTAGAGCACGTACCTTCAAATAACAATATCTGAAATTTCATGTCGATTTGCTTACCGGACAGGCCGATTAATATAGCTGAAAAGAACTGAATGTATCATATCTACTTATTTGAAAGATTTTTCAGTGAAACATACGTCAGGGAGGAGATTAGAATCAACCAAACCTTTCTTAAGCAAACATTTTTTAAAAAGGAAACCGGATATAACGCTAAATTAGCTCAGAGCATGTTGTGTGAAAAATCGAGCGTCATCTTCTCCTGAGACGAGAAGGGAAAAGGAAAGGTTGCTTTAGAGTAAAGGTGTCCAACCTGTTAGATCCATGACATATATTGCAAGAAGACGAGATACTTTGGGTCATACAAATTATTTCTAACACCAGTTGTAGCTTGTGACCTCAAAAATAAATAAATCAAACAGCTGCGTAGATTTCATTGAAAGTTTTCGGGTTTGACCCTGAAAGAAATTTTTGAATTTAATCTCTAGGAGAGAAATGTGCAGGAAGAGAACAAAGAGGATTTAAAAAAATTAAAAATCACAATTCAAACACTATTATTCACTATGGCAACTATATGAACACAACGTTGAAACAACAAACTGTTTTTTCATTTTCATATTCACTTAGCATGACGTATTTGCGCAAACGATACAACAAAATGTAGAAAGTAATTCTGCACACAGCTCGAAATAGGATAGAACCAAGCCGAAATAGAATAGTTTTAGTCCAAAATAGTACCACGCCACTTTAAAAACACCTTGAAGCACTTGAAAACATCGTTAGTATTCATTGCAGCTTGAAGTCGAGAAATGCTGGAAACACTAACCTTGATATCTTTACCTTAGCGATGCATTCAAGCACAAACAATGCGTTAAAATAATCATTTCCCGCACATGAAAAAAGAAGATTTGGAACCACTACTCCTCTCAAAATGACTTTTGTTTCGCTCCAACTCGAGCGTTAAACAACCCGTCTCGATATCTTACACCGGTCAAAGTTCCTCCATAGAACACATGCAGGTCAATGTCACGACCGAGAGAGATCCCAGCCCAAACCCTACCTCTGTAACTGTGTCTTTCCATAATGTGGGATTGGTTGTATCTGGTGAGTTTTCCCTCCAGATCAGCTGAGGACCTGAATCACTCTCCAGTGAGAACCTGAACTTGCCTGTGAAGAGACAGATGCCCATTGTTGACTGGTGCAGAAAACGTGCTCCCTTGTTCAACATAAGCGGGCACCTCTGTGTCCTCGAGTAAACGGGACACAAACAACTGGTCATCTTGTATACAGACCTGTATTGTGCAGGCATCTGCGCACTGTAGTAGTTGAGATTGTTGTTCCTGTTGCCACTAAATGATTTGCCATGAGATGAGGCACAATAATGTTGCTCCTAGGCATGTCTTCTAGACACAGATTCCTCGGATTCAAACTGATTCCGTAGTTGGTGGACCACACTACGACACACACTAAGACGTCTACCAGCATCAACTTGTGACATCCCCATTTCCATCTATCCGATCGCCCGCCATCTCAACGAATCGGGCAAGCGACTTCTCCTGGACGTTGATAGATTTTCCTGGATATTGTCAATGAAACTGCGGATAACATTTGAAGATCAACACTCGTGAACAAAACTTGCAATTTTTGCATTTTTGCTCTAGCTCTTATATAAGTATTCATTTTTATAACATTAAAGTGGTAGCTATGGTTTTTGCATATATTTTCGTAAACTTCCTTACTACCAGGCATAAAAACTTCGAATTTAAATGTTAACATTTTTGTAATTGTGAAATTTGAAAAACATTCTCTTCATTAACTTTTTGAGGGCAATATAAATGAGGTAGAGTGAGATAGTATTTAAAGGAGTTTAATTCAGAGCGTATTCTGTCTCTGGAGGCCACGTTACTGGGTTAGCTAGCTCAGATAAAATTGTATTATTCGGCTTTGCGTAATAGTTTCTAATATTTAAGCTGTTACACTAAGAAGGTTTGAGCCAATTTTGCGTTAAATCCTTTGTGTAGCCCGTGACTTAGTTTTAATTTGAAATTTGAAGTTACTATTTCTTAAAATTACATCGCCTTAAGTGGTTGGCTTATTTGTAAGCACGAATTGTGCACTTATATCCAAAGTTCTAACTTAATAAAAAGGTTTATTTAAACCTTCTCAAGCCTCATTCATTAGCTTCAGACGCAGCAGTGGTTCGCTTCCAGTGTGAAACACATGCATCCAATAACATGTTGTCAACAGCTCTTCTTAACACATTATCTAAAATAGACTTTACATTGTGTGTCATAACAAAACACAAGAGCGCGTGAATGTTTGCTCTGCACTAACAGTAAATCATCTTACAGTTAAGTCCGTTGCATATGAGGTGCCATTAACTTTTAAACGTTTTGAAAGATGTCCTGGGACATACTTCCCCCTGTTGATAGTAAATATTCCCACGGATTACCAATCTACAATAAGATTGCATTGAATTTATTAAATTATGGCATAGAACATTAAGAGCTATCTGCATAAGGAGAGAGATGCTTTCTTGCCTGATTTTCTAAAGGAAACAGGCTCCTATATACCTTACACGTGACAAGAAGTTGGTAGTCCATCCAACCTTTTTCTCGCATTCGCACAGTGATTCCATTTGGTAATTTTTTGTCACAAAAGTGCTGATGTGAAGATTACACTAGTCAATATTTTTTCTTAATAATCCTTGCTAAAAATCAGAGCGCGAACATTACATAATCATACACGGTATTTCTCAGATCACTTACGTATTTGGGAATAAATTGCGTTTAACTCAAGATGAAAGAATTTTTTAATAGCTAAGACGGTTAGGTTAGATTAATTGCTTAACAAGGAACGCGAGGGCTATTTGCCTAAGGAGTGACATACCTTCGTAGACAGCTATCTAAAGAAAACTATCTCGTATTCACATTACACTTAGGATAACCGCAAAAAATTTTCATGCAGCCAGCTCATTCGCCTGGGCGAACTGTCATTTTCAGCGTTCTTATCCGCTTGGCTACTGATAGACAATAATCAAAACGAGAAGGTTTTCTTTAGTGGTGCCGGGGATTATGCGCTGTAATTTGGCCTCGAAAGTTTCGAATTTATATCAATAACAGGTATGGGTAGAAGTCTATGTTACTAAACTCGTTCAAATATCTGCTGAAGTGGCTACAAATATGGAGCATTTTGTTTTTAAACTCAATAAGGTATAAAAAGTATTTTGTTAGCTAGAATTTTTACACGTCGGGGATAATACGAATTATTCTGTATCTACGGAATTATGCCAGCCACAGAGTTGAGACCATTTTGATAAATGAGAGAATTGTCTATTTATTCCATTTTATTTATTTATGTACTTATTTTCTATTTCATTGGAAGTACATGTCTAGTCATCATTTATCAATATTTAAACAAATAAAGCCTATAGCAATAATTTACGAACACCGTACTGATCAAAGAATTGAGAACTTTCCCTTCCACGGACACAAGTTGAGAAACTGCTAGCTGCATTGCTCAACTAGTTAAATAAAAGGGGGGGGAGTGAGAGAGATAACTTTCGAAAAATTGTGTCAAATTTGATATCGTTCTTTATGCAGTCCAAATCATTTACACCAAGTTCTTAGTCATTAAAACTCATGCATTTGTTTAAACGTAATCTAATACGACCTCTATGCCTGAGTTCACTAAATACGCATGTAGGCTTTTATATGAGAGTGAAAATTTCATATGAAAGATCCGAATGCAAGGAGATTAGCTATTGATTACCGAAAATTAAATAGCGTAACGAAATATCCCACATATCTCCTCCCGATAATAGATGAAATTATAAGAAAGATTCGTTCGACGAAATATATGATTACTCTAGACCTGACGTCAGGGTATTTTCAAATTGCAGAAAAACCCGAGGATGTCGAAAAAACAGCTTTTATTACAAAGTCAGGCGTGTATGCCTTTTTGAGAATGCCGTTCGACTTAAGCGGAGCTCCGGCTACATTTCAAAAAGTTATAGATATTGTTTTAAGGCCAGTTTTCGGAAAAAGTATAGTCATATATCTCGATGATATTATTGTGACAAGCAAAACCCTAGAGGAACACATTAATCATTTAGAGGAAGTTTTTATATTATAAGAGTTGCCAACTCTCCCGATTTAGGCGGGAGACTTCCGATTTTCAACCGTTCTCCCGCCAACCCGGTTTACAATATATTTCTCCCGATTTTTTCTTATTCTTAAAATCTCTAACGATTTTTATGTAGCTTGGCTTAATACTTCGTTATTTGCATCCCCGAAAAAGTGATGCCCTGAAAGCACCTTGTTTTTCTCTCGGCTGCGTAGAAAGCCAAAGTAATTTCACCAGTGAGAAATTACGGCGCGCTTCTGCTTTGTGAATGAGAGCACGTGTCCGAAAACGTCATGTTCCATTTCTCCAAAGAGCATCGAGTGTCATCTGGCACATATTAGCCAATGAGCACAAAGCAGGATCGAGGTTGTTATTTCGTTCATCATGTCGCTAATCTGTGTGAACGTACGTGCTTTCGAGAAATAGTTTAATAAATTACAATATTTCGTATTAGTTATGTCTGCGAAAAGATAAAATACTCAGGTGATTTTCAAAAATCGTACACATATGACTTTCCTTCTAATATTTCCTCAAGGAAATGTAATGAATTTGCGACGTGTATCGTTGGTCATTGCGATTTTTTGATTTCGCATGGTGGAGGGCCAGTGTTCTCAAACATATTCGTACAAAAAAACAAGGACAACATGAGTGGTATTGATGAAAACGAAAAATTAATTTTTTCTACGGAAACAAAAGTCCAAAAAGCTATTAATGCAGAATGTACTGTTTGCATTTAAGAATTAGTAAATGAACTTTCAGATATTAATTAGTGGCGATTTAAAGTTAATTCATTATTAAAATTATATTTTTATCATTTAAAAAATCTTTGGTCGTTGAAAATAAATCTCCCGATTTCTAAAAAATTTCTCCCGATTTTTGAGCTTCGGAGGTTGGCAAGTATGCATTATTAAATGAAGCGGGCCTCAAAATTAATCCTAAAAAGTGCAAATTTGCCGCCACGGAATTGAGGTACCTCGACTGTAAACTCTCGAAAACGGTATGGAAACTGACAACTCTAAAATTTTAGTGATCAAAAGTTATCCACCTCGAAATACGGCTAAGAAATTATCATCCTTTCTGGGAATGTGTTCCTATTATAGAGTATTCATTAAAGAATTTGCAAAGATAGTTGAACCCTTGTTGGTGCTTAATCGAAAAAAGACTAGGTCACATGGACAGCGGAGGCAAACACGCCGTTTGGAGAATTGAATCACTCCCTTATTAACGCCCCTGTTCTTAAATTCCCGGAAGAGGATCAAAATTTGAAAATTGCAGCAGATGCGTCAGACTACGCAGTTAGCGCAGTTCTTTCCTAAAATGGGCAGCCGATAGTTTTTTTAGCAAGGCTCAATCAAACTCAACGAAATTATACCGGAACTGAGTGGGAAACCCTCGCGATGCTATTAGCGGTGCAAAAATTTAGTGTGTGCTTTGGAAGTGCCTCGATAACGGTGTATTCAGATCACGCGGCAGTTGATCGCCTAGACTGCGGTAAAAATCTTTCGCGCCGGCTCATACGTTGGACACTAAATCTGCAAGAGTTTAATTTAGTTCTAAAACACACGAGTTAACGCATGAAGTTATTGATAAATTGCTGTTTTACACGAAAACAACCAACGATTATCAAGAACTGCTACCGGTAGTCCCAATGAGTCTACGCTTAAGTATTCTAGAGAAGCTCCATGATTCGAACTTAGGAGCTCATCTCGGGGTTAGGAAAACGCTGCAAAGGGTCCGCGAAGCCTTGTTTTTTCCGCAGTTATACAAAGTTGTGGCAGCGTATGTCAGGTCATGTCATTTGGGTCCATTAATTAACGACGTTAATTACAATCCGGCCGGGTACTTAAATAGCATAAAAACCACTTTCCCAAATGAATTGGTTGACATTGATTTCCTTGGTCCCTACCCTAGAACAAAGATCAGTAAAAATGAATACTTGTTAACCATTGTGGATCATTTCTCAAAATGGGTGGAAATAATTTCTCTTAAACGGGCTTCAGCCAAAATAGTAGCAGATTCGTTTCTAAATAAATATATTTTAAAAAACGGACCCCCAGCAAAAGTAATATCAGATAATGGTAGGCAATTCGTATGTAATTTATTTGAAAATCTGTGTACAGGCCTTGTTATACGCCATTTAAAAATGGTACCTTATAGACCGAAATCAAATATTGCGAAACGCGTAAATAAGAATCTTGTTAAAATTATTCGGGGATATGTTAAGAATTATCACGACTGTTGGGACAGCTGTGTCAATGAATTAGGCTTTGCCATGAGAACAGCAAAACATGATACTACACAAAAAACCTGCAGAATTATTCCAAGGAAAAATATTTTTAATGCCATTGGATAATTTTTCGTTCAACAAAGACAGGAAGAGTTTAAATTGAAAGATATACAGAAAATTATTAATGAGGCCATCAAAAATTCTGAGGCGGCAAGGTCGAAGCAAAAAGTATGTTACGATAGAAGAGACGCGATGTAGAATATACGGTAGGGCAAAAAGTATTAGAAGTTAAACATTCTTTATCATCCGCACCCGAAAATAGGATAACCAAATTTGAGCCCAGGTTTGAGGTGCCGTTTATTATCGAGAAAATTAAAATTTTCTACGGTTTACTTAAAGGCGGAAAATGGACAGCTAACATGAACCAGCTGAAACCGTACTATAGCCGTACGGATTTTCTAGTTTTAAACAATTTATTGCAGGTTCCTGGGAGCGCGCCAAGAATATTGATTTCGCCGTTGCTTAGCAGGGATCCCCCAACAGCAGCAAAAAGCAAACAACCGGAGAATCCTGAAGAAAGGACTGCGAAACAAACTCAACAGCTGCCACAAGGTTCAGGTGTGAAGAGAACGAAACAGACAAAAGTTCCCTTTCAACATAAGCCAGCAGCCATGAGAAAGCGAAAAAGGCTCACGGAGAATAATCGAAGAAAGCGTGCAACTCCAGAGCAGAAGCCAACTTCCTCGAAAGAAGCCACATATGATATATGTGATATAAGGAATATGATCTGCGAAAGCCAATATCCATAAAAAGAAAACTCTCCGATGAAGCAAGGTCCATTCCTTTTCGAGAACCCAGGAAAACCAAGAAAAGATCGAAAGATTCCGAGGGAAGATCCGGATACTACAAGGCAAAGAGGAACCCAGAGTTTCAGAACCCTCAACTAACGAGAAGAGCAGGGCGATTCAACGCCCGAGGAACAAAAAGGAGGGGCCCAAAGTGAATACCAGCCGCCCTAGAAGATTGAGAATTCAAGGTCTAAGATATCCCACTTGGCAAGAATTTTGCGACAAAAGAATGGAGGAGTATAAAAACAAAAAAAGATAAAGTGAAAATTTTCCTTGTTTTCTATTTTGTATTGAAATTTCGATTTATGTCATGTGTTTAAAGTTGCTAAATACTGTTTAAAGCAAGAAATTGAATTCGCAAGTTTGCGAGAATGTAGTTATAACTATCTGTTAAACGGAAAAGATTTGTTGAATTCGTAAGTTGGCTAGAATTTATTTTGTACGTATCTTTATTTTGAGAATTCTCAAGTTACGAGAAACTACATTGGTGTGCAAAACTTAAGCAACAGCAGGGTTTTTTTGCCATAACTCCACGAGAAATCAACTGAGAGACATGAAATGCAGAAGCAGAAATTGAATTTACCACGTATCGCGGCATTGAGTCATAAAGGTCTCTAATGTAATCCTTAGCTTATCTCATGCAGATTGGACTCTCCTTGTTGTTCTTGTAGATTTTGTGGTAGGGGTAGAATCTTGACACATTAGCCTCTAGAATCCCCGAGATTTTATATTGGAGACGGATCTAGTGATGCAGCTGGATGGAAGACAAACCCCAGAGATGTTAGGTATGAAGACGAGCGGTACTGAATTGGAATAGAGCACTGGCACGAGCGTTCATTAAAGAAAACGCCATGAAGCCTTCCACACCTTTACGTAATTTTCCATATCTTTGCATGTATCTAATTATTGAACCTGCAAGATAAAGGAAAAAAGGGGCGAATCTGTAACGAAAAGTCCGTAAAACAGAGGTATAACGTCCACAAATTTTCCAGTCAAATAGTGTTGACGGCTGAAGTACCGATAACTTCTCACAAAATACTGATTTTACAGGAATCATTCTGTCAAATCTGCACGACTTTGTATTTAATCTGTTTTTGCATATTTCTGAAATGAAAATGTAAAATGAACAATAAGGATAAAATAGAAAAACAAAAGGCTGATCTTTAACAAAGTAAAAAAGGGAAAGAAAAAAAATGTTTCCTTTCAAAATATTCGTCTTTCAAAATTTCGTTTAAAAATTTACCTCGCTTTATTTCACGTTTCTGGTGAAAGATCTTCTCTATCACGTCGCACTAATCCAAAATGAGAATGAACATTGTTTTTTCTGTAATGAGAATCTGTGTAACGTCAGCCTTGCAGCGAAAGGGGTTACGAATGAATGCTTTTCATTTGACGCCTGAAGACAGTCAGGGCTAACGATTAAACCCACAATCATCTCGATTGTTTAGCTATTCGAGTCCATATCGTATTCAAATTCTTTTCCTGTCCGAAATTTAACAAGTACTGTAACTTTTTATGTAAGACTAAATTCTTTACTATAGTAATAATCCAATTTTTTTATTGTAGCCAATAACCTACTTTTTTATTCTCGGCTATTTATGACCTTGATTTATTTTCAAAAAATCATTTCATGATTTGATTTAGCGAATGTTGACCAAACAATTGCACAACAGAAACTGCATTATTGTTTACTGTGTAATTCTGCCTGATTAATAACATAATTATGCTTGATTAATTAGCATTTAGTCGTTAATACGAATACGAAAAGTAGAATTACTGAGTTGAAGTATTACACAAAAATCACCTTTATTTTATGCTAGAGCGTTGAAAAATACAAACAAATACATAAAGAAACAATGTGATCTCTAAAATGAACATGTTTCAGAAAAAATACAGATATATTGCAATCTGTTCTTTTCGTTACATTATACGTGCAAGAAACTTGGCATTACTTAATATTCAGCACAGGTTACAGGTTCTTTGCGTAAGATATCGTCCTAGATCGTTTTTAAGACTTTCTCTCAATTCCATACTATATCGAAGTTAATATAACCATCTATTGGTACATGTAATTGATTCGTGTGAAGGGAATGTAAGATGGATTGGATTTTTATGAGAGGATCAACATTGTTACCTTATAATAACAAAAATGAAGGTCTTAAATGTAATTTGTTCAGTTGTGATCCATAAAACTTTCTCTGTTTTGCCATAAATGTATTACTTGCATATCTTGTCCGAATTAAATACGATATTTAAATACAGGTGTCTTTTTTATACTTTGTAGTACACGGTAACTTAACGTTTGTCATAAGTTACTGAAGTAATGTCACTGTTATCCGGTTACCTTCTTTCATTACAAATAGCAGCTCAATAATGTTAAGCATGCTGAAGTACGTCATTATAACCATAGCTACCATATAGTGTAAGGCAGTACATCTTTCGAGTTCCCTATTAGTACCTTAATCATATTGTTCTTTTCAAAACCTGTCGTACAGTTGGATTGTCATTACTAAATAAACATCGGATATGATTAAGCGACGCGTCATGCTTTTCAATCAATCATTGGCAACCGCTTTTCAACTGACATCAAGGGATCTGCAGGAGAGAGATTCATAGTTGTCTACCATGATTAAATTATTTATTCCCCTTCCGTTCATTTCGCGATTTCTGGTATTATATAACGAGGCTTTTTTGTATCGAACTATTTATTGATTCGCTTCGTATTGGATGTAACTCGTAAAAACTTGTGTGTTTGATTATTTCTTTTGTGTCCTACTATTAATTTGTTTTCTATGCATGCGTGTCTTCTAGATTGAGCAGTTTCTGTAGAAAGTAGTGTACTTCAGAACATGGGCTTGAAAATAATCTTCGAACTGTAGGTTTTTGTTTAAAATTTTGGATAACTTTTGCGGAAAAAGTGCATTTTTAATATGTCTCTGAAACACGTTGTGTGATTGGACTGCTTGGTTTCAAAGATGAGAATGTTTTGAAATATAAAGGAATAAATACTACTATGGTATTCGTTATCTAATAAATTTAGGATGTGCTAGCTATGCTAATAAGAATCATAACTAATTTTACTTTACTTACTATAAATATTTAAAAATTTTAGTTAGTATTCTTACGTAAGCAAATTCTAAACTCTTTATTATCTCGGATTAATTTCATCGAAAATGATTTTTAATGAAAAGCAAATACTATTTTTATTTTAATTGCATGACTGAAAACACCTTATCAAATTGTGATCGAAACAACTGCATGCATACTCTGATTTGTAAACTTAGAATTAGTTTAGTTTTATTTGTAAACTTAGAATAATAAAAAAGGGTATTGGTTAATAAGTTCCGCAATTAATATTTTCAATATCTTCTGTATTTTAAGGAAGCGCTTGGAACGGTGGAAGAACTTATGGAAAAAATGAGCATAATAGTACAAAAAAAGGAGAAAGAGTCTTCAAATGAAGAAAAGAGGGATATGCCGTGTGCAGCAGAATCAGCTGGTGATTGCGATATGGAAAGATTCATAGATGATCAGCATTCATCGCATAAGGACTGCTCAAATTTTAGTGAAAATGATGGGGTTTTTCATATTCAGGCAAGATATCAACTAAGCGAAAATTATTTTCATTTTTAATTGAATTATTTACGAATATTTGTTTGCTAAATTCTGTTTCCTCTCTGTAGGATTGTACGTGGGAAGACCATGCATATTCTCTTTTAAATCGATATTACAATGAATTTGGAACCATTCTGGATGAGAAATTTAAAGTTGCATATGATCTCACATATTACACGTATGTTATATATTTTTTAATTGTGTGAATTTTGATGCATTATCAACTCTATGTATTGTTATTCAGCAAAACCTTTTTGCTAGTAAACATAATATGCGCTGCTTTTCAAAAACTAAGACACAAATATATTTTAAACCATAGATATGAAAACAAAAAGTTTTAAACATATAATTTAGCAGAGATATAGGTGAAATAATAATTTAACACCTGCAGTGTCGGTGCAATTTGCATTTCCATAAAAATCATAAAAAGTTGTTTTGTGAAAATGGTGAATGATAAAAAGACGACTAATGCCGTTTGGGGGCGGGAATTAACTTTATATGGAATATGTCCACTCCTGATGCTCATGCAAGTTTACATCATGCTGTTAATTGAGCTATTAGGGATTTCAGATGAGAAGAAGCCCATACACCACTTAATTCCCTTTGCATTTGATTCAGTGACCTTGGGAAGTAGTTGAGAGGGTAGTTACATTTCTTCCTTGATAATCTGATAACTGTTGAACTAAGTCGGGTGATTCCTATATGCACAAATTTTAATTAATCATGCAACATTTCTATCCCTCATTCTTAACAGGCGTACGGAATATCATCAAAATGTTGCCAGAAAAACTACGAACTACTCGAATTTGCTTTTGTATTTCCCCCCTTTTTTCCAAGAGCCTGACTTCCCAAGAACGGAACCCTTTCATAAGAGTGCAGGTCGGCCGGTGTTCGAAAAAAAAACAGAAACCTTCATAACTTCATAAGAGTGCTCCGGCATAAGAGTACTCTCACCTTTATGAAGATCTTTTCCTGACTTGAAAAAAGCAATCTTCGTAAGGGTGGGGGCACCCTTATGCAAGCTCAGTTTTCGTTTGCATTACTGATTAAAGGGGCTAAAATAAATCTTCAATGCTCCTGTGAAAAAGAGAGGCTGTGTATATCTTTATGAAGAACGCTAAATAAAACTGCCAACACCTTTTTGAAAAACTGTAAATTAGCATGAAGGTACCTTCTTTTTGAAAAGCGCTGGCCATTGGCATAAGGGTCCGACGTTTTAATTTCGACTGCAGACTGCAGTGGAACAGAATAATTTTCGTTCCATTTTTTTTCACTAGCTTAGTGAATTGGGTAAACGAATTCTATAATACATAAGGCGCAATATTTCAGCCATAGAGTTTCAGTATCTATTAAAATTGCTGAGCGTTATTCACGTGAACATTTACTGGGCTCACAGCTCAAACGTTTTGAGTACCTATTGAAAAAAAATTAGTGATAGCCTTCTGTCATGTAAATGCTTTTCTCAGTTTGCATTATCCTTTAATGTTAGTTATAGCTCATGTTTTGATCATTGTTTAATACTATAAAGGCAAAACACTTTCACTCCCTTAACTGTAAAGGGCATTGTATTTTAGTGTTATTTTCTTCGGTTACCTCTACTTTTCAATCTATAGAGCTTTATAGGGTTAAACTGTCATCAGCACTTTATTTTTTTTTAAGTTTTATTATTATTTAATTGCATTAGTTGTCAAAATTTCATGACACGAAATTCAGATAGCCATTTCGAATTATAAGTTACAGTACGACGAAATAAAAGATATTTATTGTACTATAACAATGTAGAAAAATCTAATAATATCCAAAACATTGAAAGCTAGCAAATAATGAAGGTTTTTTTTTATTTTAACTGTTCTCATCGAAATTAAGCTTTCTGAAGCATAGCTGTGATGTATGAGTTAATTGTAATTGTAATTAAAAACTTTACAATAAAACTCGAAAACATTAACTAAGTTTTTAAGTATATTATCAGCAAACGAAGTGTTTAAGTTTGATTATAACGTGATTAAAAGTTTAGCTATGAAAAGTAATTAATTAGTAAAAATCTATATTTTATTACTTATAGCTCCGCCACCAATTTAAATCTACTGCATTCTTTGGTCTTTGGAAATGCAATTTGTAGTTTGTTTAGAAAATTTTTATTTTAATCTGTCGCGCACTTAAATATCGCCTAGTAATTTAGAATTACGCTTAGGAATCGCTATAAGCTAAGATAAACGTAGAAGGTCTAAAATTATCACTTTTGATGTTTTTGAAATTATTTGAAAATTACGATTTTTATACTGAACAACAGGCTTATAATTTAGGTTAATCTATTTCGAGTTGACCTCAGTGTTAATCAGAATGCAAATAGCCTAAACAGTCTAAAAACGTTGCTCTCCAGATTTGCTATCAAAAGAACTATTTTAATTGTTGTATCGCCAGTTTGATGACTGCCACACGCGGTAACCGTAATGCCGCTCGGTTCTAACGAAAATTTTACTATCGAGATGAAAACCGCCCACAAGTGAATGATTGTATAGGACCATTAAACACTGGCAGTTCGCTCCGGGCTCTGTTCTTGCCGAATGAATGGATTAAATTTGCATTAAATTTATATTCGCCCCAAAAACGTTTTGCCTAAATTTTCTCCCCCCTTTTTCACCTGCGAAGAAATGTCCTTTCTCTCAGTTTTCTTACTGTCTTCCTAATCTTAGCGCCACGTACCAGATGGGTAGGGGTGAGATGGGAGTTTTCTCCATCTTTGTGTACTCTTTCATTTCTTATCTCATTATTCTCTACCTGCTACCTCAATTTTGAAATAATGAGCAAGTATTGATACCTATAATAATCAGTAAATAATTTTTTAAATGGCTTTCGATTCATGTTTATTAAAGCGTCTTACTTAACTTTATTTCTTTATGTTATATTTCGGTCATCATAGGGAAGACCCTACAATTAGAAGACAGAAAATATCAGTTCAGACACTGAATTTTCTCAGCTTTTTATTCCTTCTTTAGAGGAGGAATCATCATCTCACGGTTACTGATCTCTTCCAGTACTGGATCTTTCCATCACAGGTATTAACGCCTCTGAGCTTGTGTCATTGGTATTTTTGCCCATTTTTAGGCCTTTCGCATGCTGTAAAAAATTAAGCGATAAAATGTGCTGTCATCTGGAGATGAGAGCTATCATAGAAATCCAAAGCCACAAAAGGTGGCACCATCTAGCGACGTAGTAGTATTTTTGCCATCCATTCCCAGAGTTGCCAACTCTCCCGATTTAGGCGGGAAACTCCCGATTTCTGATCACACTCCGCCAACCCGATTTTTAGCATATTCCTTCCGACTTTCTCTTATTCTTAAAATTTCTCACGATTTTTATGTAGCTTGACTTAATACTTCGCTATCCCCCCCAAAAGTGATTTTGAGTCTGAAAGCTATAAACCGAAGTCGTTTCATCACTGAGATTTGGTGTGTTTCTGCTTTGTGTATGGGAATCCGAAATGCATGGCCACAAAATATAAGCGTAAAGCTCTCCCAAAATAAAAAAAATCGCTTGACAAAACTTTGACAAAACTTTTTCCTTTTTTGTGCATTCTATTTTGCCATCATACGATGTTCTTAACACAATTCCATAGTCAGAATTACATTAATTCAGGTTTTGCAGTCAATGATTTGTGATCTGGTTAATAAGTATTTAATGATTCATGAAACTGATTAGAGTATTTTTCTATTATTATTAGAAGGTACAAGTAATAAAACTGTTTTTTTTTCTACGTGCAAGTAGTTTTGAATTTAAGAAATAATAACTGAACTTTCAGATATAAATTAGAACCCTTTAATTCATTATTAAATATATATTTTCTTTCTACATATTTTTATTATTTAAAAATCTTTTTATCATTGAAAAAATTCTCCCGATTTTTGACTGTCGTAGGTTGGCAAGTATGCATTCGATATACTGATTCGTTGACTGCTGCTTAAATTGCAATTTCATCTTCCTCTCTTCGGCGTGAGCTCTCAATAAACAAATGAAAATAAATGCATATACTAGGTTCATTATTTGGGATTTATCATCATTTGGATTAATATGATGGGTAGTTCTAGGTTTGTTGTGGAGATTCTTTGTAGTGGATCATAATCTGTTTGCTAGTGGAGGTTTAGCTTGAATTCTGTATCTACTGAACCAAAAAATATTCCCTTATTTTCCTATTAAGGGTAGAAATGTGAAGAAGATAATTTCATCGTAGTTGAATTCAATAACGTTCCCCAGTTAAGTTAATGTTTATGAAATAGGGCACAAAGAAAGTGTCTCATTAGATACTAACTGCGAAAAAAATGAACCGTTTGGACCACAGTTTAATCACTCCTTAGGAAAAAATACTTAATGAATTTGTACAAGATATACTTTCTGTAATTTTCATTTAAATTTTAAGAACTTTCTTTCATCTTCGCGAGTTAAGAGCAATAATATCTTAAGAGTGCTTGCTTTGCAAAACGAAATTTTCATACAAAATAGTTTAAAAATATAAATCTCGACACACTGGTAGTTCACCCGCATGCTAATCTTTTCCGGTTAAATAGACTTATTCTGTAAGCGTTTCGTAGTTCTTTATAACTTAAGTGCAGGCCAGAGTCTCTTGAAAACTTCTCCCAAAAACTTTTTTTCCCCCAACTGAATTGGTTGTCCAATGAGGAAGATCCTGAACTATATAATGAACCAGGTACACTGCTGTCCATTAAAACTGCAACACCAAGAAGGAATAAGCTAACGAATGTCAAAATTACATGAAAGGAAGAAGAGGTTAGGGTCTGCAAATGATTAGTGTTTGAGCGCATTTAGACGACGCAGGAAGAAGAAACGACATCTAAACCACTGATAAAAGAAAAGCTGTGTAGTGGATTTCTCATTCGGAAAGCGCTTTGTAAGGTCGGGGTTGCTCAGAATATCGTGTTATGCCTCGAATAATAAGAAGAAATGCTTACCAGCAAGTGTCAGAATTCGATAAAGGTAGGATCGTTGCCTATCAAGAGTGTGGATTATCGTTCCGTGATATCGCCGGTCGCACCGGTCGACATCCAACCACTGTCATGCAAATATGAAATCAATGGGTTGTCTAGGGTCATCTGAACGGCATGCAAAATCTCAATGGCCTACCATGACTAACGCCCGAGAGGGCAGACATATTGTGAGGTCAGCTTTTCAAAACCGTACAACCACATCACGGACCATTATTCAGGAAATGGGCATGTTTGCAGCACGTCCAGTGTCCGCTCGTATGGTGCGTCGACCTTTGCAGCAGCGTGGACTATCAGCACGGCGACCATTACTTCGTCTTTTCTTGACAATGCAGCATAGAGAGACGACGACTCTGGTGCGCCGAACGACAAAAGCTGGATACAGGAGTGACACCATCTTTTCAGACGAGTCTCGGTTCTGCGTGCAGTATTCTGATGGCCGTATACGTATGTGGAGGCTCCAAGGAGACTGCACGTCGCCTGCTTGCACTCTGTATCGGCATAGGGGACGTACACCTAATGTGATGCTTTGGGCAGCCATTGGGTACATGACACGGGCATCTCTGGTTCGGATCCACGGTAATTTGAACGCAGATCTGTACATTTCCGACGTCTTACGTCCAGTGGTTGTGCCCTATCTTCGAGGCCTGCCAAACGCCATCTTTCAGCAAGATAATGGAAGACCACATGTTGCACGTCGTATTCTGACCTTCCTCGGTCTCCAGATATGTGACCCATTGAAAACATCTGGTCATAGGCTGCTAAGAGACTGGCCCGCCCCCTCTCTCCAGCTAACACGATTGATGAAGTGCGACATAAATTTAGAGCAGCATGGAATGAGTTGCCCGTTTCTGTCATCCAAGCCCAGCTCGCCGTTTTAGCTGCTAGGGTGGCAGCTGTTTCTACTTATTTCTCCCTCCTGTAAACCTCCAAACTGCTAACAAATTTAATCATTTTGTCTTCATGCCATACTGTTTAATTACAATGAATATCTTTTTTGTATTTGGTTTTTTTCATGGTTTTGCAATTTTAATGGCCAGCAGTGTAGTTCGTGCTAGATTCAATTTCCTGCGTAAGACTGGCTGCTTGTGTTTTCCCATATGCATAATGTGAAGACGACTCAATTTTCATTTAAAAGCATGCATGTAAACATCCTCCGGTTAGGCTATATCATCCGGTTAGGCTATTCATACCCGGTTAGGCTATTCACACGGTTAGGCTACTCATATCCATTGCAACAAATCAAACACTTCCTCAAATACAAGCTTTCGTCAAAGGGAGATGGTCCAAACAGAAATGCAATACTTTAATCAAAATTCAGTTTTAAATTCAGTTCTAAGTATCGAATCAGATCCGTATTCGTCCAGTGTATCGTTTTCGTCCATATTAAGCAATGTCTAGAACAGTTATAAGGTATTTCTCCCACATTCTTAGCGTGCCTTCGTGGTGTAGTGGTCAGCACACTCGGTGCGTATTCGAGAGGTCCGTGGTTCGAGTCCCAGAGAGGACATTGTTCATTTTTTATCTCGCCTGCTTCCAAATAACCTAATGTCTCTACAGTGGCGCCCAAACTAAAAGATGGTGAATGATGATTCTTCACCAAAGATTTAGCGACTAGGTCCCCTAAACCCCAGTCGCCGTTTAAAAGGGGGGAATATATAAGGTATTTCTCCCGCCTTCTTAGCATGCCTTCGTGGTGTAGTGGTCAGCTTCGTGGTTCGAGTTCCGGCGAGGGCATTGTTCATCTCTCCTTCTTCCAAATAACCTAACAGTGATCGCCAAAACTTCTGTCATAAACTATAGTAGGTCAACGCAGCATTCTTGGTAGCTCGCCTAACTTTTTTTTATATTAAGTTAACATTAAAATAATAACGTAATATTATAAGTGTATAGTTGTATAAAAAATTCCTATCATAATTCTCGAGTCACGAGATAAATACCCTGGAGTATAAAATTGTCTTAAAACTGAAATTATTCAGCTGTATCGGGAACTGCCCAGTGACTGAAAAACTGTTCATCTCTGTTATGGAGACAAAAGTTCAGTGTGACTTACCTCCAGAAATATCACTTAAAACTGCACAGTCTGTTTAAATTTTTGCTTCAATAAAGTTACAACTTTCACATTTTCAAGTTATTCATCATTACAGTATAATGTTTAAATTTTTTGTAAATGAGTTAAGCAAGCATTTTATTTTGCTAGAATACTAGTTTTTAATTTATTTTACATTATGTACACCGTAACGTGTGCATGATGCAATCCTAATTTATTTCGTAAAGTTGAGGTAAGTAGTAATCAAATTATGTAAAATTTCAGAATATAGCACATGTTTATTTAACAATAACAATATAAATACATATTAATGCGACATAAAATACTATTATTTATATTGAATGCAGTGTAATAGTTATAGTAATGTAACAATCGTTATAATGAAGTATTTTATGCAAAGAACTAGAAGGGAAAATTCAGACAGAGAGCATTTTGACTTTATCTGCGAGGCAGAGAAAGAGTCTCCTAACAGTTATTGTAAGTTAAAATGGTCTCAAAAATACAAGTACAAATTACAAGCATCTTCAGGCGATTTCCGAAATCCGAAAAGCCTTATAAAAGCCATCAAGAAGAAAGGAAAAAATAAATGAATAAAAAAATCTGAAAGCTTTTAAACTTTGTATTACGCCCAAATGGATACACATTTCGAGAGCATTTGGGCTACCTCTCCTTTGGGCTAAAATATTTAAAAACAGCATATCTTCAGAATTTCCTATAGACAGGCTTGCGTCCTGGAGATAAAAATGTTTTATTCCATACAGTGTTGCCACTGCTCGCTAAGTCGTTGAGCTTTTTAATTAAAAATTCAATAAAGTTTTATAAAATACCAAATAGATAATAAAACAAAATCGAAAATCAAAATTTGGCCTTCCAGGTGCCTATATTCTGGTGGAGAACTATGTTATTCAAAATTTGATGGCACTTGGTACTGTTCGTTTTCTTACAGTGCTATAAACATACATATATTCTTGCAGATTCTTCATTATTTCATTTCTTTAAATGTAATACAGGGCGCTAATATTTGGTGACAGCAGTTTGAAAAGTTTTATTTTCTACGTCAGTCTATAGCAATATCTGCAATGAGACTTCTGGCAGCCCAATAAAATTTAGCCTTGCGAAAGTTGTCCTGCAATGAGACTTCTGGCAGCCCAATAAAATTTAGCCTTGCGAAAGTTGTCAGAATTAAAAGTCGTAAAATCAAGTGCAGTGCAAGTTATCAAATGAAGAAAGTCCATGGTTTCACCCGACAGCCAAAGAGGACAGACATCATCAGCAGCTACACTAGTGCGGTGCAAGTATTAATTTAGCAAAAGGGTATCAGTGGAGAAACTCCAAGTGATGCCAGACAATCTTTTTAAAAGTTTGAGTCTGTTATTTCCTTTGTTAGCCATCTCACCAGCGTGTCTGCTCCACAGGAGCTTATTATCAAAGAATACGCCGAGGTTGCGAAAAAATCCACTTGACTTAAATTTTGACCACCATTAGGAGACGTTGATTTGGGAATGTTTTCTTGACAATGTGCAAAGCTGGCACTCTGTTTTTCCAAGGTTAACAGTTGCAAGATTTTCGTTGCACCAAGTCTTCACGATCTTTAAGGCATCATTTATAGACTTATTAAGAGTAGTAATGTCGCTTATTGTAGTGTAGATAACCATGTCATTGGCAAATGCTAGGCAATTCATAACCTGGTACCTCCAACAATTTAGTAACCACTTCATTAATCATGATATTAAACATGGTACAACTAATTACAGCTCTTTGAGGGTGCCTATTTTGGAGAGGACTTGGATAAAGAGGATTGATATTTAACTCTGGCCATTCGTTGGGAAATAATTGATTTAAGCCAGTTTAGCATATTTCCCCTGACATCAGCCAAGATCATCTTCTCAACCAGTTTTTTACGCCAGATCTTATCGTAGGCATTTTTAAGGTGTACATAGACTGCAAGTGTGAATTATTTTCTTCCATCTTTAATACAATGTGAAAAAAATGCTGCCTGTTCCATAGTATTACGTTTCTTACGGAAACCAGCCTGAAGGTCCGAGAGAATCTTAATCTGCTCCAGGTAGAAGTTTAGCTTATTAGTTACTATTCTTTCCATTAATTTACAACTGTTTGTTAAGGAAATTGGTCTGTAGCTAGATGGACTGTCAGTTGGCTTTTCAGGTTTCAGGAGAGGGATTATTATAGCCTTTTTCCACTCCGAGGGAACATACAATTTCCAAGTAATGTTATAAAAAGTGAGAATAGTTTGTTTGGCCTTTTTACCCAGTGTAATGAAAAGTTCACTGGACAAGTCTTCAGGTACAGGGCATTTACCCATTTCTGTCTCATGCATAGCTCTGTGAAATTCGTCAAGAGTAAAATCAATGTTAAAGAGAAGTTAGTCGTCATAGTGGAGACATCTGGTGGCGGCTGATAAGGAAGTCTAGTCCGTATTTTTACGGGAAAGTCTGCACACTGATGCTTAAAATATGGCAAAGGCCAAGGCTTTTTCTCTGTTGATATAATAAGATCTTATTTCTAACCAAAAGTTCTTTTTTTTGTTTCATTTTTTCATTATTTCTGGAAGAGAGAAAACGATGAGCCCGGACACCTTCTCTTCTGAAGTCCGAAGCCGAAACAAAATCTTTAAAACACTTTTCCTTTTGCTTAGTTAATAGATCTTTTAAAGATTGCCAGTGAACAACGAAGAGTTACATTTAAGTCACCCAGATGCTCAGCTTGTAAACTGGCATCATCACCTTTTTTCTTCAGTTCAGGTAACTGAGCAGACCAGAAAGGTTTATAATTTCTCATTTTTTCTCTAGGAATTGAGGCCTTGGGCAGAAACACGAATATCCTATGTGATAAAGTCACTTCTTTTATCCGGTTTTGAAAAGTCAAGTTTTGTCACTCAAATCAGCGTACTTTGGCCAATCAGCCTCTTTTAGATTCCATCTAAGAAAAGAATCTCCATCAGTATACGAGCGCTAGGAATCAAGAGTGCGAGTTATCTTCAGGATTTTAGATCCATATCCACTACAGGACTCCAGAAAGTCAATTGTAATTTTTTTCGACAAATTAATATGTGAGAAGACAAGATCATGGTTTGTCTTTACTTCTTTAAAAGAGCGAAAAGTATGTCCTTGAGACTGGTGAAGATTAAGAGTAGAAGAGTCAAGGAAGTTCTCCAGTGCCCTACCAGGAGGGTTTGGTTTCTCGTAACCCCATCTGCAAGAGTGGCAATTGAAGTCTCCAACAATTATGGTGTTTCTATCAAGAGCATTTTCCAGGATAGAGATATTAGATACATTACCAGGAGGGTTATAGACAAAAACTAATTTAGTTCGCAACGATCCCTTTCATACCTTTAGCTCAACTGCCTCTAATTTGTTAACTTGCATTGAGTGAAGTATTTTGGAAAGTGCAAGTATTAGTACTTTTAACGCCTACAGTACTACCGGAGGCAACTTAACGGGATCTTGGCAAAGTATAAAGATTAAAGTTTTTGCATTTGAAATATTCCAGAACGTCAGTAGAAGCACCAGCCTCCACGATAGCAAATACATTACAGTTCTCTCTAGCCGCAACAGTTTAAAATTCAGTAAATTTTGCACTAGACAAGCCACTCGCATTCCAGAAAAGGACTGAGAAGGCTGCCGCTTTCAAACCCTGAGAAGAGTTATTTCTTGACTTGAAAACAGGCATAATTTTTTTTGGGCCGCACTCACGAACACTGTTACTCATTTAGCACTACCTAGGAGGCACGTGTAGCTTAAAGTTTGCTACGAACGCGAGTAACACTACCTCCCATTCACAGTTTGAAAAGTGATCGAACGCTTTTAGTGATTCGATGGAAAATGACTGAGTAAATATAACGTATACTATAATTTAGAAGATTAAACTGAGGTCATTTTCTATGTGAATAGGTACACTAAAAAAATTTGTTTAGTTAATTACTCAAAGCATTCAAATAGAGGATCGGGTTGTTAACATTTTCATCATTTTAGAAAATGTGAGGCCTCCTTTAAGCTGGATGGGCGTTTTAGTAGTTTTACCCAATATATACGAAACATACGAGCCATTCTTCCTTAGAAGAGCATCGTGAAAGCATCCGTCTTTTTAGCCAGAAAATCTTTGACTGCTTTGCTACTTGTATAAGCTATTCAGCAAAGAAACAAAAAAGTAATGCGAGATTGGAGGTTTGATCACATACGTTACAAAGGTGGTAAGACTATTCGTAATAGTTATTCCGAGGTATATTTGATAATAACTGCGCTTAGAAAATGCGTATGAGTTTATTTTCGTCCACCAAAGGGGAACTACTTCTATATTCTGCAGTAGGTTGGCTGAGCAGTTAAAGCAGCGAAATATTAGGGGGAAAATTGTCAAAAATGTGATCTTATCTATTTGGTTATCGAATGATCGATAAGATAAAACAAGTAAGGTAGTACAGTTTTGAAAGTTGGCTCACGTTTCCTATTGTGTTCCAAATTCTTCTAATCTGATAATTTTTGTAAAATTATGGAACATAAAAATTCTGTTATATATGTGCTCTAACATTAAGAGGTTGTAAACTTCAGAGATGCATTCAATGTTTAACTTTTGTTACGCGTTTACATTTTGGCAGTTTTTTTATTGACTTAATAGCTAAGGCTTTATTTATATGACAATTTATTATGTTGTAATTTCTTCCAAAACATTCCTCAAATAATACTGTGCAACGGTTAATAATTTTCATCACTCAAGACAAATCCTGAAACGGCAAAAAGAATTCCCAAAGATTTTTAATAATTAAATATCTCAACCTTCGTCTAGTTTTCCTTATTTTGTATTGCTATTTAGAACGGATTCCAAAAATATTACCCATGTATTCATCATATAATTTAGATATTTTTAATTTGGGCAGTTTATTTGGGAGTATTTTGGATACTCTGCTGTCATTTTGGCTTATTAAATTATGTTTGAAATGCCAAAAATCACAGTTTATGAAATACTAAAATTCCTTTCATTATAAGAATACAGCTTTATATTTCTAATCTCCCAAACAATTTTGTGGCTTCTTGATAATCTTGGCTAGGAGTAACTTCCCGCTTTAATGCCTATAAATCAGCACCATTCTCAATTTCACTTTTACAAACTTTTAATGAATCAACCATTTCCTCCGTCTTGTTGCTTAGGTTATGCAATTCTTCAGTTTTGTCATTTTGAGTGAAAGCTTCAATTAGAGGCTTATCCAACATAATTTCTCGATATGTAATTAGCCTTATCGTTAATTGCTTAACAGCTGCCCGTTTATTTTGTCTTTCAATAGCTAGTTTTTTTTAACCTGATTTACGGCTAAATAGTTACAACCATACGAATATTAACTGCGATAACTCCCATGCATCTGGCCCAGTCTCCGACCGAGATTTTTAATCCGCGTTCAGCGACTTTACCACTTGGCCGCTGTTGGCTTCAGCTCGTACTTTTAAACAACATTCTGGGGGGGGGGTGTTACAAGAACAGTAGTAGTGTGAGTTTCTTGCTTCATTCCAGGTTGTATTTTCTTTTCCATATTCCATACAAATCTTATATAAATCAATTCAGTTTTGTTTTATCCCAATTTTAGGCATATAGCCTTTTTAATTTTTATTTTAATTACTATTCCTTTTCCTATTTTAGACTATAAGCCTTCCATTTTTATATATATATATATATTGTCTTTTTCCCTCAATTTGGAAAATTTTCTGCGTTAATCATTTTTTTTTAATTCTTCCGTATTTGGTTAATTTCTTCTAAATAAATTCGTATCCTCAGAATTTTGACTTGAAATATTTTTGGTTTAGTTTTACAATAGTTGCTTTTATAAAGATTTTTAGCAGTTCTGGTTTAGCTGTTCTACCACTTGTAATCTACACTGGTGTGCAAAAATTAAGGACGAGATGGTTTTTTCAATATAACTTTGTACAAAAGCTTTCCAAATCAACACATTTAATACCGTAAGATCCCCAATACGTAAGGACATGAGTAATGTAAGCAACACTTACTAAAAGAGAAGAGAAATCAGAGGGATAAAAAGAAGCTTTATTGAAAA
>KK119541.1:121491-136348 GCA_000611955.2 Stegodyphus mimosarum | reverse complement strand
CGAACTCTGCAGCCACACTTGTCACACTGCGGCCTTCCTCCAACTTCCCAATGATTCGACCTCGGGTAAAAGCATCCAGATGTCGTCTAACAGATTGATTATTCGCCATTTCTCGCTGAGGCAGCAACTCGGTGTGATTTTAACTGCTATACAGCGTGCAATCTCTTTGCCAGAAATACTGACCTTACACCGACAACATGCTTTATACTACTCAGACACTCCCCCATTACGTCTACCTGCATATCTGCGCATGTGCTACCGTACATCACCTTATTTAATCTCCTGATTGGTCTTTCTGTCCGCTCTGCCTCTTCGTTCAACTGATATGCTAATTTTTCGACTTCGTCCTTAATTTTTGCGCACCAGTGTATACTTATAATTCAGCGAAACAAGACACAACGGGATTCAGCCCATTCTTGCTCATTTATGGTAGAGATATCCAGACTCCTCTCGACGTAATTTTTCCATACAGTATCGAAGATTCCGACGATAGTTGTGCGCAACATCTGATCACTAGAGCTGAAGAAGCTAGGCAGCTTGCAAAACTCAATATTCTTAATGCGCAAACCACAGACAAGCGCCGATATGACGAGAGGCATCGACCTGTCAGCTGCAACATTGTCTGGGTCTTCACTCCAGTACTAAAGGTTGGATTATCCGAAAAACTCCTAAAACGTTACTTTGGACGGTATCGAATAACACGACAACTCTCTGACGTGACGTAGTAGTAGTAGAAAGTATAGAACAGACAAGTAGAAAGTATAGAACAAAATAGGAAACGACGGAATTCAAAAGACATCGTTCACGTATTGAGATTGAAGCCCTATCTTGATCCAAAAGTATAACTAGATGATGAAAGAAAGCCCAATATTTCCAGGAGACTTGTTACAAGAAGCCAGACCAGATCGCAGCGGGACGCTGCTTCTTCCTATGAAGGGGGGAATGTAGTGAAAGTTGCTCCTTTTGACTAAGCTCCTCATAGCTTAGTGGAGAAGACGCAGGGTTCGAGAGCCGAAGGTACCGGGTTCGAAACCTAGTAAAGGCAAGATGCCTCATCAGCGATTTCTATGTAAATTTCTTTCTTATTAACGTGTTTTCTTTATGTTCCAGAACATTCCGAGTCTGGAATGTTAAAATATGCTCTTCAGCTATAGTATATAAGTAGTTCATTCAGTTCGAATTTATAAAATCTTGAGTTTAGACTTGAGTGCTTGCCTGTTCATTTGCACGATCCTTTCATCTACGCGACAAAATATATGCATGCGTTTCAACGTAATTTGGTGCAGAATTTTAATTAGCATGCCGAAATGAGTTCTGTCAAGGAATATATTTTAACAATGTTTAATATTCAGTTGTTAACTCTCTTTATCTGTATGTTTTATACATGGCATTCAGAAAAATAAATTAATAAATAAAACAATGGAAATGCAAACAGCAAATAGTTATATAAAGAAAAACTAGTCTTCTGTTGATTTATAAATGTTCAGGAATGGTTGGGAGTAAAGTGCATTTACAAGCAGTTTAGGCATTGGTTGGGGGGTCCGGCAGGGAATCTTACAGAACCGCAGTATTTTTGATGAGGTGGCCAAAACACTTTGGGAAAGGTAGATTAAAATCTAATAAAAGAACGTTTAAGACGAAACAAATACTGTAAGTGCAACAAAACTGCTCTTGGCCATTTTCTGTTCAGTTATTCATATAGTCTTTGTCCATATGGAATTGTGGTATTGTTAAACTGGTTAATTTTTGTGAAAATGTTTTTGGCTAACTTGGCACTATAAACATTAATGTGATTCACATTAAGCTCCTCGTGTATAGAATTATTTCGAATGAACCATTTACTTACTCGGATCAGAATTTATTGAAGTGTGACATTTTGATGAATTTGCACCTTACAAAGCTGATTTTATAAGCCACAACCCCAAACGGGAAGGCGTAAGTGATTAGGGGGCACAACATGGTATTATACGTAACTACACTACTGGCCACCGTAAATGCTACACCCTGAAGGAAGCATGCAAATAACATGAAATTTACAACATGCATTGGCGGAGGTGAGATATGCAAATGATTAGAATTTCAGCGCAGACGCACATCACGCGTGCCTGTGGCGCCACGTCAAAGCGCTATTTAAGGCTTGGAGTTTTCGACGATTTCAAGTTCGGCAATTGTGTTTTTCTTGTTGTTTTTTTCAATAAAAACGATCAGTTATGCCTCGTAGTAAACAGCGATCACCGTTTGATCAAGTATCCGAGTTCGAAACAGGAAGGACAGTGGCCTACCGAGAGTGTGGATTATCTTTCCGGGAAATCGGTAGTCATGTTGGACGAAACCAAACAACTGTAATGCGGATATGTGACCGTTGTATGCAGGAGGGTACGACGGACCGACGTGTTCGATCGCATCCACCTCAGTGCACCACTTCACGTGATAACAGGAACATTGTGCGCATGGCACTCACGGATCGCTCAGTCACATCACGAACCTTAGCACAGCACATTCAGTCTGTAACGCATCATCCAGTGTCTGCGCGTACCATTCGACGCCGTTTACAGCAGAGTGGTCTGTCCGCAAGACGTCTATTGCTTCATCTACCCTTGACGCAGAACCACAGACGTCTCCGCCGCCAATGGTGCGATGAAAGAAGGATGTGGATGGCAGAATGGAATAAAATTGTCTTTACTGACGAGTCATGCTTCTCTCTGCAACACCACGATGGCTGGATTCGAGTCTGGAGATGCCGTGGAGAGAGGATGCTGAAAAGCTGCGTTATGCACCGCCACACTGGTCCTGCACCGGGTATTATGGTATGGGGCGGTATTGGATATCACTCTCGCACTCCTCTAGTAGGCACTGCCGGTACTTTGAGGTGTTGGAGCCAGATGTCCTCTCTTACCTTCAGGGCTTGCCCACAGCCATATTTCAACAAAATAATGCGCGACCACACGTGGCACGCATTGTCCAAGGGTTCTTCGTCAATCGCCATATTGAATTGCTTCCCTGGCCGGCTCGCTTTCCGTATCTTTCGCCGACAGAAAACATGTGGTCCATAGTTGCTGAACGATTGACCCAGATTACATCCCAAGCTGCCACACCAGATCAACTTTGGCAACGTGTGGGAGCTGCTTGGTCTGCTGTACCCCAAGAACAAGTGCTGCCATTGATCTTGATCCCGGAACATTCCATGATACTGCATGTCAAATATCGGTCCCTTTCCTGATTTATTTCCATAACGTTAGTAGTTCTCATGTCAGATCAGTTAGCGTCTACAGTTCGATGACAGACTGAACCTAGTCTCTGTGAATAAGTATGCAATCCCAGTCCTCTTTAGTTCCACTCCATTGCAAACGTTCGAAACGGTGCTGTTTGGGCAATGGGACACACACAGCAGATCTGTGGGCATATGGTCCTCGTCTTCCGAAACGTCTCGTTACATTTTTGTTTGGAGATCTGCTTGTCTGTGGTAGCAAGAAACTCATTCGCCACCCGCTGAACTGTGGTGTGCTGTTTTCTTTTTGCTGATAGAGCAATGCACTGTTTCCCGCAAGAATCATACATCTAATATAACCTCCCTCATGACACTAACTACAAGTTCCGATTGTTTTAAACGCTTACTTCAGCTGTGAAACAATGCTGTAGATGATGTTGAACTCCCTGGCAACATCTCTTACTTTTCGCTCTCTTTTGACATTTCCGTTGATACGGTTATCCGTAAAATCATCTAAGTGATGTCGGGAAGACATGCCGAAACTTTCAAATGCTTTAAATTTGAGAGCTATCATGTGATGGGTAATGAAAAATTTGCGTACTCAAACCTCTATTTACTGTATCCTTCACTTATTCTAACTTTCCACAATTTGTTTCCTTTTATTTTGTGGTTGCTGTGGGTAATAGTATTGTCCAACTTTAACAAGCTTCCAGCAGTGTATCTCTCCGCGAAATTGCAATTAATGAAGTTTATGATGTAGTACGGGAAACCCAAGAGTTGTTTATGCGAGCCCTTCCAGATGTATATGCTCAAAGGACAGCTATTTAGCTGAAGATCTTAGGCGATGATTTCAGTCACTTGATAGAGGTAATTGGTTGTGGAATGCTTCTTTCTAAAGCCATCCTGTGTGTGGGGCCCGGATGTTATTGATGTGATGCTTCTGCTTTCCTTCTTTCTTTTCCATAAAGAGCAACTTTTCCAAGAGAATTTCTGTAAAGCAACATTTTTTTTTCTCTGGAGAGCTCGTAGATCGCGATGCTAATACTCTAAAAAACAACACTTGACTTGACACTTAAGACACTCTAGAAAAAATAAACTATTAAGTGGAGGGGAGAAATTCAAAACATTCCATTACTAATCGTAAAAATGGTTTTTTATATTTGAAATTGACATGTACACTGATAGACGAGGAAAAAATCGGATAGAATATTTAAGCTGTTAGATAGAACGTATAAAAGGTTGAATATTTGATAGAATATTAAAGATTTAGTATAAGACGTTTTTATTACATTTATTATTATTATTAAATTATTAATTATTACTGTCTATTTCATTCCTAATAAAGAAAAGAATTATATGCATCCTTTTTACCTCTTAGGTTTGTCCCGGTCTATCATTTTGGGGAAAATAAAGTTTAATGTATTGAAATATTCTAAACCTCTTCCTGAAATATTATTCTGACTGCCCAAAACTTCGGCATACTTATGCCAGTCTGGCGTTTTCTGAAGTGACGAAACCTATTCCTGTAATTTTATAAAAATACATAATGATAAAACAATGCATTACTTACTGAGGACTCAAACCTTTGTGTTTTAAAAATAAGCGGCAATTGATAAATAACTCAGGCTTACTCAAGGCAACTGAACTTCATTAAGTCGAAATTTTCGATAACTCGCATTGAATGTCAAAATGTAAAAAATCGAAATTAATGTTAACTTTACTTCATAAGTGAAATTTCAATTACTGGAAATTTTTTACTACCCATCAGCTTTTACTTATCGAAGTTTGTCTGTATACTTTTTCCAAAATTCTGGAAATTGGTCATTTATGTGTGTGTACAATGCGTAAATTTATCTAAGATCAAACATTTCGTCAGCGGTTGTTAGTTATCAGGGCTTCAGTATAGAATGATAAGAACTCCTTGCCAAATGTGTTTGCACATCTGCTCTTTGAACGTGTAAGAAGAAACAATTCCAAAAATTTAATCTTTTATTACATTAGGTGAACAGTATGTTCATCTTTACTATTCTTCTTCAGGATATCTTCTGGAAAGTGTTATGAGCTATCTTTTATGGAATTTTCCTAATAAATTTCTAAGTGATATATATATTCTAATAGTGTATGTCCTTCCTAATAGAAAACTTTTCATGTGAATTGTTCTAGGCTTTTGTTTATAAATGTTAAATTTTATATAACTTTTAAGTAATTTATTTGGAGAAAAACTGAAGTTCAGTATTTATTTGCTTACTTTTTTTTAGCATGGGTCACAAGAAAAATGTTGACACTACTATATTTCGGAGGGCTGTTTGGAACTACATTCATAGGATATATGGAATTAGTCATGATGATTACAACTATGAAGAAATGGACGATTTGCTTGATAAAGGTTTCAAATCTTACATCGAAACTGTATGCTTCTATCCGCAGAAAATTACTAAAGATGCCCATGATGAGATTATGAGAGCGTTTAGGCATTCAGAAAAGGTAATAACTTTCCACTTGGTAAAGTTTGTCTAAAACATTTAAGAATTTATTTTTACAGGGCTGAAATAAATCATTTTTTAATGAATGAACTGCATTTCTTATGACTTTTTTAGTATTTTTATTGTTTCATAAGTTTTATGGTGGAAAGTTTAAGATAGCGTGTGTTTTTAATCTTTAAATTTACGAGAAACCCTATTATTTTCAAGTAATTTCTTTTTCAGAAGAAGACAAAAAAGTAAACATGTATTGAATTAGATCATTTGAAACGCCTGTGGTCAGTGGACTAACTAGAATTCTTGGGCCTTTGTACAAAAAGTTTTCTTGGGGCCCCTCAATAAATTTATAGTGCTCTTCCCCCCCAAAAAAAGAAGTATGAAAAGAAAAAAAATCGAGGTTTCTAGAAACCAACGTTTTGATTATAATTTTTATCAGAATTGGATTAATTGTTAAAAAGTAAAAGCATGTTGTTAGGGAACCATTTGAAAGATACGTAACATGAAGAAACTGTAAACAAGGAAATATCCCTGGACAAGTTATGAAATTTCTTTTTGCCTCAGTCTGGATGTAGTCTCCGGCATCAGGTGATTTAAATCAATTTAAGCCTGTTTTGTGTATGTCTGTATATATGTGCGTGTGTGACTGTTAGAGGCAGATAATGTTCTTTCTCCCCTTTCACTGTGCTGCATACAGATAACAAATGATTAAGAATAGATATATGGAAAAGAAACATATCAATATAAAGTATAGCATTAAGAGAAGGGGGAAAGTCTAGATTTGCAGAGATTTTAAATAAAATTCAGTAGATTTTACATACAAATATATTATGAGTTTTTGTATAAAATAAGCGCCAATCTAAGTTTTTTTCGCTTAGTTTAACAAGCTCATAAATAATCGGTTATGTTATAAACTAAGATAGGACAATAGGTAAACATACAAAAAAATGCACTAATATATAGTGCACTGTGATTTACTCAGCTTACGAACCTGACTTATGCAATAATATACAAATAAAATAAATAAGAGCTTTTCTAAAACATACTTATCGAAAATTTCATGAAGAAACCTGTTTCAGCGTACAGTTTTATAGAAAATATATATGCTAAATTTTCTTTTACCTGTCTTTTTAAAAAAATTTTGGGTGCACTAAAATACTTAAATATATTAGTTTTATAGAAAATATGTACGTTAAATGTTTTTTTCCTGTTTTCCTTTAATGTTTTTCAATCCTTACTACTATTCTTCTCTAAATGTGTTTCGTAATTAAGCGTAACACTTGTAAGGTTTTAGTTAAACTAACAAAGTTTTATTTTAATTTAAATCTTTCTATCTCTTCTCATTTTCAACTTCCCGTTAGAAGAAGCGCGCGTTTCCAGCTTATGCTAATTTGAAGTGGAGCCAACGACTATTTAAGAAAGAGGTAGAAACCTCTCAGTGTGAGAGAGTTTTAGTCTCTTGACCAGCTAGCATTTAAATTCTAAGCCATAGTGCTTTTACGTGATTGCTTATTGAAATAAATCCAACTGCGTCAGTATTAGTAAATCTTGCTACGCACCATTTCGTTAGAGGCCAACCTCGCGTTATAAGCTCTGCGAGCAACGACTATTTTAATTTCTATTTAGTTTTAGTTTAAATTTGATTGTTCATTTTAGACCCAAGTGTGGTCTTTACTTTCTGTATCCCTCCCGATTTGGGAAGTGGTTGTAAATAGTTGTGATCTAATAAAAGAGGATTTTAAATCCCTTTCAAGTGCAGTTCTTCTACCACTTAATCACAGTATCTACCACCAGAACATAGCTGCATTCAGCTCCCTGTTCCAGATCAGGACTTAAGGAGTTCACGAAGATGTTTGCCAAGAATATACACCGAACACTCAGTCCTGATATACTTATGACCAAATATCTCCACAAAGACAAAATCCTTCTTTAATAAAATTTGTGTCTTCTAGCCTTCATTTCCGCAAAGTTATTTATCAATCCTTAGACGTCCATTTTCTCAGCCATCTCAGCTTCAACGCTCAACAGTGGTATGTTTGACAACTGATCTCGTGTCTAGTGTTTCTCAAATATGTTTTTATTAGTTTCAGTTTTAAAATTCATCTCTCACTGCTGGCTTTGGTTAACAGCTAATGATAAATACAATGCAAATAAATTGCATACTTCCAAATAACTGCTTGCCACGTCATAATATTTCACCATTGTTAATTTAACTAAATCTTTAATGGATTTCTGTTCTGAAAGCATTTATAAATCATAATAGTTGCACTTCTAGAGATCAGTAAAGTCTCTTCAATTTTTCTCTGTATTTTTGAAACATTATAACAATTTCTGTATTTATTAAGGCTGACAGTTTTAGCTTCCAAAAATTAAAATGTCCTTGCGATTTTTATCAAGGTTGTGTTTTAAATGAATATTTAAAATATCGGGAACAACATGGAAAACTGCTACTTTAAAAGGTATTTATGGATTTTCAAATCTGTTATCCTCACATAGCTCATAAAAATGGTTTGTCTTTATTTTCGAATTTACTTTCTATTCCCATTTATCTGCAATAAACTCAGCTTTTTATCTCAGCAGATATCTTCAGATTTGTTTCTCATATGTTGCATACAGAAAGGAACATTTTTTAGATGTTGATGAGCTTCATTCAAGTCGACTAATTTTCTTCATAATATAGTGTCTTCGTCTTTTGAAGTAGTGAATAATTTATTCTCACATAAAGCCCTTTTGATTATTTATTGTAAATAATAACAAACACGACTCAAACAAATGATAAAATCCTGTGCGGCGCAGTGCTCGATCAATCTATACGTCCCTCTATTTCATCAATCTATTCTAATTATATTTTCCTCCCACGCGGGAAAAGCCATCAGCAAATTTACTCCCTTAGAGATTTTAGGTTGGAACAGTTTTAATCTTTGACTAACCTAATTTAAAATTTGCATCCTATAAATACTTCGGCTTAACATTTTCTTCATTAATTGGTTAATTTCTGGTATTTAATTTCGTTCCGCCTCTCGTTTCTTAAGTTATTCGGCGAAACCTCGCCATGGCGTGATGAGACATACATAAAGTATATGTAATGCAAATGGGTACAAAAAAGCCCTTCATCAGACAAAACATTTATAGAAAGTTTCAGAAAAAAAGTTTTACCATTTATGAGAAACCTTTGTACAATATTGAGACACTGCATTAATAAAAAGTAAAACATTTTCCGTAAAAATTATTAAGAATAAAAATTCTAAAGATTACAATTTTTCCTGCATTTACGGTGTCTTTTTCTTTTGCTTTCTTTCAAATTAATATAATTTCATTTAATGCTTTCAAGATGTCAAAATTTTAATTGCTGTCATAAATGGTAATCTTCCAGCCCACCTTTTAGGATTTAGATTTTTGAGAGAATTATCAGAGTCTCTCGAGGAAAGTAAACTTCGTCTTTTTAAACTTTCTCCGAATATTTTGAAGAATTTAAAAATATTTGGGTAGCTAGTTGTCTTACACCTTTCACCGCATCATTGACAACCAAGTTATGGTTATCAGCAGCGAAGTGTACGTAGAGAGCATTTGGTTGTAGTGTTTGAATGCGCTTCTGCACTCTATTATACGAGGGTAAGTTGAAAAATAAGTTTACCCTGTCGACTGTGATCAGAGTTGTGTATGAAAGTCAAAAAATAGAATGAGACATTAAAGATATGACATACCTTTATTTTTCCACATAGGTACCAAGTACATTGAGACATTTGTCATATCGCTTGATAAGCTTCAAAAAGCCCTCCAGGAAAAAATCAGGGCTTTGCATATGGAAGAAGCGTTGAACGGCTTGTTTCACTTCAGTATTGCTTCCAAAGCGCCTTTCCCATGCGTTGTTCCTTGTGTGTCGAGGTCAATTGTCGGGGCACCCATCGTGCTGACACTTTTCTGTATCGAAGAATGTCGTGGATGATGTTTTGAGCTCGCTCATGTCAGATTCCAAGTTCTTCCGCTACTTCATCGATGGTGATACGCCGGTTTGCTCTAATGATGTCATCCACCTTCCTGACATTTGCATCTGTAGTGGCCGTGCGCGCCCGTCCAGCTCTCGGTATGTCCTGCACTTGCTGACGTCCATCACTGAATGTGCGACACCATCTCCGCACCATTTGCCTCGACATCACACCTGGCCCATAGACTTCCACGAGGCGGTTATGAATTTCTGTTCCTGATACTCCACGTGCCCATTCATGGCGGATAACCGCTCTCACTTCCTTTGACCACGAATTCAAAACGCACCTTCTCTCCATACCTACCGGGGCTCAAATGAGAGGCTCGTCTCCGCTTTGCGCAGGCACTGCAACAGCGCCATCTGCTTGATTTGCAGCGACCTCTACCCAATGGTGTATCGGTGACTTACGCGTTTTCCTGCTGTGTCGCCTTTCGCCCATAGCCGTTCAACGCTTGTTCCATATGCAAAGCCCTGAATTTTTCTTGGAGGACTTTTTGAAGCTTATCAAGCGATATGACAAATGTCTTTGTCTTAAATCTTTGACTATTTTTACATACGTGGAAAAGCACTTAGTTGGTTGTGCTTTGCGATGTCCTGCATGATAGAAACTGTTGTTCTGAAACTGTTCGATTGTTCTGAATTGATTTAGTGAAAATTGATGTAGAGAACGTTTAATTTTATGCAGAGAAATCCCAGGAAATATAAAAAAAAACTTATTCTGTGGTCATTTTAATGGTTTAACCAAATCGTCTTTTACGTTCTGGAAGTAATAAATGAGAACAGGTTTATGATCTTATAAAAATTTCTACTTTGTTTAGAAAACTCTAATTTCTGTTTAGAATATGTGCCATTAAAATAAAAATACTAAACTTTTTATATTAGTTTATAACTGACATATGCGGTCAAAGAAAATTCGTTAAATACTCGTGAAAATTCTTTTAACTTATTTTAAAACGTTTCTAAAATTAGATCTTTTTAAGGAATGAAAGCTTCCTTCTCATGTACTTTTATGGCGTAACGATAAGCACATTGAACCTATTATTGGAAATTGCAGATACAGCGCAATTCTTTTGAATGGAATTTCGAGAAATTAAAATTTTTTAAATTGCATTTTAAATAGTTTTAATCTTCGACTAATCTAATTTAAAATTTGCATCTTATAAATACTTCGGTGTAACATTCCTTCATTAATTGGTTAATTTGTTGTATTTAATTTCGTTCCTTATCTCGTTTCTTAAATTATTCGGCGAAACCTCGCCATGGCGTGATGAGACATACGCATATATGGAATGCAAATGGGTACAAAAAAGGCCTTCGTCAGACAAAAACATTTATGGAAAGTTTCAGAAAAAAAAAAGATTTACCTTTTATGAGAAGCTTTTGTACAATATTCTTATTTGACCTACACTCACGTTTGTGAAAATTGCAACACCAAGAAGGAATCGTCATAATTGAATGCAATTTAATACACAGTTGAGTGGTAGTGGTACAAATAAATGATTAAATGTTCAAAGCAAACAAACAAGAACAAGAGATCAGAATCAGTATTTTGTGTGGCCACCACGCGCCGCAATAAGTGCTGCTACACGACGTGGCATGGAGTCAAACAAAGTTTGAATGTCTGACTGAGGAAGAGCATTCCATATCGTTTGTACGCGTACCCAAAGTTCGTCTGCAGACGCAACAGGACGAGGATCACGAGCAAGACGCCGACCAATGACATCCCACACATGTTCAATTGGCGACATATCCGGGGAACACGCAGGCCAAGGAAGAAGCTGTACCTGCTGCGCTGCAAAGAAGGATTTAACAATCCGAGCAGTATGAGGGCGGGCATTGTCCTGTTGAAATACAGCGCCTGGCAAGCTTTGAAGGAAGGGAACAGCTTCGGGCTGTAGAACTTCACGGATATACCGGTTGCTGTTCAGATTGCCCACAATTCGTAGCAATTGAGATCGTCTATGATATGCTATGGCGCCCCAGACCATAACTCCGGGTGTTCGTCCACTGTGGCGTTCGATAATGCACTCCGGAAGGTGGCGTTCACCGGCATAGCGTCTGACACGAATGCGGCCATCATGGTACCACAAATTAAAGCGGGATTCGTCAGAAAACACGACATGCTGCCAATCAGCACGCCAGTCTCTATGCTGATTGGCCCATTGTAGCCGCAGGCGGCGATGGTCGTGCGTTAGGGGGATCCTGTATAAAGGAGTCCGTGCGCGCAGTCCACACTGCAGCAGACGTCTACGAATTGATGAAGCACACAATGAAACACCTGTAGCTATTGACCACAGTGCTGCCAATTGTCTAGAGGAAGCTGTACGGTCCGTCCGCGCCATGCGGACCAGGTGTCTATCATCGCGAGCTGACGTCACATTTCGGGGTCCACTCCCGGATTTCCGAGTTGTCCGACACTCGTCCGTCCACTGCTTCCAAACGCGCATCACTGTGCTGCTGTTACGCTGCACACGAGAGGCTACTGCACGATACGACAATCCAGCTTCACGAAGGCCGATGATTCTCCCTCGTTCAAACTCTGTAAGTTGTTCAAATCTCGCTCTCTTTCGTCGACGAGGCATAAGTACAGATTGAGTTAACGTTTACCACTAGCAGATAACCACCGATAACCATACACGCCTCGCTACAGCCGTCTATTTATTAGGATCCATCAGCCGTTCAGAGGGCGCTGCTCAGCATACGCATGCGCTACGGATTTGCAATTCTAATCATTTGCATATCATGCGCTACTTTGCATTTCCTGAAAATTTCAGCTCACTCGCGTAAGTCCTTCATGGTGTTGCAATTTTCACAAACGTGAGTGTATATCATGTATGAAAAGCTTCTTTTGGGTTTCTTCATTTTTCAGGAAAACATTCATTATTTATGTAAAATAGGTGATTGCTTATTATCCCCTTTAATTTTTTTCTGGCTTGGAAAGTGAATGTCTAAATAGAAAGATTCTCTAAGAATAATATGCTAGAAATGTTAGCACAGTCGACGCATTTTGTAACATCCGTTCTATTACAATGACATTATGAAAGGCCTACAGTTGTTTATTATACACAGTCCAGTCACATTAATGTGACCATCTGTCAAAAGCCAGAATAACCACCTTTCGCAGAGCGGACTGCTGCGAGACGTGCAGGAAGAGAGTCACATAGGTCCCTGAAGGTGTTCTCTGGGATGTTGAGCCATGCCGACTCTAATGCCGTGGCCAGCTGCGCTAGATTACGCGGTTGAGGATCCATGGCGCGAACAACTCGATCGAGATGGTCCCACAGATGCTCGATTGGGTTTAAGTCAGGTGAGTTTGCTGGCCAGGGGAGGACGGTAAACTCATCCTGGTGCTCTTCGAACCACGCACGTACACTGGCAGCTGTATGGCACCTCGCATTGTCCTGCTGGAAGATGCCATCATCCTGAGAAAAAACAATGCGCATGTAGGGGTGAACATGGTCCGCAAGGACAGATGCGTACTTGTATTGATCCATTGTGCCTTCCACAATGATCAGTGAACCTAGAGAATGCCAGGAAAACATTCCCCAGACCATAATGCTCCCGCCTCCAGCTTGGACCGTTCCGGCAATGGTTGCAGGGTGGTTCCTTTCAGAGGTTTCACGCCTTATACGCCAACGTCCATCTGTCCGATGGAGCATAAAACGCGATTCATCCGAAAACGCAACCTGTCGCCACTCAGTGGACGTCCAGCTGCTGTACTGGCGTGCAAATTCTAGCCTTCGCCGTCGATGAACAGCAGTCAGCATAGGTGCACGAACCAGGCGTCTGCTTCGGAGGCCCAGACGCAGCAATGTTCGCTGAATAGTACTTTGGGAGACACTTTTGGTAGCCCCTTGGTTCATTTTGGTGGTCAGTTGCTCAACGGTAGACCGTCTATCTGCCCGAACGCATCTCCGCAACCGTCGTTCGCCTCTGTCATCTATGGCCCGTGGTGCACCACATTTGCCACGTCGCTGATTTTGGACAGTCCCATTTTGCCATGCACGGTACACTTTTACCACGGCGGCACGCGAACAGTTCACAAACTCAGCCGTTTCGGAAATGCTTCCACCCTTGGCCCGAAAGCCAATGATCATGCCCTTTTGGAAGTCGGGCAAATCGCTTCGTTTCTGCATTACGCCAACGATTGAAATGTTTTCCGAAGCCCTCACACACCCTTTATATACGCTCAACTGCACTGTGCTGCCACCTGCCTTCTGTGATTGGTTATTTAACTCTGACATGGAAAGTACGTGGTGGTCACATTAATGTGACTGGACTGTGCATATTTAGGCAATTTTTGCAATAACGGTTATTCGCTATAATGTATCTTTTCTTCTATGCGATGTAAGGAGTTAAAATATATTTACATTGATTTCTATCAATCGTATCGAATGAGATTTCATTATCAGTTAAAAAATTTATTAAGTGTAGAAACTCAGATTTGTTTTCCTAAAATTATATACATAAAAAGTAGTAATGAAATAATTGAGTGTCAGAGGAATTATGAACAATTTAGACTAACAAATGAAAACAAAAATGTGGAAAACTGTGAAAGAAGTAAGAAACATGAATAAAAAGAAAGAGAGATTTTAATCCTTTTGTTATGTATTATTCGGGCTTAAACTACTATCTCGAGGTTTATGTAAATAAATTAATTGTATCATAAAGCTTTAAAATAAGTATTGATATGAAGTCTACAATGCCCGAAAAAGTATTAATTCTTACCCTCAGCCAATTCATACTTTTCCTGTTTACAAGAAAATTTGACGTGTGGCTACAATACAAAACAGTTTCCTAAAACTAAATTTTCTAATTCCAGTGAACTTCAGAAGTCCTTCATTTTTGCCGTCTTTGTCACGCTCTCGCTCCAGGAAATTCCGAACAGTCTCTCGAAATTAGCCCGAGTCCCCAGTTATCATTAATGACTTGAAAGCTCTCCTCTAGAGGGAAATCAAAACAAAAGCATACAGCTTTTTTTGCTAAGCGTTTTGTATTCAGTTGAAGTTTCGGTGTATTTAACAGTGAATTCAGTTGTCTCATCCAAGGGCCCCATATCTGCGTCAAAGAATCCATTTTCTTTAAGTTTCCAAGGCCCCTCTATTTGCGTCATATGATGATTCTATTATATACATGTATATAATAGAATCCGTCTTTGATTAAGCATGTAAATGTGCGATGGGATTC